>CM077804.1:410000-550000 GCA_039737535.1 Lagodon rhomboides
AGTCATTCGTGCAGGAGCTCGTCAGATTTTGTCAACACTGAGCTGACCAGTCATTTGTACCAGGAGAAGCCAATATATGTAGCTGTCAATAATGAATATAATGCGCAAAACGATTGTCCTCAAATCAGAGGGTCAGCGGTTCAATTCCCTGCCCCTGCAGTCTACGAGTCAAAATGTTCTGACCATTTTTGATTTTAGATTTTTCCCTAATAAGTGTGAGATACCTGACACACTATCATACAGATAACCCAACCAAAGACCATGTTTGATGAACACACAGTCATAACTTGAAAAATGAGTTGTTCAGTAGAAATACATCTATTGTGTATTGATGGTGTGTACATGTATTGTGTGCACATACTGTCTATATGCATACATATACTGCACACACATGTTTACATACACAAAGCTCATACACAGTGAAGTGTGGAGGGAGGATGTGTCCAGTGAAACGGACAGCACTAAATCTGATCTCTGGCCAGCCAATCCTCAGTCACCATGTACTGCGCTGTACTGCGCTGTGCTGCGCTGTGCTGCGCTGTGCTGCGCTGTGCTGCGCTGCGCTGTACTGCGCTGTGCTCCTCAGTACCTGAAAGAAAACAAACATGCATCATTTCGGTCCCTGAGCAACAATATGACCATCAGTGCTAAAATAATAAGAACATCAGAAAAGTCTCCCACAATCCTCCTGTCTCAGCCTCAGCGTCTCCACGGCAACAGTGATTGTCCCTGAAAGGAAGGCTGTTCGAAGTCTTTAACGAGCCATCTGTCTTCGTCTCCATATATATGTGAATGCGTGTCATATTTGTTGTCATGTTCCTAATTATCTCCTGTACAAGATGTCCTTGTGCCACACTGTGGTGTGTCTGCCTCAGCCCTTTGTTGTACTCACAGCAGGGTGTGAACAAATAGCCTTGAGTTGGAGGAACAGTCTGAGGTAAAGGCCCAAGACAATGATTAAAGCTGTTATACATACTTAATCAGTAGATCATAAAGTATATGTATTGGCTTTGAAAAACACACAAGAAATCCCATTTACCATTGGAAGGGCTGTCCTGTGTGACAGCGCCACTCTGTGTGTTCCAAACAGAACCAGGTTCGGTCGGTAGTTTGATGTCAGACATCACATTCAGCCTGACAGAGAGCTGCTGTCGTACTGCTGCTACATCGCTCATGTTTTGCAGTGGTTGGTAGAAACAAACGGCTCACAACCTTCCACAGGAAGTCCATTAATCATCTTCTTGCACTTGTTGCCACTGGGCTCATATTCAGTTTCTCTCCAGTGTGATGAGGAAGAGCCAGCCAGTGGTCGTGGTGACCATGTTGCCCTGGTGACAGTGTCTGTGTGTGTGGTGTGTGAACAGGTCAGAATACATAGCTTGGTGGCAGCAGAAATAGACTCCCATGACCGTTATTTTCTGTCGGTGTAAAGCTAAACATAGTGACTGCAGGAAAGTGAGGGCTGTATGAGGCTGTGCAAAAGGTCCACTCATATCACTGTCAGCTCCAGTGTTTGACACTGTTCCTTCAGATGAAGGATTTCATGCTCCTCTGTGATAAGATAAGTCTGCCAGCCGGGGCTGCCAGGCAAATGAAGTGGAAAAGATTTCATGGACATATTCTAAACAAAGCTGCTTTCTGTCTTTACATGCTGGTTGTTCACTGTTGTTAACTGTTAGCTCCTGAATGAATTTGGTGTGATAATACAAACACTGTCTGAGTTTCTAATTACCCTGGTAGAAGATACTGAGTGTATCACCACTAGTGGAGGGTTTTTTGCCGATATATTTAAGACAGTTTGGAGCCGACAGCCTATTAATTGGAACTAAAGTAATTCATAGGTTAAAGGGATTTTTATTTTTTGAACTGCTTTTTCCCCTCAAAGTCAGTTATTCCAGCTGAGAAAGCTGACATTATAATATAGCAAATAGAGCTTGTGTTCAGAAAGTTGTATAGGAATCCTGGCTTTGCTGAAACTTGCTGAGCCATCGTCCACTGCCGGAGCCACCAGTACCAATTGTTTGCAAAATGTCCATATGGTGCTGATCAATCGCCCCAATCAATTAATGGGTCAAGCTCTACTTTCTATCATGTGCTGACAATTTTTTAATTTTTTCATATGTATGTTTCAAAGGTCAAGCCAGGGTTAACGGCACCAGTCTAGAGTCTTTGGTGATTCACAGAAATCACATGAAACAGCTGTCTACACATCCGCTGTCTAACTGCTCTGTGTGTGGAATAAACTGGATGAATTTAAACTGGGAGTCTGTGGCACTACAACGGACAAGATTGAATCAGAACAACAAATTGTAAGAATCTATGAGAGACGTTTATGCTGACCTCTGTAGAGCTGCATTCCACTGTGCTATTTTTAGTGTGTATGCTGGTTTAATTTAGAGCTGAACAAGGCTATGAAAGTAGAGCACTGCAGCAGGGCGAGACAGAGAGAGGGAGGGAGAGGGAGGGAGAGAGAAACAAGGTGAAATGAAAGCTGTGACCTCATCTCATCTGCTCCAAGCCTCCTGATCTCCGTTTGACTCCTGCAGCTCTGCATCGTGAGTTTAGGTTGCTCTGATGTCCCACATGAACTGTTCAGGGGGAGAAAAGATGTCAGCGTTCAATTCTGAATTCTTATTCTACGTTTCAGTTAATATCTTTATGAACTCAATGGATATTTTGTTTGCTGTGATAATATTTCTTTGAGTAAGCCATGACGGCCATGAACAAGTTACCACGTGAAGATTTTTTTACAGATCTTTCTGAAGTAGTCAAGCTAACCACTGATTTCCTCTGGGTAAGGGGAAGTGCCCCAGCATGAGTAAGTTTATTTTTGTCAGCAACCACCACTATGTATCAGCCTATCATTAGAAGGCAGACAGACTTGTGACCTCATCTGCTGAGAGGAAAGGTCTCACTACCGTATGCATTGTAGATGAAATGGGAGCTCTAGTGCTAAGTCATACTGGACAGTGGTGGTGTTTGGCTCGGTGTTTTACTCTGATAGGAACTAAGAGCGAGATAAAAATGTATTTTCTGTTCGTCTGTGATTCACATGCAGTGCGTCACCTCATGTGCACAGAAACAAATCCAGCCACTCACAGGACAGAGAAGCTGAGTGAGCTGGCCGTGTGCTGATTCGGTTTCTCTTCCTCACTCTGCCGCCTGCTAGCGTTGTGTTTATCATTGCTAATGTGTGTGTGTGTGTTTGAGTGGTGAAGATCATCAAATTGTCTATCTTCTGTGTTTTTGTGATCTTGTTCATTAGATGAAGCTTCTTCCAGTATTTCACCCTCTCTCCCCTCTTTACCCTGTCTGACCCAGTGTGTCGCATCTAATGTGTGTGTGTGTGTGTGTGTGTGTGTGTGTGTGTGTGTGTGTGTGTGTGTGTGTGTGTGTGTGTGTGTGTGTGTGTGTGTGTGTGTGTGTGTGTGTGTGCGTGCGTGCGTGCGTGCGTGCTGTGCGTGCGTGCGTGCGTGCGTGCGTGCGTGCGTGCGTGCGTGCGTGCGTGCGTGTGTGTTTGTGAGGCTTTGTTTGGGTTCCATAGTGAATTCCAGCTATGCTGTGTTTATTCATGAGTCTGTACTTTTGTTTCTTCTGTGTATTTAGAGCAGAAAACATCCAAAAATACTGCAGTATCATAGCAAATACTTCGAGTTCCCACATCCCAATGATGCCACAAACGCTGGTAAACTTGTGTCTGCGTCATCGTTTCCAAAGATCTGTTTCTGCCCGTTCAGGTGTAACTACTGAAAATAGAATTTCTGAATATCCTCACCCTGGAAGGAGATTTTGCTAAAGGTCAGCAACCTAAAGTAGCATTTCCATGTGTATGTAAGGCCGAAAGACATAGAAAAGGCTTTACATGTGGACAGGGCCTCAGTGTGGCAGCATAGCAATGTCTGTAATTCTCTCTCAGACTACCTCATAATAATACCAGGTAATACAGTTTCAGTGTATTTGATGGTAGCAGATACGTATTACTGTTGTTTAAAGATTTGGACTCTTTCTAATAGTTAAAGAGATCCAAAAGAGTTTTTACCTTAGCAAAGCTCCAGCAGCAGCTCAGAAATCACATGGCGGTGTTGGCCTAAAGGCTTGTGACCAGGAGGCTGATGATTTGCTGCGCGTACTTACAGGATAAATATGGGTTTAAAGTGAAAGACAATGCTTGCCCCTCCCTCATTACCACCACTGAGATCCACCCAACTGCTCCAGTGGAGCCTCTGTAGGCTGCTGTGAGTGAAGAGTACAGTCCTGTAAGGCGGAGCAGTGCAGTTTCTTATGTTTCAATCAAATCAAACGTACAGATATATGCCTGCAGAGTATCGTACAACAGAAACCAAAGAAGAAAGCACACTGTGTGTTTATGCAGAGCTGGAGGGAATCGTTGCAGAGATTTCAGCAGCTGAGACTCAGCAGAGAGCTGGGCTGTGGCTCTGCCACCACTTACCACACTGCTGCAATTTACAACTTGAAAGAGGAGAATGGTGCGACTGCAGAGACGAGGACAGCATTTTCAGACGTTTACGTCTTAGTGTGGACTTTTTGTGGAGGTTTCTGTGTGTTTGATACTGAAATGTGTGTGTGTGTGTCTGTTTCAGGATGAGGTGGACAGTCAGAGCCCAGTGTTAAGAGACAACCATCAGCTGTACGAGGAGGTGAAGGGCTGGCTCAAAGACCAGAAGGTGCAGGAGATTTTTATGCAAGGTAAGCTTTTTGTTAGCTCTTTTCACTGATTCCTGTTTACAATGTGTTCTATTATAACATTGTAAGAGGTTTTGATAGGTGTCTCGGTCATCATGCTGTGGTGACTGTGCACTCACTCTGCTCTGTCGTTACTGGTACTAGTGTGTCTGACAATATGAGGAAGCTGCCATTAAGCTTTATCCTCCCAGCAGTGGGACAATCTCACACACTGTTTCCCTTTGCTTCCAGGTCCCTATTCATTGAATGGCTACCGTGTGCGTGTGTACAGACAGGACTCGGCCACCCAGTGGTTCACTGGCATCATTACACACCACGACCTCTTCAGTCGAAACATGGTCGTTATGAATGACCAGGTACACTGACAGTACATACATGCAATGTTATATGTGTGCTTAACATGAAGTGGTATAATTCATAACAAGCTAGATTCACACAGAGAGATGAATTAGAATTAGTCAGTGACTAGTTGGCACAGGAAATATTCCTTTAGCAAGCGTAAGAGGAGAAGATTTAGTTCTACAACTGACACCCGTCCTGAACTTACTTATTACTACTGATAGCAGGCCAGCACAAAGGAAGTTAACATTGCCTTTACATTCACAGCCCTTTGAGGCTGTCAGCAAACTTGATGTCAGTAGTAGTGAAAGTGAAACATGGCAACTGTAAAACCTAGGAGGTCATTAGGTCAAAGACTCAGTTCACATGTGGACAGGAAGTGATTTTGGTCTGTGTTCAGGTGCTAGAGCCTCAGAACGTGGATCCATCTATGATCCAGATGACCTTTCTGGATGACGTAGTCCACTCCCTGCTGAAAGGAGAAAACATCGGCATCACTTCAAGACGAAGGTCTCGATCCAGCCAGAACAACAATACTGCCCACGTGAGTACATACACGCAGCACATGTGCACGACTGTTAAGAGCTTCTGACAGCTGAACAGGATGAAGCCATTTCAAAACATACTGACACATTTAGATGTGTCATATATTCAAATATGCATAAAAGTACAATGCAAAAATGAAGAAAGTTACAATAAAGATGAAATACATCATGATGTCATGTCGTTTTGTGCACAGTCAACAGGAGGAGCTTACAAGATGAAATATGCTTCTGGGTAGAAAGAAGTTTAAGTTTGAAAAGTCCACATTTAGCCTGAGATCAAACAGGATTCCATATGCCGTCCACAGTTTGTGCCGGTGATGTCATTGTTTCGCTAAAGTACCATCATACAGTACATTTGTTGAAGCAACAAAATAACCAGCCTTCATATACACAGAGAGAAAAAAAGTGAAAGTGATGAGAGCAGAAAACAAATGAGTGTCTATTGAGTCAAAGAGATGGATGCATGATTGACAATATCAATGACAAACAGGTAAATGAAGGCATATGATGACTTTGCCTAAAATTCTAATAGCTGACACCTTTGTCCATCAAAGTGCACCGAGCCATTGCCTGGCTGACGGCCCCTTACATTAGAAACACATTCACACTCTACCTTTCACATGTTGTGTTACACACTTTAAGTAGACTAATACAACCTCTGATTATTTGTGTTATTGCTTCATCTGCAGATTATTTTCTTGATTTATTGATTGGTCTGCATTTGCCACTAAATGTAGCCAATAGGTGGCCATCAGCTTGCATTGCCTCCCTTTATCTCTGTCTGTGTTTAGTGTTTATATGTTTATCAAATCTTTGAATATGTAAAGTTACAACACATCTGGTTTGTTTCCTAGATTGGGCAGGTAATTGGGGTTAACTACAAATTCTTTCTCTTAACGGTTTGACTCATGTCTGCTGTCTCATTTTTCTGCTTGCTCACTGTTTATTAATGGACATAGATTTAAAGCTAAATAAGTTTTTGTGCTTTTTTGTTAAGCTTTACATTAAAACTCGACATGCAGACATATAGTACACTGTGTCACTGGATACCAGTCAGCTCCCTGCATGTTACAGTGATGACAAACACTACCGGAGTTGTTTGGAGGCACATATTGACGGAGCTCATTAGTGAACCAGTGTGTTGAACAGTCAGCCAGTCGTTTCTGGTCCTGCAGTCATTAACTAAATCTTTCCTTGTCCCACATTTTCTTTATATTCATTTCATGTTGTTATTTTTCTCTTTTTTTATTTCTCTTGTTGTTGACACACTAAAGATGGCGGGAGGGAGACCCGGCGGGACCACTGGCAACACTCAGGTACCCTCAACCCTCCACCACAACCCTCAGACCCCTCAGACTCACACTTCACACTACAAACAAAGACAAAGGCGAAGTCTATTGAAGTGTAGAGTCACAGCTGACAGATATCGTCAGTGCTTGACTGAGAGAAGAGGCACCTGGTTTTCTTAATAATGCCCCAAATCTGAACATTTCCTCCCAGCCAGCCGTTTGTGAGATGTGCTGTAGCTGTAAAGTGTGTTTGTTCAAAGACAAGTCTGTTGATTTAAAACTTAAGTTCTGAGCTGCAAGAAGACTTTGGAGAATAATTTTATACAACAAAATTGTAGTGTGTATTTTGAAAGTCACAGTCTGGGGATAAACATTTCTGTATGAGTGCTCCCTTGAACTGTATATCAGCTCTGGAGGAAGTTATCTGACTGAACTGTCACATCCTCAAGGTGCAGATTGGTACTGTCCTCACACTTTCACTGGTTGTTGGCAAGAGGTCTCCACACAGGAGCGATGACGTGATAAATCCAGAGTTATGAAAGGAAACCAACATTTAGAGAACAGCTGCTTCTGGAATACACAATCAGTGTTTTATTACTGTTCCTGTTTAGATCCTTGGTATCTTCTGGTCATCAGAACAGCACCAGGTAAACACGGTGGACTGAGGTATTTTTACACTGTCACTTTACAGACAGTAGAATTGTCTACCTGTGATCTGATAACAAATGCAGAATCTTTTTGCTGGTACGATAATTTATTGAATGAATGATGACTTAAATGGACTTGGTCATGGTAATCTATAAAGCAGTAGCACTCATCATTTCTTCAGTATATTCACGGACATTCACTTTTCTCTGACCTGAAGGTCTCCCCTCTCTTACAACAATATTTTTACTTGAACTGTTTCTCTCAAAATGTGTATGCCCAGATCTATGTTTGATTTAGTGGAGTCTCAGCAGAACTTTTCTACTGTATTCAATATCAAACTTGTTGAGACGAAGTTATCTATAATTCTCTCAGTTGAGCACTTGTTGCACACATTTAAACAAAGAGTAAAGATTGACCAATTAAAAACCAAGCTTCACTCAGACCACAGATTCTGCCTGCACTGCCATCTAGTGGTTGCTGCCTCTGCCACACACCGTGCAGCCCAACATTTCACAGTGTCAGAAATGCTACATCACAGTTTGGTGTGGTCACAAGTACTCCACAGACCAAACCACCCCAGCTGTGGTGACGGCTGTTGACAGAAGAGGTCAGGGCAGCAGTGCTTTGTGTAGTGTGGAGCTGCTCTTTAACTTCAAGCCAGAATATCAGGTCCAGTCTGTAATTCTGAGCAACAGTGACCTCTGTGCTGTTTGACTGTTGCTGTTGGTTGAAGGTGCCAGTTATGTTTGCGGGTTGGCACAAACACCACATAGCTGCATCCATCTCCTTCAATAGCCCGGTGCAGGATCAGGCTCAGTGTGACAGGTTAGGGTTACAAAGAGACAAAGTGCTGCTCTGCCTCTCACAAACGACTGATTGGCCCGGGCTGATGAGGAACTGATGTCACTGTACCAGAATCTCTGGGCTTGTTGGAACCGCCCATGATATTCATCTGTCCTGCTCACTAGACACTGTTTATTCCATCTGGACATTAGCCAAAGTCACAGTTTTCTTACTCAACAGTTGAGCCTACAAGGAAGGTGGCTATCAAACCTTTCAGCATGTTTGAAAATGATCGACATATCCTAGACGACGGGGTCAGGGAAACGAGACAGCAATTCAACAGAGTGGCTTATTGTCCTTCTGTCAGCCCGGGGGGTGACGAGGAGACGGTCCTAACATGTGAAGCATCAGCATAAAGCCCTTGATTACTGATACTTTATTCTACTTTCACAAGGTTATCAGCAGAACAACTTCACACCTGAAATCTACTGCTGCGGGTGACTGGATCAAGATTTATACTTGCCCAATCTGTGTTACAGTGACTGCACGAGTAGTACAATATGACATGGAAACCATACTTGTATTAATAACAGAGGTATTGATATAAATTCCAAGCTGATTTGTCAGAGTACAGTGACTCAGGCAGATGTTTTAGACTTGTATAGATTGACAACTTACAAACCAAAATAACCAAAATGGTAAATTCTTGACTGATTTAACTTGAGGATTTGGTGAATAAAATTGCCACGCCTTCCAACAACCTTAAAGTTTCCGTTTTCATTCGAATGTGCAAGACGAGGGTCATGACAATGAAAAACATATTACTCTTTCAATTCTTTCTGACTGCGCTATTAAAATCCAGATACAGTGTGTGTTTTTATGTGTTTCTGTCATTCACTTTGTGTTTGTGTGAGTATTTCTGCAGAAGAATCGGTCAACATTTACACTTTGTTCGTTTATCTGACCTCAATAACTTGATACCTGTCAGCAGCAGCACAAACCACATCCTCCAAAATGACCATACAGTTGAATCAGCAGTCTCGATGTAAACTTTGCTGTTGACTGCAGAGCTGTTGCTTTCGACTGCATTAGTTTGAGCTAGATGGACCAAATAAACTGAGAACTGAGTGTATTTTATAGTCCAATGGAGCATCAGTATAACTATGTAAAGGAAAGGATGTATGGAAGGACTGTCACATTGGGTTGCTAAAAACTGCAGAGATATTCTAAATAAACTGATACCTGACTGTGTGCATTCACAGTAATAAATGAAGATACCCCATGCACAGCAGTGCTTCTCTTCTGGAACAAAAAATCTGTATTCCTGCAGCAACATGTGAAACACGTAGCTGGCTCCTTGTTGTTTTTAATGTGACTGTAAATAAAATCGTGTCAATCTGTACATTTCATATATGTATGGCTTTTTTTTATTTCTACAGAGTCACTACACGCGAGCCCAAGCCAACAGCCCCCGCCCCATCATGACCTCATCAGGCCCAAACTCAAAAGGTTCCCAGGGGACACTGGCCTCCCAGCAGCAGAGCCAGTCACAGCAAAGCCAGCAACCAGCTAGCCAAACACACAACTCGCCTGGTGGCAGTGGGCGGGAGCAGAGAGAGCAGCGCAACTCTCGCTCTTCCAGGAGGAAAGGATCAGATAGCAGTGTTCCAGAGGAGGACAAAGACAGGAGAGAGGAGACCACAGGGAGAGGTGAGGACAGTCTACATCAGACACTACATCTGACCTCAGAAGAGTCCGTATTCACATGTCGATGGCAGCACACAGTGTCTGTAGTGATGGAATGTAACTAAGTACGTACGTTCATGTATGTGCAGAGATTAAAAATTAAACAGAAAACTTTTAGCTTTACAGGAGGTGACTTTAAATTACAGATGATATAATCTGCTGCCATTATCATTTGCCCACCCTATATATCAGTACTCAGACTGTATCCAAAAATGACCTGTTGGTTTCTTTTTCATTGATCCAGACTCCAAGTCAAAGGCCAAGCAGACGGTGAACAAACGCAGGAAGGGCGAGGAAGATGAGAAGAAGGCAGGTCTAAAGAGGCTGAAGACTGACATGACCTCTGACCTGTCAGAGAGCAGCGACTCAGAAAACCCGCACAACAAGAGGACTGCCCACTCTTCATGCTCCTCTTCTTCCTCATCGTCTTCGTCCTCCTCCTCCTCCTCCTCTTCCTCCTCCTCAGAGCCCAACTCTGAGAACGAGCTAAAGACTCGGAGCAGTGATGTGAAACCAAGTGTTGTCTCCAAAAAGGAGGAGGACGAGAAGCCCCTGATGCAGGGCACCAAAATGAACGATTCCACTTCTCTCATTGGTCGCCTGTCCCCGTGGGTGGACCTTCAAGCAGCAGAGGACAGCAAGAAAGGTGTGGTTAAGGAAACGGGCAAAATGATAACAAAGGAGGAGGAGGAATTGGTCGCGGTAACACAGATCACCCAGTCTCCACGGCAACAGACGCCTCTGATGTCCGACACGGTCCAGGGCGGCGTTATTGAGAGCAGCAAGAACACGGTGAAAGGTACACTCCACTGATGCATGGCAACTGTCATGTATATGATAATTATCCATGATTCAGTGTCCTTACAGCATAATGTGTGATAATGTATAATGTTTGTTTTAGCGTCATCTCGATCCCAGACACCATCATTGTCCCACCTCCACGGCGGTGGTGTGATCGACATCACAGATGATGCCCAGGCAACCGTGCACCAGGAGAGTTCAGAGGCGGTGTCTGCGCTGCTCGCATCCCAGAAGGCCGAGTCCACGTCCCTTTCACCTTACCTCCCCCTCAACCCCTCTCCGGTCTCCTCACCTCCTGTCCCCCCGTCTCCCTCTCCATCAGAAGGAGGCCGGAGGACGGATATTGAACCTCCCATGCAGCAGCAGCAGCAGGCCATTATAGGAGGTGGCCTGACATCAGCCAGGAGCTTAGGCAGCAAGATAGAGTTTGCTCCCTCTGAGGTCATCAGGTAAGAACAGAAGGCTCCAAAATGTGTTTGTGTACTTCTAAAGGTCAGTTTGTGAATGTTGCAACTCATGTTCCCAATATGATGGCAGGATGGCAGATGGAATTATTAGATCTGGTCCCTAAAAGATCTCCAGATTTGATAGTGTTGGATTAAGCCCAGGTGTGAATAGAGAAGATCACTGTCTGGAGAACATGATGCAGATGGACATGTTGAGGAGTGTAGCTAATTCGTACTTTGTTCTGCTTACCTGTATATTGCTTCCCACTCTTTTGTTGATAGTGCAAATTCAGTGTAGTATTGAATCAGTGCAGCGACAGTCACAGGTCACAGGTAATCAAAGACCTGTAGTAACCTGGTGACTGTCAACCTGTGTGTACACACAGCAGATCAATGATGAGGTTTCTCCCATGGCCTCAACCTTATTTTGGAATGATGGCTTGCTTATTGTGACTGTTGAAGTGATTCAGTACACCACCTTTTCAGTTTTACTTGGAACATGTTAACATTGCTCAGAAACAGCCTTCCTGAGGGAAATCAGATTTCTCTAACCCTTACCCTGATTTCAGAAACCAGCTGTTCTTTGTGCATGAGCTTTAAGGAGTCACCCTACTGTAGGAAACAGACTGACACATTACTTAAGTGCATGTAAGCACCCTGAGTGTCCCACTACCTGTGTCCGTGTTAGAAAAGCTGAATAGTATAGAGCTGCATTTCATTTCTGTAGCAGCTTAAAAAGTCAGCTGAAGAAAATCAGCATTAATGCAGCGATGAGAGAACATCGGAGCGGCTGTTTATGGCTCCTGATGAGCAGGCTGCTCTTTGCATGGTAGCCTCTGCCACCAGTGAATCAATGTGTGTGTATGAGTGGACGATAAGACTAGAAACATGCTACATAAATACAGTCCATCCACCATAAAACTATCAAAATACACATACGAAACGGGTCTCAAAGATTAGGAAATGAAGTCAAGTTAAAAATGCATTTGTAAGAATCCCTCAAGGGAATCCTTGATAGCAAAAGACTGCTTCATGAACTATGACCTGCAATCAATCAAACAATTGATGATGTATTAGAAATAATGATTAAAATAATAATACGAATCTGTTAGCCATAAAACATAGATCATGAATGATCAAACACACCGTTGTTATTTGATTTATTCATTTGAAACGATGTAATCGTTCCTGATTTATAGAAGTTGAATGTATTAATCATTTTGTCTGAACACAGTCAAAATCCTTTTTTTCCCACAGGCCTGTCTCGTCAGTGGCTGAAAATGTGGAGCTGGTAGAGAAGGAGAAATCTGTTCTTCCTCATCATCTTCATCATCATCATCATCACCAACAGCAGCAGCATCATCATCAGCAGCAGCAGCAGCAACACACACAGCAACAGCAACACTACACATCTATCCACCCCGGCATTAAGAGCCCGTCTCTGTCTGAGGAGACGAGAAAACAACCACAGCAGCAGCAGCTGCCCCTCCACAAGATAAATACGGCCCTCCCCCCGGACCTTGCCAAATCCAAAATGAGCTCCAACCCAGCTCAGCTCGACCCCCTCAAACAGAAAGTCCAGCATCCCAATAACTCTCAATGCCACCCCTACCCCAACACAAACCCAGCTGACCTTCACAAAGCTAAGCCCCACACGGGCCTGCTGGACATCTCCAAACCTAAACCCAACACCTCTCCAGAGGTCTCTAAACATAAAATACCCAGGTACTCTGATACCTCGCCGCCTCCGACAGGCCGTTTGTCTGCTAAAGCAGAAATAGCAGAGCCTTCGCGGTCTGGTTTCAAGCCGGTGCCGGCGCGCTCGGAGTCTGGTGGAGTCAGTACGAGCAGCAGCAGCACCAAGAGCCCTCTGATCATCGATAAGAACGAGACCTTCACTGTTTACAGGGACCCAGCGCTGGTCCGCTCAGACGCTGAGAACTCTGCCTCTGCCACTGTTCCCTCCAACCATGTGGCAGCCTATCTCCATCCCCACCTGCACACCCTCCACTCACCCTCTCCTCACTCCCCCTGCCTCACCCCTGCATCCCACCCCCACGCCGCCTCACACCTCCTCGCCCCTTCTCACACTTCTGCCCTACCTCACCCACACCTATTACCCCCCGGGGTGCTCTCAGCCATGCCTCCGCCTGCAGCGTCTCTCCTGGGGGGCCACCCTCGGCTCGACTCCCCTGGAGGGTTGGGCCACCTCGCCCTGCCTCATCCGGCAGCCACCCACCAGCAGCAGTACTTACAGGTAGGACTCCAGCTCAGACACACTATTTGGTGGCATTAGCAAAGACCGCTGTGTAATATCCAGCGTTGGGCATTGAGGTGGGGAAAGGACTAATGAAGAGAAATGTTCCCTCCTCTCCAGATTTCTCCAACGAGGATATGAAAGTTTGAAGCTGAACATAATTTAAACCATTCCCTCAAAAAGAAATGAAACTAAAAATGTTTCTTTATTTCCAGGGTCAGGGCCACCCTTCACCCTCTCTACTTGCCCAGGCTCACAGCGGGGCAGCAGGGCTAGGTCTATACCCCATCCTCTGGCAGTACCCCAATGGAACACCAACCTCCTACCCCCCAGGGCTCAACCTGCCCCACACAGCTAAGTGGGTCCACCCTGAAAATCCTGTCGCCGTGAATTCTGAGGCCTCTCTCAGGAGGGTAAGTGTAAACATTTGGCCTGTATTTGAATGTGCTTTGGAGAAATGTGAAGGTTAGCTACCTGTTTGTTTGAGGATGGATGGAGAAAGGAGATTTTGGTGAGCAGGGAGAAGAAGTAGAGAAGGAATGAGGATAAGAACCTGATACAAAAATCAGATAAATCTGGGCTTTTAAACCTGTAATATATAGAATAAATTAAAAAAAAACATTTTCTATGTGATTCTAAGTGCTGTATCATAGTCAACTGGACTTGTTTCAGTTTGTTGAAGACGTTTCACCTCTCATCCAAGAGGCTTCTTCAGTTCTCACTAACTGGAGGTTACTGTCCTTACAGAGTCGTTAAGGACATGTGAGCTCTGAGTTTCAGAGTCATTAGGGCCACTTGAGGGTCGTTGACCCGTCCGGCCTTCATGTGGGTTTAATGGTTGTTCAGCTGTCTGTGGAGAGAACTCAGTACAGCATTGTAGGTGGGTGATAAGTGATGTCTTAGTCCACCTCCTCTGTTCAAAGATGGTCGTTCCAGTTTGACATAGATGGATTATTTTACTCCTCTTTCAAACCATCTGTCTTCTCTGGACAAGATGTTCACATTGTTGTCCTCAAAGGGATGATTTGTCTCCTTCAGATGTAAGTGGCAGCAGAGTCCTGACCTGAGGAGTTGGTCCTCCTGTCTCTAATGTACAAATCTGCAGTCCTGCTGCATTGAACAGCATAAACTACATCACGCTGTTTCTGCCTGGGTGTGTTGGTGGGATTGAAGTGAACCAGGATATGATGTTTATTAAAGATCCTCCTGAGTTTCTCAGTTGTTCCTGCACATAAGGAATGATGATGTTGTTGGTTTTCTCGTCTCCTCCTCTCTGTCTGCTCTGGATCTTTTAGAGGTTCTGACAAAGGTCCAGTTTGGTCGCCACAGGTTTTAAGTGCTCCCCTGATCTGCTTCTGTTCCTTCTCCTTCTACTCTTTCTCAGTGGACACGGTCTCAGCCCGATGGTTTAGGGTTCTGAAGACCCCTAGTTTGTGCTCCAGTTAGTGATAAAGAGTCGAACAGCAAGTACTGATCTGTGTGTAGGTTTTCTGTTCACCTCACTGTTGAGGCTTCTGTCTTCTTCAGTGTGTACTGCACAGTCCAAGAAGGGCAGACTGTCTCCTCTGACATCCTCCTGCTGTCCACAGCGTTTATAGGTTCTGTGAAGGCTTCCACTTCCCTTGTTCTGATTTTGACCCAAGTATAAGGTCTCTAGCAGTGGCTTGGAGCAGTTCCTGTGAAGGTAATCAAGGTTCTGTTCTCAACTTCTTCCATGTAGAGGTTGGCCACTATGGAAGTAGGTGGTCGTCAGACAGAGGGTCCAGTAAGGCACAAATGTGGTCTGGGGTGAAGTTGGTTCTGCTGGACAAAGTACTGTCCTGCAGCAGGCGTTTCTTCGCCATCTTTACCGCTTCTTGAGTGGGAATGCATGTAGAAAGTGATGTGGCATCATAAGAAACCATTGTTTCATCTGGGTCCAGTGCTATCTCTTTCTTTGTCCAAAGATTTAATCAACACTGTGGTTTTCTGTGTGTCAACTTAATGAGACTGGTTCAGATGAGCTCATTTCTACAGTGTTATACACTCTGTCCTTGACATTGACTGGGAGGTAAAGTCAGCTGTATAAACACTTTGTATTTGTTGTGTAGTAAGGCCCTGCAACAAGCAGTGGATTATCCCTCTTATATCAGTTATACCAAGTGTCTTTGGTTGTGCATGAGCATGTACATGTAACTTATGGTGACACACTTTCACTTGACTATGTGTGTGTTTGCACTATGATATAATTATATAGTCACTTTCCTGTGTTTGATCTCTTATTTTATTGATGTCATATGTCTGCACGTGTTGTGTGTGCAGAACACAGCCAGTCCATGGCTGCACCAGGCTGCCGGTAGTGCTGGTGACGGTCTGGGTTTGCTGAGCCACGTTCCCGTTCGGCCAGCCAGCGCCGACGCCCACCGCCCTCCCGTCAAGATCAACACACACACAAGCCCTCCACTGTCCAAGGCTAGCATGGACATTCATAAAGAGTGAGTAGAAAGATCAATAACATGTGAAGTTCTTTTAGATCAGGGTTGCCTCAGAAAAGTCACAGAATCCCGGGGAGCACACAGAAAGGTAGGGTTGCAGAATGTATATCCTTTTGACATTTAAACTGCTGGACCTTTCCTTTATAAAGCCAGATAATGTTTGTTCAGAGGACCCACACAGAGCAGAATGAGAGCAAAGTTAGCCCCGAGATGCAGACAAGCACTGCTGGCTCGGTCAGATGAAGTGGCACTAATCCAGTATTAAAGCAGTTCAGACAGACTGCTGTTCATTCAGCAGCCTCCGCCATTTCTTATGTAACCACAGACCATTATTTAGACACCACTGAACACTCAACCACACAAACACACAGCATCACAGAGGAAGTGTTGCACATGACTTGTCTCTCTCATTACCCTAGTTATGTCATGTTCATTCAAATCTGCTGAACAGGCAGTAAATACCATGATACCCTGTAGACTGCCTAAACCTGTCTGCTGCCAGAGTGTTACTTTCATTAATAATCACTCACATGCTTCTGGTCTTCAGTGATACCTTATTTGGTGACATCTGTATGTGTTTTAGATTAAAATTTTAGAACATTTTTAACTGAAAGTGATTCTCAATGACGGTTCTGCAGGGTTCTTGTCTGGTCTTAGAATTTCTATAATTCTTCTGAATATCAGAATTAGCTTTTATGGGAAACATTCATAGAATCAAATTCCATAACAGGAAAGACCAGCAAGAAAAGCATGAACTAAAATTTTGAAAGACATGTCTTAAACTTGCTGCCATTTCTTGGGTAGATTGTGGAGCTATATGGTAAAGCCATGTGAAATGTAATGACTTCTGAAATGTTTGACTTGTCTGTGTGCAGAGATGCAGATAAGAAAGGCTTTGTGGACCCCATAAGGACACTGACGTTGGCCCAGCTGAAGCAGGAGCAGACAGACAGGAGTCGAACCCCCACAGGGAAAGATGTCCACCTACACCGCCTCTACCTGGACCCCCACAGCAAGGCTCGCATGGCAAATACACAGGTACACTGCTCCACCATTATTATTACTGTCATTATTATTATTATTATTATTATTATTATTATTATTATTATTTTATCATGTAAAGCTTTATATTAAGGTCCTTGTAATAAGCATAAGTTAATAGGTAACATGGCCCAAATGAACAATAGCATCATAAACATGTTGGTTGTTGGATTAAAAGACATTTATAAACACCTACAAGAAATTTCTTAACAGTTTATAGACTGAATAAGTGTCTTATAATTGTTTATAACAGTGTTACAAACACTATGGGTCATATGTAAAACTAAATACCTGAAAAATGTAGCAGGAGTTCTGTAATCTCTCTGTCTGAGATTTAGAAAGTCAGTCTTGATGTGTTTGCATTTTCTTTCCCAGGATGCAGTTCAGGCAGCAGATCGAGCCAGTAAATACAAAGAGGAGAATCGGCAAATCCTGAAAGAGAGCATCGAGGTGGCTCCCTTTACCGCTAAGATCCAGCGCTCTGGTGACCCAGGGATGGACCGGGACAGGGACAGATGCAGAGAGCCAGCCTTCCCTGTCCGGATACCAGCTCTCGCCTCCCCGAGCCCTAAGGCTGGCCATGTCCATCCGCACGTCATCCAGTCAGAAAAGAGCAACTACTTCACCACACTGTCCAACAGTGTGGTGAATGACCCTCCGAGACTTTACCCCTCCAAGGAGCTCAGCTCCTACTATGAGAAACTGTCCGCAGGAGCTCCAGGGGTTGTGGCCAGCGTCGGGGCCGCTGTGCCAAGCCAGGGAGCTCTGTCCCTGGGCAGCTACAGCTCCAAAGCCTCCCTCTCCAAGCCCCCTCCCCTCATTAAGCACCAGCCAGAGGGAGGAGAGGGTTTAGCAGGGAAAATCACTGAGCAGCTCAGTCAGCAGGTGACACTAGTCCAACAGCAACATCAGCACCACACAGGTATTGACCGGCTAGAACGCCGCAGCCCTGCCATTTCTCCTTCCTCCTCCTCTACATCTTCCTCTTTCTCCTCAACCCCCAACCACCATCATCACCATCACCACCACCAACAGCAGCAGCAGCAACACCAGCTCAGGGCAATGCCATCTCTCCACCGAGCACCTGTCTTCCATCCACCCACACAGCATGCGCTGGAACGCAAAGAGGCTGCAGAGCGGGAGAAGGAAAGAGAACGAGAGAGGGAGAGAGCTGGTTACGGTGGACGCCTGTCTCCACCAACCCTCACACCTATTCAGCCAGTTAGCTTAGCAGCAGCTGGTAACAAAACGTTAGCGGAGCAGCAGAAGCCCCCCACACTGCTGCCTGAACTCAGGGACGTCAAAGGTCATGGAAACACTGCCGTTGTCACCTCTGTGGCCTCAGCCATCAGTGGGGAGATTATGACTTCATCTACAGATGGGTGGAGGGGTGGAGAGATGATTCAGGAAAGAGGAGGCTCATTCTCTGGAGAGAAAGGAGTGTCAAGGGGCAAGCCCCAGGCCGCAATGGCGTCAGTCATTGTGCGTCCATCGACATCTATTAAGTATGACAGTTCTGTTGGTGCTAACAAATCTGGTGCTATGATCCATAAGGAGTTCCCCCAGGGGAGGTTCTACCCATCCAAGCTTCAGGGGGAATGTCCCAGACTAGGGGAGAGTGTTCGAGAACCTGGCAGGGTTATCCAACCCAACTCCAACCTGGATGACATGTGTGTCCAGTATAAAAAGACTTCTATGCGTGGCATGCAGGGAACTATGGGAGCCAGTATCATTAACTCTGTGTGCAGGACTGCCGTTTCAGCTGCATCAGCTTTTGGCATACAGATTAAAAGTGGGACATCCATCCCTGAGCTGGGCTACTCAGTGTCAGCACGGGGAGAGAGCTCAGCCCATAAAACTGGTATTGGTAGCTGGGTGCTGAGCCACTCGGGGCCAGGAGAGCACCAGGAGGGGTTTGGCTCACGCACCACATCTCCGGGGGGGTCTCTGCCTCCCCCTAGTCCAGCAGGGACACCCCAGCCCAGTCCGAGCCTCACCCCGACACCTAGCTCCATGTCTGGCTCCTGTCAGCCTTACTCCTCCTCCTTTGTCCACCTTAAGAAGCACAAAGCTGCCTTGGCTGCAGCCCAATCCAAAAGCTTCTCCACTGCTCCCACATCCATCACAACTGTAAACTCCTCCCTACCTTTGGATTTAGTTGAAAAAACTCCCATTCACAGCTCGCCGCCTCCATCCTCCTTCAGCCAAGCCTCTTCATCCTCAGCCGACAGCAGTAGCAGCACCCCAGCAAGTGGGAGCACAACACCAGGGAAGTCCAGCCCCTTGCCTAACGGCCATACCTCCGGATCTGCCTCAACAAGCAGCGGGCCGCCCAGTAACTACCACAAGCTGAAGAAAGCCTGGTTGACCCGGCACTCGGAGGAGGACAAGAATACCACTGCTACTACAAGCTCCATCAGTACTAAACCAGAGAAACTGCCCAGCACCACCACAAGCACAAGTAACACCACCGCCATGTCAGAAATGATCAAACCCTGTACAGTCAATCTCAGCGCCTCTACCTCCAGTGAGGTGGAAATGAGCAAAGACAGTGGCAGCAAAATCGAAAGAGAGAGGCAGTCGGAGGAGAAGGTGGGAGGTGTAGCAGCAGCAGGAGGAGGAGGGGAGGAGAGGAAAACAGCTCCTTCATCAAGGCGAGGGAACAAACGGCAGTACGAGTCCGGTTCAGAGAGCGGCGGAGACGACTCTGACGCCAGTGAGAGCAAAATGGAGGGCCGAGCCAAGCGTCAGCCTAAACCAACCTACAAGAAGAAACAAAATGATATGGCCAAGAAGAAAGGAGACAATGAAAAGGAGGAAGATGACGTGAAACCCAATGGCATCTTCAGATCAGCCCGAGAGAAGACCAAACTCAAACTGGCCAGCAGCAGTAAGTCTCACTGTAGACATTTACTGCTGAATTGACAACCTTTTTCTATTGAAAACTGACAGCCTGAGTGGGCTCAACGCTTGTTAAATCCTTCAAAAAAATATGGATAAAAGACCAATTTAACAACTATAATACATATTGACACAGCATGCCAAGACATGTGTCACCTTTGACCCTTATTGACCCTTGTGTTCTAAGAAGGTAGGAGTCTATAATAAAGTGTCCCCCTGGATTATAAACAAGGCAGAAATGTGAAAATAAAGCAATTAGATAGCACATGTGTACTTAATCCTCTTGCTGCCAAGGTTATGAGCCGCTCTTATTATTCTCATAATAAAATGGAGGTACTGCTAATGCCTTAATGATGTCACTCTTCTCAGATGGGATCCCCCGCTCCGTCCTGAAGGATTGGAGGAAGGTGAAGAAACTGAAGCAGACAGGGGAGTCTTTTCTGCAGGATGACTCCTGTTCAGAAATTGGACCCAACCTGCAGAAGTGTCGGGAGTGCAGGGTGATTCGCAGCAAGAAGGGCGAGGAGCCGGCACACTCCCCCGTCTTCTGTCGCTTCTACTATTTCAGACGGTAAAACTCGTGTGACTTTACATTGGATTCCTTTCCTTTATGTTTGTCTGATGTTTTACTTAGTTCTAATGTTTCCTCTAGTTTAATTTAATGTAACGGACGTGACTACCTTTACAGTTGCACCCATCCATCCTACACATTATTGTGAAAGACCCTGAGACACTGCACCGTTGCAATCAGCCCCAAAATCCTCCTCAAACACAATTCTGGATGCTTTGCTCCCTTTTTGTCCTTTAAGGACGAACCATTGCTCCATGATGCATTGTCAAACATTTACATTAACTACAGTTTTCTGTAAAGAGAGCGAGTGTTGGAGCTTCTGTTTTAAAGGCTGCATGTTGAAACACAATGACACAGATAAGGGGAGGACAGGAGAGAGGGACACGCTGTCCTAGTTACAATACATACAGTAAATTATTCATCTTATGCCTTGTGCACTACATTATGTACTGCCCTTGTCTGGGTTTCTCTCTCTCTCTCTCTCAGACATGCACATGTACTTTTACTGCACATTGAACTCGCTCCCTCGCTCACTCAAACACTCACTCGCTCTCTCACTCACTCCCTCGCTCACTCACTCACTCGCTCTCTCACTCACTCCCTCGCTCACTCACTCACTCACTCGCTCTCTCACTCACTCGCTCTCTCGCTCACTCACTCACTCACTCTCTCACTCACTCACTCACTCACTCCCTCGCTCACTCACTCACTCGCTCTCTCACTCACTCACTCACTCGCTCTCTCACTCACTCACTCACTCACTCACTCACTCGCTCGCTCACTCACTCACTCACTCGCTCACTCACTCACTCGCTCACTCACTCACTCGCTCGCTCACTCACTCACTCGCTCTCTCACTCACTCACTCACTCACTCACTCACTCGCTCGCTCACTCACTCACTCGCTCACTCACTCACTCGCTCTCTCACTCACTCACTCACTCACTCCCTCGCTCACTCACTCACTCGCTCTCTCACTCACACACTCACTCGCTCTCTCACTCACACACTCACTCACTCACTCACTCGCTCGCTCACTCCCTCGCTCACTCACTCACTCGCTCTCTCACTCACACACTCACTCACTCGCTCGCTCACTCCCTCGCTCACTCACTCACTCGCTCTCGCTCACTCACTCACTCGCTCTCTCACTCACTCACTCACTCACTCACTCACTCCCTCGCTCACTCACTCACTCGCTCTCTCACTCACACATTCACTCGCTCTCTCACTCACACACTCACTCGCTCGCTCACTCCCTCGCTCGCTCACTCACTCGCTCACTCACTCGCTCACTCACTCACTCACTCGCTCGCTCACTCACTCGCTCACTCACTCACTCGCTCTCTCACTCACTCACTCACTCCCTCGCTCACTCACTCACTCGCTCTCTCACTCACACACTCACTCGCTCTCTCACTCACACACTCACTCACTCGCTCGCTCACTCCCTCGCTCGCTCACTCACTCGCTCACTCACTCGCTCTCTCACTCACACACTCACTCGCTCGCTCACTCCCTCGCTCACTCACTCACTCGCTCTCTCACTCACTCACTCACTCCCTCGCTCACTCACTCACTCGCTCTCTCACTCACACACTCACTCGCTCTCTCACTCACACACTCACTCACTCGCTCGCTCACTCCCTCGCTCACTCACTCACTCGCTCTCTCACTCACACACTCACTCACTCGCTCACTCACTCACTCGCTCTCTCACTCACACACTCACTCACACGCTCGCTCACTCACACGCTCGCTCACTCACTCACTCACTCGCTCTCTCACTCACACACTCACTCACTCGCTCGCTCACTCCCTCGCTCACTCACTCACTCGCTCTCTCACTCACACACTCACTCACTCGCTCACTCACTCACTCGCTCTCTCACTCACACACTCACTCACACGCTCGCTCACTCACTCACACGCTCGCTCACTCACTCACTCACTCGCTCGCTTACTCTCTCACTCTTTCACACACTCACACACTCGCTCACTCCCTCGCTCACTCACTCACACACTCACTCGCTCGCTCACTCACACACTCGCTCTCTCACTCACACACTCGCGCTCGCTCGCTCACTCCCTCGCTCGCTCGCTCACTCACACACTCACTCGCTTACTCTCTCACTCACTCGCTCGCTCACTCACTCGCTCGCTTACTCTCGCACTCTCTCACACACTCACTCTCTCACACACTCACTCCCTCGCTCACTCACTCACACACTCACTCACACGCTCGCTCACTCACTCACACGCTCGCTCACTCACTCACTCACTCACTCGCTCGCTTACTCTCTCACTCTTTCACACACTCACACACTCGCTCACTCCCTCGCTCACTCACTCACACACTCACTCGCTCACACACTCACACACTCACTCACTCACTCACACACTCACTCACACGCTCGCTCACTCACTCACACGCTCGCTCACTCACTCACTCACTCGCTCGCTTACTCTCTCACTCTTTCACACACTCACACACTCGCTCACTCCCTCGCTCACTCACTCACACACTCACACGCTCACTCACTCACACGCTCGCTCACTCACTCACTCACTCGCTCGCTTACTCTCTCACTCTTTCACACACTCACACACTCGCTCACTCCCTCGCTCACTCACTCACACACTCACATGCTCGCTCGCTCGCTCACTCACTCGCTCGCTTACTCACTCACACGCTCGCTCACTCACTCACTCACTCACTCGCTCGCTTACTCTCTCACTCTTTCACACACTCACACACTCGCTCACTCCCTCGCTCACTCACTCACACACTCACTCGCTCGCTCACTCACACACTCGCTCTCTCACTCACACACTCGCGCTCGCTCGCTCACTCCCTCGCTCGCTCACTCCCTCGCTCGCTCGCTCACTCACACACTCACTCGCTTACTCTCTCACTCACTCGCTCGCTCACTCACTCGCTCGCTTACTCTCGCACTCTCTCACACACTCACTCTCTCACACACTCACTCCCTCGCTCACTCACTCACACACTCACTCACACGCTCGCTCACTCACTCACACGCTCGCTCACTCACTCACTCACTCGCTCGCTTACTCTCTCACTCTTTCACACACTCACACACTCGCTCACTCCCTCGCTCACTCACTCACACACTCACATGCTCGCTCGCTCGCTCACTCACTCGCTCGCTCTCTCGCACTCACTCACACACTCACTCACTTGCTCTCTCACTCACACACTCACTCACTCGCTCTCTCACTCACACTCTCACTCACTCACACACTCACTCGCTTACTCTCTCACTCACTCACACACTCACTCGCTCACTCACTCACTCGCTCGCTCACTCGCTCGCTCTCTCTCACTCTCTCACTCACTCACTCACTCGCTCGCTTACTCTCTCACTCTCTCACACACTCACTCTCTCACACACTCACTCCCTCGCTCACTCACTCACACACTCACTCACACGCTCGCTCACTCACTCACACGCTCGCTCACTCACTCACACGCTCGCTCACTCACTCACACGCTCGCTCACTCGCTCGCTTACTCTCTCACTCTCTCACACACTCACTCCCTCGCTCACTCACTCACACACTCACTCACACGCTCGCTCACTCACTCACACGCTCGCTCACTCACTCACACGCTCGCTCACTCGCTCGCTTACTCTCTCACTCTTTCACACACTCACACACTCACTCACTCACTCACTCACTCACTCACAGACACTTGCTTGAGTTGGATAAGCCGCAGCAGCAGCTGCAGTCTGGGGTCTAACAGGGTAAATCTGCCAAAGAGGATTTTCTGCTCTATAATCTTTTCCTTATTGACTCACTGCGGATCTGCTGCTGCTGCAGTCTCTCTCTGTCTCCCCTCCCTTCCCCTCCCCTCCACTTCTAAGTCTTCCTCTCACTCACCTCCTCTCACCTCCTCTCTGTCTGACCCAGGAGACTGGGATTCCAGAAACATCCACCTGAGCTGACGGGCTGTTTAAGGACACTGTAGTTGTACAGAGAGATGGCTCATGTACAAAACTATCCTTTTAGTCTCTTGATAGTAAATAAGTGCTGTAACCTATTTGACACGAAAATGTCAAATAGTGACGAGGTTTACTGATTATAATATTCTGTACATACATGAATCATAGGGGTACTTTAGGGATTGTCATTTGAAATGTACAGATACAGCAGGACAAAGAGGATGCTTGTATTTGTAAGTGTGCAGCAGGAGTAAGGACTGAAACCATTGTGTTTCTTGCTTTTTGTGACTTTCAATGGCTGCCAGATTTTGAAATGCAAAGAGAACACTTGAAGTATGAACATGCTGTCGGTCCCTTCACAGCACCCAACCAATTCTCTGGTCAAAACAATAATACGCTACATTGCCTCACCAGGCAGCAGCCTTGGCAGCTACGTGCAAGTGCTGAAAACTCCAGCCTCTCCAACGACCACTTGGAGGCTGGCTCCAAAACTGAGTCAGTCCCCAAAGACCCACATATTAAAATGTCCAACTGCACAGCAGAAATGCACATCTACGGCCTGGTACAAAACACAGTTTTCATTTCTATATCAAATTTCACTGCTCATACCAACTTTATAGTGATTTTGTATATAACTCACCTGTTTGAATTGTATTCAGGCTTCAGATGGTCTAAAATGAAGGATGTGGCCACTTTGACAGCTAGCTGCTAGTTAGCTCTTTGTCCATTTTTGGGTTAGCTAGGAGTTAGGCAGTCAGCCACTGTCAATATGGTGACAGCTGGAGCCACCACACTGAGCTTTACAAGAAATCTATGGGTGATTTCATGGAGATTATGTGCATGTTTTATAGTTGGCTATTATGTGCACGTCATATGACCGCCATAAGGTTCAGTCCAAAAAAAAGAAATGTTTTAAGAATGTTTTTTATGTTTGCTATTTTTTATATATAGGATATAAGAAAAAAATATATATAATCTGAGCACAACAAGCAGAGTGACATTTCTTTATGCAGGAAATCAGTTCATTCAGGGAACTTACAGTTACATTTACATTTACATTAAGGACATTTAGCAGATGATTTTCAATAAGTAGTAGTAGTCCAATAAGTACATTTGTCACAAGAAAGAAGCCACAATCACCATTGATTAAGTAAAAAAGAAAGAAATAGAAACAATTTTCTAGCCTTCATCTGAGCATCTTAGCTGCTATTTATCAATCATACCTTGGAATCCTAGTGCCATTTAGCATCATAACACTACAGCACAGCACAGATTTGTACGCTGGGGAGATGAACAACCTCTCCATGAACGAATAATGAACAACCTCTCCATGAACGAATGGCACAAACCAGGAGGACCAACTCCTCAGGTCAGGACTCTGCTGCCACTTACATCTGAAGGAGACAAATCATCCCTTTGAGGACAACAATGTAAACATCTTGTCCAGAGAAGACAGATGGTTTGAAAGAGGAGTAAAGGAATCCATCTATGTCAAACTGGAACGACCGTCTTTGAAGAGAGGAGGTGGACTAAGACATCACTTATCACCCACCTACAATGCTGTACTGAGTTCTCTCCACAGACAGCTGAACAACCATTAAACCCACATGAAGGCCGGTCGGGTCAACGACCCTCAAGTGGCCCTAATGACTCTGAAACTCAGAGCTCACATGTCCTTAACGACTCTGTAAGGACAGTAACCTCCAGTTAGTGAGAACTGAAGAAGCCTCTTGGATGAGAGGTGAAACGTCTTCAACAAACTGAAACAAGTCCAGTTGACTATGATACAGTACTTAGAATTACCATGACTGAGAACCTTCATCAACATCTTTACAATACATTAAGATTAGGTTCAAGTTTTTGGCCCTCCAAGGGAAATCGCCTGTGCATCCCTGGTCTATGGTTAACACTTTAAGTCCCAGTCTTCAGATACAGCATATTCATGTGTATCTTACAACTATTTATCTACCATTGTTGCCTGTACTGGACAAGTGTAAAGTAACATGTTTCCTCCCATCCAGGCTTTCCTACAGTAAAAATGGAGTCATCCGGATGGATGGCTTCTCTAATCCAGACCAGTTTGATGATGAAGCCCTGGCACTGTGGATCCCTGGAGGGCTGGAGGAGAGCCACCTGGATCCTACCACCGCCAAATACATCCTCAGCTTCATAGGAGACAAGTTCTGTCAGATGGTTATGACTGAGAATACTGCGGCCACCTGGGTCAAGAAGGATGGTAAGGTGTCTTTTAATAAGGCCAACATTTTGATGAAATAAATCTTAACTATGTTTCTAAGATGGAGCCGTGTTGTGTGTGTTTCAGCCAAGCTGGCGTGGAAGAGAGCAGTGAGGGGGGTGAGGGAAATGTGTGATGCCTGTGAGGCAACACTCTTCAACATCCACTGGGTCTGTCAGAAATGTGGCTTTGTTGTGTGCCTGGACTGCTACAAGGCCAAGGAGAGACGCAGCTCCAAAGGTCAGTTTTCTTTATGTTTTGACAGTTAGGAGCCAAATGAGAGGCCAGACGAGCCGTGGACTTGTACCACAGAAGTAGCTCGAGTTTCAAGCCACAGAACTGGCTAAACAAGCAAACTGAGTGTGTACGCAACTTCCTGTGAGCAGAATAAAGGAACCGTTAACTTGTATTTATGGTACACTCCTGTGTTGTAGAATAATAAATAAATGAACTGTGTAACCTCGTCATCTCTGCAGGCTAATTCTGTGAGTGTGTGCGTGTGTGTGCACAGTCGCACTTGTGTGTATTAATGCAGCAACTGACTTGTGTGTCTCTGTCTGTGATCAGATAAAGAACTCTACAGCTGGCTGAAGTGTGTGAAAGGCCAACCTCACGATCACAAGCACCTGATGCCAACACAGATCATACCTGGCACAGGTACACAATACGCACTTCACATATCACTGTCTCTTTATCTTCTGGTTTACAACGCGTCTGCACTCCTTGGCCTCTTATGTCTCAGCTGCTTTGTCTTGAACACACATAAGTAGAAGAGTTTCTGGCTGATGTGGGTTAAACAATGATAGTGACGGTGGTCACTAGGTGTAGTGGGAGTCAATAACTGATAAATACCTTTTAATTTGTTGTTGTGGTATATGTTGGATGACTGGGTCATTTTCATAAGGGTCTAGGTTTGTTTGTTATTTTCCCTTTAACCATTTCTGCTGAAATATTGAAATTCTTCTGCCGTGTTTCTGATGTTTCAGTGCTGACAGAGTTGGTGACTTCCATGCACTCTCTGAGAGAAAAACACAGCATCAAATCCCACTGTCCCTGCACCAACAAACAGACCCTCCTCAACAAGCTACCAGCCATCAACGGAGTGTCACAGGTACCACTTCTGTTACTTAGCAAGGGCTCAGTGTCAGTTACTGCTTATTGTCCAGTAAGTTCCTGCTGTGTTCACTGCTAAAGCGCCACAACAGACATTATTCTAAGAGAAGTAATGCGTTAATGCAAAGTATTTGTGAGTTGGATTGATAAAGCATTGAATAATTTGGAAAGTTGTGCATGTTAGCCTTTTAGTGAGGACAGGATCTTTAGGGTGAGCACATCACATCCTTCTTTCAAAAAGGTTTAACCCTCTGTCTGACTTTTCTTACAAAGAAGCCATTGCCAGTTTGTAAAATAAGCATTTGTCTGTTAACGTTTAACCATCACTCTTCTCTGCCAGGTTCTGCAGAATGTCCTGAACCACAGTAACAAGCTGACTCTGGTCAAAGCTGAGCTGGGCTGTCAGCAAAACTCCAACCAAGTAGGAACCAAGGTCGAGACTAATGGAGGAGGAGGAGGTGGAAGTAGTCCAGGCAGCGATGCAGGAAGTGCTCCTGTCACCCCACCAGAGTCACAGTCACCTCTGCACTTCTTGGCTGACCTGGCAGAGCAGAAATCCAGGGAGGAGAAGAAAGGTGAGCGGACTGGAGGGAAAGAAAGACATTTAGTTATGTTGTTAAATAAAACCAGGACAGTTGTAATAATTCAATACGTGTTTCTTTAATTATCTAAATAAAGCAAGAACCTACTGTCTGTATGTACAATAAGTATGTTTGTCCTTCACACATCTCAAGAACTGTTCATCTGACTGACTTCACACCTGACAGGTGTATCGTTGGGTCAAAAGGAAGTGCAGTGTGAAGGCTTTCGATTGAGCAGTTCTCCAGGAACATAAAAAGAAAAGTTTAGCTGACAGTTGGTGACTCTGTTAAGACTGGGGCACTCAGTGACATAAGTGGCATCATCAGCTTTGACAATGACGCGTCTCAAAGAAATGCAATATCGCCCGCCACTGGATCTGGGATGAACTGCAGTGAACCTGAGCCTGCAGGCTACTCACCACTCTCATCTGTAAATATCATGGATACCATGGTCTGGGTGGATACTCAATTACTACGACTAATACTTTTGATTGGCAACACATTGTTGTCCCTGCTGCTGCTGGCGTGCTGACTGAGCCCTGACCCTGTCACTTCCCAATACTGGTCCACAAATGGGTTCAGTTCTGAGGGCGGCACAAACAACACTCCAAACAGATGCAGGACACACGTGACAGCCATCATGTGTATGCAAACGTCTTGTTAAAGAGAGTATACCTCCGCCCTAAAACTGTGGTTCTGGAACTGCTGTGTGAAGAAGTGTGGGAGCTCTGAGGCTCTGCAGCTCGATGATACTGACAGATAGCTACTACAGGCAGAGCAATCAGTCCCATCCCGACAGGCACATTCTGAATGGGCACTGCACTGGTTTCTTCTAGATTGTTCTGTTGCCTTTAGTATATTTCACTGTTAGTATCCTCTTTCTCTGACAGAAAACAAAGAGTCGGTGCTGCTGGGTAAAACAGTGAAGGAGGACAAGGAGGGGGACAGCCTGGAGGTCCTGCAGCAGTGTAAAACCACCTCTCTGGTGACCAACAGTACGGAGCAGGGCTCCACGCTCAGAGATCTGCTTACCACCACCGCAGGGAAGCTGAAGCTGGGCTCTACTGATGCAGGAATAGCCTTTGCACCTGTCTACTCTACTGCTTCACAGGTACACAGATTGACGATGTCATCGACATTATTAGTTTGGAATTGAATGTATTGGTGTCATCTGTTTCACTGCCTGGGTGAAGCACAGCCCATCCTGAGCATGCTCTAAATCACAGACGTGTATTATATGAATACAGGATATTACCAGCTGTTGTATCACGTCTCGCTGCCCTGACGCAGAGTTGAGCTTCGATTTATTGAATTAAGAAAGAAATCATGTTTCAAATATTGAAGTAGTGTTTGTCTTCTTTCATCCTGTCTTCCTACAGACTGCAAAAGGTGGACGGACCATGCCCAACATCCTCGATGACATCATTGCTTCAGTAGTTGAGAATAAAATTCCTGCCAGCCGCCAGAGCATCGCCACCAAACTGTCAATCAAGCAAGAGCCTGTCACCCCGGGCAACAACAACAACAACAACCCTGCCCCCGCTGTAACTGAGGACACCAAAGCAGACAGGAAGAAGTCAGCGCCTGTAACTGCTGAAGTGCCAGAGGAATCAACCAATCAGTATCCAGATATTCCCCACCTCTGGTTGAACAACAAACGGTTACTGTGGCTCAAAGATCACCGCAACCAGAACAACTGGAAGCTGTTCAGAGAGTGCTGGAAACTAGGACAGGTGACCAGCAGCCTCACCCACAGCGCAGCAGTTGTCATAGTAACAGTACTGTACTAGTAGTCCTTGGTAAAGTCCTCAGTGATAACAATGAATGGTTTTGTGTTTGTCCAGCCTGTGTTGGTGTCAGGGATCCATAAGCGGCTGAATGCTGGTCTGTGGAAAGCCGACTCCTTCAACCAAGAGTTTGCAGACCATCAGGGAGACCTTCTCAACTGTAAGGACCAGGTGGTGACCAACTCTGGGATCAAGGAGTTCTGGGATGGATTTGAGGACCTTACCAGTGAGTTCATCTTCACCTGGTTTCCCTGTTCTTGTTTGACTGATGAGATAGCTGCATACACACCTCACCAGTGTGAGATGATGTCAACATGAGCCACTGAGAGAACAGTGATGAAATGGATTGGATCAGTCTGACTGACATCTTCTTACCTGTTCAGAGCGGCCCAAGTCCAAGGATGGAGAAGCTATGGTCTACAGACTGAAGGACTGGCCGTCTGGAGAGGAGTTCATGGCCCTCATGCCCTCAAGGTATGCAAACACACTTCATGGCTTTACTTTAGTACGGCTGTGCTCTTGGATCTCAAGCTTTACAACCTTAAATACAAAAGTGATTGTGAGCTCATCTAGAAGCTGTGATTTTGCAGATATGATGACTTGATGAAGAACCTGCCCCTGCCAGAGTATTCTGATCCAGAGGGGAACCTCAACCTGGCCTCCCACCTGCCATCTTTCTTTGTCAGGCCAGATCTGGGGCCCAGACTGTGCTGTGCTTACGGTAGGAAGGAAATGAATAATTCATTCTTTGTACAGGAATGCTAATAAAAAATGAGTAAGGAGATTAAAGATTTGAGATGTTGGTAGTTTGAACTGTTAAATAATTGTTCTCTTCAAATATGCCTTGGGTGTGTTTAACCCTGGATATGTAAGTAGTTACAACGATGTGCTGTCTGATCACCAAAGACTCCAGTTCATATCAAGTCGATGAACTGGTCTGTACCACTGCTGTGTGACTGTGACTGCAGTATATACTTTTAATGCTTTCATCCACATACTGTATTTCTTTAGTTTAAAATGTTGCATGGTGATAGAATCTCGCTCCGTCCTTCTTATGAATCAGTTGTGTGCTCCTTGCAGGTGTAGCTGCGTCTCAGGACCAGGACTTTGGGACTGCCAACCTCCATGTGGAAGTCTCCGATGTTGTCTCTGTTCTGGTCTATGTAGGAGTTGCCAAAGGCAATGGAGTCCTGTCCAAAACTGGTGAGACTGATCATCGATACTGATCCATTAAATCCTGAGATGGATAGCATTGTATATTTCACAGCTCATTTTAATCTGGGAAATATAAAAGCATTTGTTAATAACCACAACTGTAACAACGCTGGTCCTTGATGGAAGATAGGGGATGACTGAATACACATTTAAAACACAGTATAGTTCTGGCTAGATGATGTCATAGCAGCTACTTCGTCTTTTTTCAGCCTCGTCTTGTTAGAAAATAATAGAATAATGTATACACGATTTTTCCAAAGAATCAGATCAATCAAACATTCCACTGAAAAAATAAGATAATAACTAATTAATAATGGTGTGTGTGTGTGTGTGTGTGTGTGTGTGTGTGTGTGTGTGTGTGTGTGTGTGTGTGCAGGAGTGTTGAAGCGTTTGGAGGAGGAGGATCTTGATGAGGGAGTTCGGAGGAGGCTCAAAGACTCCAGTGAGACACCGGGGGCGCTGTGGCACATCTACCTCAGCAGAGACATGGACAAAGTCCGAGAGTTCCTGCACAAGGTCAGCACTGTAAAGATACCGAAGAGCTGCAACAGCCTCTCATGAAAATGTGTTGAACTAACCCCTCCCTCCTCCCTCCTCCCTCCCTCCCTCCCCTCTCCCCAACCACCACCTCAGCTCTGTAAGGAGCAGGGATCGGACGTGTCTCCGGACCAGGACCCGTTCAGAGAGCAGGGCCTGTACCTGAGTCGGAAGCAGCGTCAGCGGCTGCTAGATGAACACGGAGTTCAGGGCTGGACTGTGGTCCAGTTCCTGGGAGACTCTGTACTGATCCCAGCAGGGGCCATGCACCAGGTGTGTGGGATAATTACACACACACACACACACACACAGCCACACAGGCCTCCTCAGCAGTGAGACACTGTAAATATTGTAAAGCTACGTTGAGCAGAGCTGCTGCAAATCCATGTCTCATTTATTAAACTGATGTAAACGATGGTATTAACTGATAGGTATGAGAGCCGACCGTGAATTTAAGACCAGAGATGTAAAAACAGACTTTCTCAGTGCTGAGAATCCGTCCTGCATACTTTGTGTCAGATTGTGTCTTTGGACACTGAAGCTTATTGTACTGTAATTCTGACTCAATCCCAACCAGACAGTCCTGCTGTCATAAATACTCAGCAGGAATGTGGATTATTCCACTGCTGAAAATACTTTCCAACTAATGCACTTCCTCCTGTTTGAGTAACATTTGATTAAAAGCTAGGGTGAGTGGCTGTGTGAGGAAATTACTGAGCCATGAAACATTATTCATAGGTATTTCTTGACATGAATGTCTGCAGCAGGATTGAATGTGTTGGGGGCTGAGAGCTACAGACAGCTTTGACAGAAGACTAACACACTGCTGGTTTGATGGAGATGAACGTGTCTTACATCTTCACAGTTAGCATTTACATTCAGGGCATTTAGCAGACGCTTTTGTCCAAAGCAGTTTACAATCACATTTCTGCACCATCAGATGTCACAAATGTTTTCATAGATCATATTGAATATATGTCACACTTCTGGTATAGTATCAGACTGCATGTTCTATTGGGTTCTTTCAAATGGATTTGAATCTGCCTTTACATCACAGTGCTGTACATGACATGTTCACACGACATGTTGATGTGGCACGTTGTGTTGTTGAAGCTGTTAAGACGTTTCTGTTCTGCGATCACTAACGTGTCCTCACGCCTCCTCACCTTCTCTGTGTCTCAGGTCCAGAACCTCCACAGCTGCGTTCAGGTCATCAATGACTTTGTGTCTCCGGAGCACGTGGCCAACTCCTTCCACCTGACCCAGGAGCTCCGGCCCAGTAAAGAGGAGGTCAACTACGAGGATAAACTACAGGTGATGGACCACACAGGGTTTTTATTAGATTAAGTTAAGGAACTGCTCTCTGAGACTCTCTCAGTTCAGGATTGAATATAAGCTTCAGTTCAAGTAAATGAACGCTCACTAAATGTATAATGAAACAGTTGTGGAATGAGTTCAGCTTTTAAAAGTTTCTCCTCGTCCTCATTCTCATCCTCAGGTCAAGAACATCCTGTTCCACTGTGTGAAGGAGGCGGTGAGCTCCCTGAAAAGGGGCAGCTCTGAGGAAGAGGATGAGGAGGAGAAGTCATGACACCCCTTTGGCCTCGTCCACAACCATCAGCACCTCTCTCTCCCATCTCCTCACGTGGAGGACTGTGACCCATGACCATAAGAGGCGGTCGGGTCGGAGTTGTCATGTGACCCAGGGGACCTCACAGTGTGAACTGCGCCCGTACCACATGCAGGTGGCCAGTGAGAGGCAGCCCACCTCCACCATCACCCCAAACCTTCAGTGCCAAGAAGAGACAAACACAAGACCAGAGGGGCCTCTGGACTGACAGGGATTAAACCTCAACCACCATGCCTGTGTGTCTCAAAGAGTCCGAGCACAGGGAGCACAGAGGAATTCTGGGAAACAGAGGACAGCATGTTGGTTGGGAGCCCTCTAAAAGCCACTATGCTGGAGTGAAACGGCACTACAAGCCTCCATGAAACAAAACTGAACTCTTTAGTGTGACTGATGGTGCATCATGTTAAGATGCGGTTTCCATGGAGACTCAGACTGTCCTGTGAGGTGCGATGATGGAGTCATGTAATCTGCTGAGGATCTAAAGGCCAGGAGGTTTAATCCCTGTCTGTACCAGCAGCCCACACGATGTCTTGGACAGTCGATTTCGCTGATCACGACAGCATCACCAGCAGCAAGCAGCATCAGGATCAAAACTGTCATCTCTGCTGTCTAAAAAAAATCAAGAAAAAAAAGATTTGAGGGGAAAAAAATGCAAAACAGAAATCTCAGAAGTTTGAGTCGGCAGACAGCGAGCTCGGCTGCTCCCTCATTTGTTGTTCCTTCTGTAACTTGTGTGTTCTCGTCCTTTTTTCTAGTTCTGTCTGTTGCTGTTTTGTTCTTACTTTTCTTTTTCATACGAACATTGTTTTATCTCCTCTGTGAAGATGTATTTATTTTATAGCTCTATGATATGCGATGTTATTGAGACAAAAAAAAGCATTAATGTAAATGTGACTTGTACAGTTTCTTTTTTCTTTTGCTATGTGATTTTCAGTTGTAATACGGCTCTACTGTGATAGAGGACACACACACACACACACACACACACACACACACACCTACTCACACACGCGCACATGCACACACACATGCACACACACACACACACCAGCTAATGCCTGTATCTTTGGGAAATGTTGATGCTCTACAGTCCTCATGCCATAAATACATTTTTTTGAAAATGAACTGCCAAACTATTGTAAAGACTGTGTAAAGTTGTATTATGTAAAGAAAGAACAAAATGGCTTCTACACTTCAGCATTTTATGAAAAAAAAGTATTTGCTGTAAAATTGAGACATTTACAAAAAAGATGTAATTTATTTAAGAGAAGAATGAATTGTCTTGTTTTTTGTTTTGTTAAGATTTACTATGGTGAACTTTTGAAGTTAAAAGATAAGATAATGAAAAAGTTTACTATAATGTGTAAATATATACATATATACATTCACTGAGGTATTTTTTTAAAACATGGCTTGCTTCAATTTCAAATTTTAAAGTGCAAGTGTTACCTGCTTTGTACATTGAAGTTCAAAAGGGTTTTACATTTTCCATTAAAATGGATTTATCAAACATTTGCTGTTGTGTTTTTGATGAGTCAACAATTTGTTAAAATTCTTTGTTTCATTCAGTATATTGTGTGATTAAGTTGACTTTTTATAGCTGATGGATGTGGTCATTGAAAAATAATCAAATCTCACCCACGTCAGTGTCGGTCAGTGTGTACGAATCCACTAACGTAGTGATGGACAGGATTTACAGGCTTGTGTGTTGTCCTTTCATTTTCTATCAGTCTGAATGAATGACTGATAAATTATCAGGTCAGTTCCACAAAACAAGTGTGTAGTTGGAAAGGTAGCTGTGGAAAGTGTATCCGCCTCCCTTTATTGAGGCCAGTTTGCACATTACAGGTAATGCTCTCACAAAACCTTGTAGGTAAAAGGGAGGAAATAAAAAGGGCTCATTGGAAGCCTTGAACAGGTCCATGTGACTTGTAATGTGTGATCTTCACCACTAGGTGGTGTTGTTATTACATATTAGTATTGTTTGAGCTGAGCGTCCCCTCTCCTCCAGCAGGATGTGAGACACAGCATCCTGTTGGACTCATCATCATTGTTCTTCTGTGTGTTGTCTTCATATGTTCTTATCTGAGTGCTGTAGATAATAACTATTCGTTGATGAAACAGGACTCTCAGGGCTTCTGTTGCCTTTTTCTCTCTCACCACACATGAACTTGTCCCAATCTAGACTTTTGAACAATGAGAAATGATCCATCTGAGGATCTCAGGCAGCAGGGAGGGACAAGGGGCATTAAGAGATCTGATAAATAAAGATCAGGTGTGATCAGGTGTCTAAAGGCTGTAAGTAATCAATAATGTCTTGAGATCAATTGTAAAGGCAACATGTACCCAGTGTTGTTGAGCTTTAGTTTGGTGGCAGTGTGGGAGTTGTTTCCTTTCCCCACAGCTCTGTACAGAAACTCTGCTCGCCTCTCCTCAGATGACATGGTCTGTTTGAACCCAGAGCTCTGATCGATGGCCACGGTCACACATGTACAGCTTCACTGGTCAAAGTTCACCAGATGTCAATGTTTGATTTCCCTCTCACACAAAGATGGGAGGGCACAGGAGCTTGACTTTGTGACGGAACCATGTGACCGTGATCCTTTCCTATTATTTTTGGTGCCTTAACAAACCAAACTATGACTTTGTTTTTAAAATGTCAATAATAAGTCAACTACCGGTGAATCTAAAAATATTACTACTTCAATGTTGGACTTTCACACAAGACTCAAGCTCCAGTCGTCTGAGAGTCCTGTGTTGACCCACTGATCCGCAGTAACCTGCTGCCTGTGTGGACTCTGTCACATCACCTGACCTCCTGAGGGTTTTGTGCCAGGAAGTGTTATGGCAGAATGAGTACTGGCCTATGACAGCACAGTAGAGAAGGACTAGGTGAAACTATCTTCATTCAGGATGGTCAGTGTTAAGTGTGTTGTTGATGCACACCATGTCATACGTGCAACGCTCAAAGGAAACGGAGGTGCAGGTTCACACCTGAGATCCCATCCTGTGAAGGAGGCAGCTGAGATGTGGCTCATGTTCAGCAGGCCTGGACTGTTCCTCTGTAGGTCTGCAGACGGATGATTTCTCCATAAATCACATGTTTAGATATGTTCTTTAACCTGTCGTGTGGGATCTGACATACAGACGGAAATTGTTCCAAATGTTAATAGAACCCTATTTGACTCGCGGCTTTTGTTTTTCACTAATCAAAGTTAAGAAGATGGAAAAGTAGAATTTCTTAAATTATGTTTATTTCTGTAGCTGCTTCATGTTCTTTTGGTCAAAATCTTTTTTAACAAATCACCCTGACAGCCTAGAAGAAACAGGGACCATGTTCACAGACCCTGTCTCCCCTGCAGGATCACTGTGTAGACACTTTTTCACTTCTGTCTCCTCTGCTCAGTGCATTGAGCCAGGTTGATGGCACAGAGGCGGCGGTGGTCCACTCTTTGACCCACGTGATCATTGTGGTCCCTGAAGACCTTGAACCTCTTGTGATCTGCTTGTGGACAGCCACAGTCTTGAGCACCTTGTCTTTAAGACCAGAGCCCAGGAAGAAGTTGGTGATCTCAGACTCCTTGACCAAAAAAAAAAAAAGAGTGAACTCAATATTAAGAAATGCAAGTTAGCGGTTGTAAAGAACTGTGTGATCAGATGTTTCTCCTGAACGCAGTGAATGCTGCTGGATGTCTGGACATCCTGCAGAAGATCGTCAGGGATGGAAAGAAGATCTATTTACTCCATACAATTATACAACGTGCCATGTAGGTGGTTCTCCACATTTAACCCATCCCAAAGCAGCTGTGGACAGCTCACATCAGCGTCTGAGCCAGAGCCAGAGAATGAACGTAATATACAGGTTTGCGATGGAAGACGGGCCTGTCCTGGCCGGGTATCAAGACCAGGACCTTTTGTTCAGACCTTTATCTCTTCTAATTAACCATAGTTTAGTTCTAATATGTGGATATTTTAGAAATGAATTGAAAGGTTATCAGTGAATGTCCACAGCTTGTTCTGGAGAAGCGGTCGGTCCTTTCACGGATGCTTTGTGGCATCTGGTGCCAAGAAGTGCCTGATACAGTCTGTAAGTGATCCTTTGTTAGAAAGGTAATTGATAACATATTGATAACATTAATAGTGACGTCTGTATGTGTCAGTCCAGTTTTATCAGCCCATCACTACTGGCAGCTTCAGAGCTGACCCTCCTAATGTTTCTGACTGACTCTCACTGGTCTCACTCTGTCTCACTCTGTCTCACTGGTCTCACTCTGTCTCACTCTGTCTCACTCTGTCTCATGTCACGTTTTCTCAGCAGTGAAATGTTTGCTTTGAAAAACTGGAGGACACGTTTGTGCTGTTGTGTATATGGATGCTTGTGCTTTTGTGTGTGTTTGTGTGTGTGTCTCTGTGCGTGCGTGCCTGTGTGTGTGTGTGTGTGTGTGTGTGTGTGTGTGTGTGTGTGAGAGAGAGAGAGAGAGAGAGAGAGGAGCCAGTGCTGACTTGACTAATGCTAGGATCAGCTCCCATTCATACTTCCAAAGCTGAACTGGAAACACACATATTATCCTCCTGCTCTCCATTATATAAGCTGAAACTGTGCCTCCTGGCACTGTGTGTGTGTGTGTGTGTGTGTGTGTGTGTGTGTGTGTGTGTGTGTGTGTGTGTGTGTGTGTGTGTGACAGGTTAACTGGAGTACACCCAGGCAGAAGTTCACTCAGTGAGTTCAGACAGAGGTCACTCCTGTCCTTCCCTCATTCCTCCTCTGTCTTTGTTTTCTCTCCGTTGGCTCCTGCTTTTCTTGCCCTATTTATATTTTCCTTTCTGTTAATTTTCTTTCTTTCTTTCTTTCTTTCTTTCTTTCTTTCTTTCTTTCTTTCTTTCTTTCTTTCTTTCTTTCTTTCTTTCTTTCTCTCTCTCTCTTTCTTTCTTTCTTTCTTTCTTTCTTTCTTTCTTTCTTTCTTTCTTTCTTTCCCCACCTCTACTGTCTCAGTGTCATTCTTCACCCTTCTATCTCTCTCAGTGTGTTAATGGCTTTTTAACAGAACTCATTATTTGCTGACTGCTTGTTTTCAACCACAACAACTCCGTGTGTGTGTGTGTGTGTGTGTGTGTGTGTGTGTGTGTGTGTGTGTGCTCTGTCAAAGTACAGCTAGAGGAAGTGTCTTTAGGGTTCAGCCATAGGTCACTTGTAACTCCACCCACCAAAGCATGCACACGCATGCACGCACACACACACACACACACACACGCGCACACACACACACACACACACGCACACACACACACGCGCATACACACACACACACACGCACACACACACACACACACACACACACACGCATACACACCTTGTATAGTCTAATGAAAGACCATATAACAAATGTGAAATATCGCACATTTATTATATTGTAATATAATATATAATATCATCATATTTGAAGTTGAAGATATTTCTGACCAGGGCTTTAACTGTCTGTGTGACTGATTTACTTCAACACAAACACATTGCTCTCTCTCTCTCTCTCTCTCTCTGTGTGTGTGTGACAGCAGTCGGTGTGGACCGACAGAAATCGTTCTTCAAAGTGAGATGAGGCGTCATAAATCGTGTGTGTCGACAGCAGGCAGCTCCCTGCTGCTCCTCCCTGTCTGAGGCTGCCGCAGAGCCACAAACAGGACAATACACCACAGAGTCCCACATGTACCTGCAAACAGGGTCAGACCACACCGACTGCTCCCGCTGTGATTGATTAGAACGTGGACGAGAGCTGGGACTACTGTAACTATAACCACAGCGAGACAGCCGGCATGAGTTCCAGCCTCACTATCAGCTCCAAGAGGGGGCAGCGCTGTGCTGAAGGGTGGAGGAGACGGCCTGTGAGGACCACTGAGATAGTCTGGCTGGAGAAAGTGAAAGCGTAGCACTTCAACCCTCAACTGCTGCAGGGGAGCTGCTCGAACCAGACTGTGGATTAACCGGACAGCTTCAGTGTGAATGTGAACTTCCCTCGACTAATAAAGGTTAAAGACAAAAGCCTGCTGAGTGTTTTTACTGTAAAATATAACAGGAAAGAAACCGGTGTAATCAGAAAGGTCCTAAGTGATAGGACACTGAAACCTCCACCAGCTGCCACGGTAAAATGCTGCTTCCACATCAACGGTTCAGCAGTCCCACATCATGTTTTACATCAGTTACAGGGGACATGGTGTTGTTAATACTTTCAATTCAAGATATAATATGTAAGATTTCTCTATTAAATGTCTAAAGACAATCAGACCTTTGTTGTATATGTGTGCTGAGTGGTGTACATTATCCCAGACGTTTCCATCAGTGATCTGAGAGGATCTTCTGGAACAGTCTGTGTCAAAAAGATGCAGAAACATTAGACCACGCTTTCTCTGCTTCATGGCTGGATTACTGCAGACTCTCCAGCTGATCCGGGATGATGCTGCTCCCATGTTACGGTGCGTTCAGAACGCAAAGAGAATGTTCGCCTCACGTTTGATCACAGGATTATTAGTTTTATTTGCGAGACTCGCATGTCCATCTGTCTCCGGTGAGTGGCAGTTATCATAATGCTGCCTTGTAAGAAGCCTGATTGCTTCGTCGGGTCTGTCGGCAAGACGACAAGCAAACAGCTTCTCAAACGCTGGTTACCTGGTGAAGTTCAGATGGATCAGATGACTTACGTGTTGTTACGCGTGGATGTGTTATCGTACAGTGCTGGATGTCCCCAAACGGCCACTATTAGTGATTATCGTCCTCTCCTCCATTGTTGTTCCCGAATGTCCGTTAACATCATGACGTGGGACATGTGATCGGCCGCCCGCCGCAAATACATCTACAGCGCTCCTGCTGGACTATAATCACCTGCATCATCATTAGTTTTATTACACTTTCAGTATTAGTCACATTCACATTTCAATAATCACAGCTCTTATTATTGTTTTGGCTCCGCCCAACCGGTCTAGTCAGATGGCTGCCAACCACTCTGAGTCCGGAGGTTTCTGACTGTTCAAGGCAGTTTTTTCCTGATCACTGTTGCCAGGTTCTTGCTAATGGGAGGAAATGTTGGGTCTCTGTTAATAAATGAACTAAAGAGTATGTCTAGACCTGCTGAAGTTGGAAAGTGTCATGAGATGACCTTTGTTGCGCGATACAAATAAAGACTGGTGTTCAAACCAGAGAGTCGTTGTGTTGTGTTTCACTTGGTCACCTGTGGCTATCACCTCCAGGAGAGAGTCAGAGAGAGAGGAGCTGTGAACGAGACTCACTGCAACTGAAATCAAACTTTAAAACATTAGCTTGCCTGTGAACGTCTGTGCCTGAGTCATGTCAGATCCGTTTCATTGTGCTGAGCTCTCCTCTCTACTAGTGTTGGTACTTTTACTGAGGCGTGAACGTTCCTCCACCACTGTCCACAGATCAATGCATACATAGTCCCTCTCTAATTGTCTCCTGGAGGTCAGCATCTGCATCAGTGCAGTCACCGTGCTTAGAGAACGATCTTACAGTTTTTGTCGACTTGCAGGAATAGATTTTATATTAGTCACAAAAATAGTGCGTCTGATTTTGTTAAAAAGTTAAAAAGATCTTGTGACATTTTATTTCAGCATTGATGGCCGTCCCTATCCCCCGATATGATCCCCGCGCTCCCTAAACTGCTGAAATCCTACGCTTAAATAAGGCAGTTTGATGTCTTTCATTTCACCCTCCTGTCCTGATCAATGCCCACATCTTTCAAACTCCACGCTCCACTTTCAAGCTGAGATAACCTCGATGACCTCACGATGACTCCAGCACTCCGCACGGCTGGTTCATTGACTTTGACATGTAAAACCTGTGGACTGCTCCTTCGGTATCTTAAGCAGTTTAAACTCCCCTGCGCTGCCAGGATCGAGAGGCCCAGAGGAGAGTTCAACATCAGACAGATGCTCCGCCCTCCCTCCCTCATTCCTCCATCAGATCAGTGTGTGTGGAGGTCACAGCCTCCTGCTGTGCCTTCACCAAAGTGAACTCGCTCAGGGCTCCCCAACAACAGCTGGCTCTCTCTCTCTCTCTCTCTCTCTCTCTCTCTCTGTGTGTGTGTGTGTGTGTGTGTGTGTGTGTGCACAACATACCTCCATTTGGCTGCCTGAGGTTTGCTCCCAGTAAAAGTGAACCACAGGTGCTTGTCTCTCACACTCCTGCTGCCTGTCACTTTATTCCACATGTTTGAACATTTCAGCACACAACATGCGTTGAATGCAAACCCGGTTCAGTGCTCACACCTGGAGCGGTGAGGACGAGCGCAAAGCCAGGAAGACAGGACATGACCCTCTACTTTTAGATAAAGGTACAAAAAAGCCCCCAAATGATCTACATAAATAAAATGTAAAACAAGTGTGGGTGGAACATGGATCTTATATGACAACTCTCTCCTATAGAAAAACTGTTCGACACAGAAATATGTAGAAAGACTTACCTCATATTACCTTCATACTACAGTGTAAAATGCAGGTGGATACACTCGGTATGAACTGGAGCTGGCATGTATAAAGTTTTTACTAATAAATGTTTAAAGTCAGTTTTATGCTTTAAAGACCCATTTCAAGTTTTCACACTGTAGTGGAACACTCACTGCCACACACCAGAGAAAAGGAACGGGTTTTCTTAATCTGACATGTGCATAGATTACAATCAAGGATTTGGAGTCATTTGAAATGACTTGCCCTGTGTGTGTGTGTGTGTGTGTGTGTGTGTGTGTGTGTGTGTGTGTGTGTGTGTGTGTGTGTGTGGTGGGGCGGCTGGGTGATACAGCAGAGGAGGGGGCAGCAGAGGTAACAGGGGACCGGGGCAGCGGGTGGAGGATGTTAGGTGGGGGTTAAGGCTACGTGGAGATGGCTGGGGTAAGATTGGGGTGAAGGTTTAAGTTGAGGGCAGAGGGGATAAAGAGGAGAGGAGGAGGTGTGTGTGTGTGTGTGTGCGTGTGTGTGTGTGTGTGTGTGTGTGTGTGTGCATGTGTGTGTGTGTGTGTGTGTGTGTGTGAGGGTTTAAGTGAAGGGCAGACGAGAGACTGCCTGTGTGTTTCTGTCCTCTGAACGACCCCCTCAACTTCTACACATGAACGAGAGGCTCCCATCTTAGCATGTGTATGAGTGTGTGTGTGTGTGTGTGTGTGTGTGTGTGTGTGTGTGTGAGAGAGGGAGGCAGCACAGGTGAGAGCAGTGTGTGTGACAGGGGTATGTGTAGCTGACAGCAGATGAATTCAGTCCATCCCGTCATGCTGAAATGTGACCTTTTGTCCTCGTGTGTGTGTGTGTGTGTGTGTGTGTGTGTGTGTGTGTGTGTGTGTGTGTGTGTGTGTGTGTGACGCGAGGAGCTCTGACATGTGGGAGCTCTAATCAAAGCCTGATCTGATTAAAACATGTTTTCTTGCTTGAGTAAGAAAAACATTGTTTCTTGTGATATTTATGTGAACTGAACCCTTTAACGGTCAAAACTTCAGACAGTGAAGAGTGATGAGAGTGTCACACACAAGTAGTGTAGTCAGTAACACATTACTCTACACAGACAATAATATTGTAAGTAACATATTACTTTTAAAAGGATAACTAATGGTAATACATTACATTATGGAAGTCACGAGGCCAACACTGATAATTATGTCTTCGTTAGTGTATAACAGTGGTTCCCAAATGGTGTGGTGGTGGCACACAGGTGTGCTGTGGGGTTTTGTTACAACCGCAGCGTATTACTGAAAATATCCACTGATATAATTCGTAATAAATACGTTTTTAATTTATTAAATGTCTACATTGTAAGAATTAATTTCCAAATACAAAGGGAAATTCTATACCCTAAAAAATGTTTTAAAATCTCTTCAGGGTGACCTCAGTACTTCAGCAGGTGCTGAGCAGGCTGGAGGAGCACCTGGAGACGAAACATCCACATGAGAGAAACTTGGCCTACATCTGAGGAGCTTAAGATCCGAACCAGAGACATCAAGTCATGTGTTGGGTTGTATGAAGATGTCTGATAAGGTGATGAGGGTAAATGATCTACTGGTGGAGCTTATTGCAAAGCTTCACACACACTCATAGTACAGGCACACTGTACATTGTGAACAGGTATATACAGGTGTGCCTTGAGATGTTGGCTTGGGCACAAAGAGTTTGAAACTGCTTGTGTATAATCTGTAAGAATTGTGTTTTTGTGACTGTACAATGATCTTTACTTTATACCTACAGAGGGAGCAGGTCGTCTTCCAGGGAGTCCATCGTGTTACACTGCCATGTTTCTACAGTAGCCCTGAACGGACAAACAACGCACTGTTTCTAGAGAGGGCCCTTTGTGTTTATAGCGACCAATGTGGGAGAGAGTGAGGCGAGGGGTGTTCAGTTGGTTGCAATCAGCACCGCTTACCCCCAGGTTTAGTTTAGCAGGGCCAGCAAACCCTCGGCTAAAGTCGTGTTATCCCACTTTGGAACATGCCAATGTGAACACTTTCTTAGCACAGGGCTAACAGCTCCATTAGCACAGGGCTAACAGCTCCATTAGCACAGGGCTAACAGCTCCATTAGCACAGGGCTAACAGCTCCATTAGCACAGGGCTAACAGCTCCATTAGCACAGGGCTAACAGCTCCATTAGCACAGGGCTAACAGCTCCTTTAGCACAGGGCTAACAGCTCCATTAGCACAGGGCTAACAGCTCCATTAGCACAGGGCTAACAGCTCCATTAGCACAGGGCTAACAGCTCCATTAGCACAGGGCTAACAGCTCCTTTAGCACAGGGCTAACAGCTCCATTAGCACAGGGCTAACAGCTCCATTAGCACAGGGCTAACAGCTCCATTAGCACAGGGCTAACAGCTCCTTTAGCCTGGGACTAAGATTTGTTCTTGCAGAGACAGCTTGTTTGTGCAACTACTTGATTGTCATCTCAGTTTGTTAGCAGTTAAGGATATTCCTTTTAATTCCACATGCACTGGTTTTGTATTTAATTCCACTGAAATCGGTACATATATCACACACACACGCACGCACACACACACACACACACACACACACACACACACACACACACACACACACACACACACACACACACACCTGCAGTGCTGGGCGGGCAGCCATGGAGCAGACTGCCGGTTTCACGCTCCACAACATTTTACCGGGAAATCTTCAGGAATCTGACTCCAACTGGCAACGAGGCCAGGAAGGACAGGTGTGGCAGAGTGTGTGTGGGCGGCTGTGTGTGTGTGAGTTACACAGACGGGCAAAGGATTTGTAACTGAGAACATGTTTGATACGAGTTTGCTGTGAATGTGTTTGACAGTCAGACAGAATGAGGAACAGTGTGTGTGCAGATGTAATCTCAGTGGGCTGAGATTACATCTGAGAGTATACCGTTAAAAGATCAAATGAAAGATGAGCAAATTGTAATAATAATGATTCCTCCATATTCATTCGGTTCACAGCAGACCACATATACTGTGCACCAGTGGTTTTTACTCTTTGCGCTCCCTCTCAGCTTTGACGAGGCTGATGGTCTACAGTGATGAGGGACTGTAGCTGTCCTCTGCTGTTTTCTCTTTGATTAACATATTTCATTCAGCTTTTTTTTAACCCTGGCCTGACACCTGGGGAACGTTCAGCCTCGACAAAAGGTACAAAAACATTTATTTCAATGGAAGTGGCGGTGCATGGAATACCTTGTTGTCTTAGTCTTTTGTGTCCTTTGAGCCCTTTTATCCTTTATTTATTCCATATTTTTCGCTATTTTTGTATTTCAATCCTGCATTGTTCACACCAACTGTTTGCAAGCTTGCCGTCTTCTTCTTCAGTGCCTTTAATTGACACAATCTGCACCACATTTTGATTTAAGGAATAGCGTTAGGCAAGGTAAGGTTATACCAGAAACTCTATCTCAAGTCTGTGTGCACTTATCACGTCTCTACCCTCTATATGACAGAAGGCTTCGTGTCACAATAGATGTACACAAGCTTTTAGATGATGACAATATTAAACAAAAGTAACTTGTTAGTTTGAAGTTTGCTTTTATGGTTCCTGCAGGATTACAACAGATTAGAAATTGAATTAGAAGGAGACACTGAGATCATACCTCCGAGCAGCCCCTTTTCCAAACACACGGGCCGATGACACCGTTCCCTGTGTGTTGGTAAACTGAGTGGGCAGGGATGAGCGGCGGGAGGTGCTGATTACAGTAAAGGAGAGAAGAAGAAAGAGGGGGAGGCTCACAGTGATGGTTTGTCGCCATGGCCTAGGCAGCGATGTGCGGTGAACTCTGTTTGACCGCGGAGGAGGGGACTCAAGTTCAAATGTTACATAATCTCAATGGGCTCCTGTAGACATGCTGCGACACACACACACACACACACACACACACACACACACACACACACACACATTAATGAGGCATTACATTACAAAAAATAGCTGTCAAGTTAACACTGCTCTCACATATCTGTTACTTGGTATTGGAAAACCTCCACTGAAAAAAACCCAATATTTTATTCACATAAATGCGACACATTCTGAAACCTAAATGACTCAATAATGGATTGTCAGTGTCTCCCAAAACAACATGACCATTGCAGAGTAACAGCGACACACGCAGCGGACCTTCATAGCATGGTCACAGATTGGTTAGGTCTGGGTAAAAACAACGATGTTCCTTACAAGCTCATCTACGTGGCCAAAGTAACTTACATACGTTACGTTATATATGTGACGTAACTTCAGTATGTTAGTAAGATAAATGAACTTACTGTTGACTTTCGGTTTCACACTGATGACCAGGAGCAGGCTGTTCATGACGAACAGCCTGCTCCTGAATGAAACAGACACCCTACACACACTTTTTTATAATACTTCTCCTTACTTCCTTCTTTCCATGTGTAATAACTGCTACAGCCAAGAGATGTTACTTCCTGATAACAAACGAGTCACAATAAGCTGCTTGCATTTTTGAAATACATGGTTGTTTTTCCGAAGAGGACAGGCTGGAAATGGTACAAATGGTGGCTCCTTACTGGAGTACAGTTCAGCGGCTCAGGCTGGGCCTAATAAAGCTGCAGCTGTCATTTCCCAGATGAATTGAGTCGCCACAATAAAGTGCCTTTGCACTCTGTCTTGCATTTCTTCTTCTTCCTCATCAAGCTGGGGTCTGTTTTGGTACCATTGGTAAAGTTGAACAGGAACACTCTCCGGCAGCAACCTGTTTGGGTTTCTCCATCCCGAGGTCATCTCAAAGTATACAGCTTCTCTCTCCAACCTGAAGGTTGGGAGAAGGGCTGCTCACAGATGCCAAACCGCCATCTGGTCTGAGGTAACTTAGCTGCTGCTGGTGAAAACAGTGACCCAGGAGCTGGTAGTGGTTGTGGTGGAGGACAGGGGAGAGGACACGGTGGATGCTGCACTCGTCCCTGCTGCGGCTGTTTGTCTTTGTGGAAACGTCAACTCTAGTTTGTTTTCATTACTGGAATCTACAAGGTGTGTCTGCACCCGCCGAGCGCCCTCCTCCACCCCCGTTAGGTGAGCTTTTCTTGTTGGTAAAGCACTGTCTCATGTCCATTCCCACAGAGAAATACGATGTCTCATGGTCAGATCAAGCTAGCCAGATGCTGGCTAAGGTGAAGCATCATACAGACTTCAACTGCATCACTCACATTGTTTCACACACCTCAGAATCAGTGCAGTGGATCACCAGCAGTGGATGTACTTAGGCCATATTATCTGTTTCTGCACATTTACATACTGTATATGCAGGATTGAAAGATTAAGAAACTGTTTTACAGGATATTTGACCTACCAGCTCATCGATGAAATGACCTGAACCTACAGGCAGCCGAACCATGTGTCTGACAGAGAGCAGGTGAGAGAGCTGGATCTCCCTCCACCCTGTGATACCCTGGATGAACTGCTGCTGAACTCTGCGTGACTGTGGTCATGAAAAAGTCACTCACACACACACACACAGACGCACACACACACACACACACACACACACACACACACACACACACACACACACACACACACACACACAGGCATGTGTGTACAAGTTCTGGGGATCCCTCACTGGGACATCTGCCTTTTTCACGACCACAGTAAGACTGTGTGTGTGTGTGTGTGTGTGTGTGTGTGTGTGTGTGTGTGTGTGTGTGCGCGAGAAAGAGAGATTGTTATGTACATGTGAAGTAAGTGTTTGGGTGTACAGCAAATGGTAGTTCCTGCCCTGCGCTGCTGGTCCAGAGGCTGTGACCCTGCAGTCACCACACATCAGTCATCAGTTTGTTATACGCCCGTGTTAACAAAAAATACAATGATCTTACATGAGCTACATAAGCACTTTCCATTTAGGCTGTGGCTTCAGAATCATTCACTGAAGTGTTACAATATGTTGGTGTGGGTTCAACATTATCCATTCTGACAACGTGTTGCACCACAAGACAGTTCATAGTGTCCAAACTGGAAAGAGTTTATCCTCCGAGAGCATGAACATGCTTACTGACTTTCATGGCAGAGTGTCAATTTATTTAAATGTCCTTGATATGATTATTATAAGGTTTTGTTTGGACTTGTTCAGAACAGGGTGTTGACTGACCAACATTAGACCCTGCAATCAGTTTCTCAGTGAGGGACTTATTTAAGACCAGAGGTGGCGCCTGCTGTCTGAACACACAAACACCCACATCTACTCTCATACAGTACAACAAAGACACATCCATACACAGACACACAAACACAACCAGGGAGAGACAGAACACAACTAGTTCATTTAAAGCTCTCTCTCTCTCTCTCTCTCTCTCACACACACACACACACACACACACACACACACACACACACAAACTGAAGTTGAGGTTGAGGTATGCTGCATGCCAAACATACATAGCTCTGGACAAAGGTAACATAAGGACAAAGGTAAAGCAGAGGTTAGAGCATGGACAGAGAGCAGAGAGACAGATGGATGGGTGGATGGATGGATGGGTGGATGGATGGATGGGTGGATGGGTGGATGGATGGATGGATGGATGGGTGGATGGATGGATGGGTGGATGGATGGGTGGATGGGTGGATGGATGGATGGACGGATGGATGGATGGATGGATGGATGGATGGATGGATGGATGGACGGATGGACTGAGAACAGAGGGATAAAATCAGGGGGTTGGAATTGAAAATATAGTGGAGGACAGAACACAGGAGTGAAAGATGTTCAGGAGAGAACATGTAACATGAAATCAGTAAAATTGCTGTCTTCATTTTATCTTTGATATAAGTGATGGATTGTTGTTATTCACACGCCCTTTGTCTCTTGTCCTCTGGGGGAGTTGAACAGTTTAATGATGTGAAGGGGAATGAGTTTTGTGAGTGACTGAGGGAAACAGAGTTAGTTATTAACATTTCTCATCAATGTCATTGAAAGGGTAGGATTATAAAACTCTGCTCACAACACAGCAGCAGCAGCTCAGCATGGTTTATAGGCCGTACATAGTTTAGTGGTTAGTGACTGTGTGTCCACATTGATGGATTAGAGATAACAGTAACCAACCAGGCAGATTGGCACTGTGTGTTTTAAACTGGGGCACGAGAACGAACAGAGTGATCACAAGTGAGACATCACGCTACGCAGACAAATGTCTGTTGTGTTCCCTCTGTTGCATTTAGTCACGCTAAAACACCGCCAAAACACACCACCCTCATTAAAATTAATGGGAAAACCTGCATTTTGGCCACACCACCTGATTTGTTCTGACTCCAGCCTTTTTCAGGCAGGGTTTAATGTCTGTCTAGATTGTCCTGCAACAGGTGCACACTGATGCTTAATGGGGTAAAGGAAAGTCCAGTCTTCATATTTATCAATAATTATCAGAAAAGACAAACTCCGGGTCAGCAGATAGGGCAGGCAGGAGCCGCCCTGCAGCAGCAGCGCTGCCTGTGTGGACAGGCTCAGACAAGCCGTCACCGCCCGCGACACAGGCACCGCCTGCCCCGTCCTGCTCGTTAGCCAGCAGCGAGATTGTTATCGGCTAGTTCACTATGTTCGACGACCTCTCTTAGCGTTTTAACACCTCTGATAAATGTCAAATACCACAAGCATCCAAACACAAGTAAACTAGCCGTCACAAATGTTTCTCAGGCTGACAAGGCTTTCTGGTGAAACCTCCTTACCCCTGCAGGTCTGTGCTGTGTGCTGCTGAAGGAGGTTGATGCTGCCACTGCTGCTCACTCGTTCAGGCTCAGGGCCTGTGTGCTTTGTGCTACTGAGTTAGCTAGCTGCTGAACACCATGCTCATGCTCTGTGTGCTGTGATCCTTGTCATTGTAATCTGTATCCAACTAGTGCTGAATCATGTCTCACTCACATGTACGAAAACAACATTATCATAATGAACGTAAAGTGAACACGGCTGTACTCAGCATAGCATGTTGGGAAAGTCTGAATGAATGAGACGACTGGACGGGTTTATTGGAGGCATGCAAGGCACAGATACTGGGTTTTTTAAATTGTATTTGTCAGAGCATTTGATTTATTGATTACAGTCTTGATGTTAAGAGACTTTCTACAAATTAATTAAAAAGGCGATAACTTAAGCCGACACACTGTACATGAGCAGGACTCAAAGTTTGATCCTACAGTTGTATACCATATTGGTATATCTCTCATTTTAATGACTGTGTTTTCACATTGAATTCTTTTTTATATATCATTTCATCAAGTGTTTTCTTATTTTTTAAGTTTTATGATTTTATCCTTGGAGGGACGGTGGGAGTGAGGAAATGAAACAGGGGACAGCAGGGAAGAAGGGATGGACCAGAAGAGAAGAGGTGGATATAGGGGGTGAGAGGTGAATAAAGAATAAACACGTCTTCATTAAATGGCTGGTATTTAGAAGATCTGAGGCCTGTGGTGTTTATCACTACACCTCCAGCCTCCTGTCCTCTCCCTCGGCTCTTTCAAAGCTCCTCACATGTGTGAAGGGCGTAAAATCACTTCCTGGGTGGATCGCTTTTGACCCCATCTTCTCAGTGGGAGGTGGGATTGAAGGCCGAGGCTTTCACAGGGCTAAAAGGTGACCGCTGTCTCACGAGACAGACACGGACAGATGAGAGAGGGAGGAGAAGGCTGTTGATGGTTCCAGCTGGAAAACGAGTCAGAGTGGAAGACCTTGAGTTCAGGAGGTACAAGGAAAATAAAAGAATCCTTCCCATCAAAAACTGCTTCATGGGGACATTTTAACAATGATGGCTGAAGTATTGAGGATATGAAACAGTGGCAAAACACTGTGTAACTTATATTTAAATATACATTATAGACACACTGCCATGAACTTAAAGGCACCTTATTGGGGTGCATCTATGATGTGAGTACTGTTCTGAAATGTATTCTGTTGTTTTAGAATCGTTTTGACTGAAGTCTTGATTCAAGCAATTCTAATTTACTCCAATTTGTGAACCCAACAACACTGAATACGACACACACACACACACACACACACACACACACACGCGCCTCCACCCTGCGACCTGCAGTCAACCTCTGTCCTGCTAACCTGTATTTATTGGCCATTAAAGGCCATAGTTCACTTGAACCCTGACAAGTCTGATTTATAGGCAGATTGATCACACCATGTTACTACAGCACACACACTTACTGCCCAGCGAGGGGACAAAACATGGATGGATGTGTGAACAGATGGATAGATATGAGGAGGAATGACAGATTGCCACAGAGATGATACAGTGGATTCATTTATTATCGACACACACATATGTATGAGAGCAAAGTGTAGAGAAATCCTGATGCTTTCTTTTCTTTTAACTCGGCACTGTGTGTGTGTGTGTGTGTGTGTGTGTGTGTGTGTGTGTGTGTGTGTGTGTGTGTGTGTGTGTGAGTGTGTGTCAGCTCTAAGTGGTGAGCCATTAGCCAGGAGTCAGGTTGTCTGGTTACTTCTATTGTTCTATACTTCCTGATGACCCTAAAGGAGGTGTGTGTGTGTGTGTGTGTGTGTGTGTGTGATGTAGTAGCTCGTTCTTTTTATGTACATCAGGAGCAGGAAGTGTTTCCACCACCAGTGACAGAGACTCCAGATCCACTAGCCTGACCAGTGCAGGTAGGACTGACGGTCCAATACCTTTCCTCAGGCTTCATCCACACTATTACATTTTCAAGATCTCTGTCCTGATGAGTGTTTTGGCACAGTATCAGAAATAATCTGCGTTCATACTAACATGCCTGATAAAGCATTTTACATGACCACTGAAACAGGAAGCAGATTGTCTACTCTGGTTGACTAGACTAGAGTGTTATTGTGTTTCAATGCTCTCGTGTGCTTGTCCAGAGAAACAGTGTAAAATCCATCCGTCAATGTACAAACTCAAATATACCACAAAATCATAACACATGCTGGAGTGCACATGCACATGGACTCTTTACTCTTGAAACTGCATTTGAATTGTATTTACTTTAAGGAAATCACCATCTTTAATAATTAATACTGTACCAATTTACAATACCCTTGTATCCAGCTGCATGAATGCTAACAGAAAGACATGCGTATGAACACAGTCATAGCAGGTTAACCAAAGCTGTCATACTAGTAAACTTTTACAGACTGCTGCATCAAAATGAATCCATTGGTCATAGTCCGAATGCATTAAGTCTTTCCTTGGCATCCAGGTAAAACAACATGCACGCTACCTCCATGGGCATCCTCATTCTTTTGCTCAAGTTGATCAGGACTGCTCAGGGCAAAGTGTTCTCGCCATTCCTCTGGAATCACAACTTCACTTATAAAGTGATCCTTCCTGGTTGCCTCACTAAAAACCCGTAGTCGATGTAGGGCTGATAACAGGGGAACTGATCACGTAATAGCATGCCTCCTGTGCTTGTACTGGTAGTAGTAGTATTAGATAATGCAGGATTATTAAACTGCACAAAGGCTGCTAGCACAGACAACAAGGTAAGCACTGGCTGATATTCTTTATCCATGTTGACTGACAGCATAGGCCCGCCCGTTGTTTACTTACGAAAAGAGTGACGTGTTAGGGGCGTGGCAAATCAGAGACGGACGTGTCATCACTAATCAGTCCCAATGATAAATGAGCAAGATTTGTTATTGTAGTGAACAGTGAACACAACACATTGTGATGTATTTGGAGCTTAATATTTAGGGCTGACTAACAGTAAAGTTAACCTTGACAAGCAGCCTTGCAACAGCTTTGCACTGACACTCCCCCACTGACACGTTAGGGAGCTCTAGAGGCTCGTTTTTACCAAAGTACTTTTGGTATAGTACCCTTTGACCTTGTACGTAACCTGTGTTTCCATCGTGGACGGTAGTCTTAAATGTAGACAGGGTTGTTAACCAGGGCTTTGTGGTAACCCCGCTCACTTTTTAGAAACACTGCGTTTGTCTTGACTCTTGAGAAGCTGCTGCATTTATTCAAGCTGCTGTAAGTGACATTTATTCATTAAAATAAGTGTTAAATAGCTCTATATTCCACATTAATCACTGTTATAGAGTGTTTGGTTGGTAACCCATGTCTTACCTCCCCCTTCTCATGAACACACAGAGAGCAGGATGCTCCTGTTTGCGGCTACGTCTGTCGATTAGCACTCTGTGCTCATGTGGTGACGTAGGGAGGAGGGAGGGGACTGCTAACTGCAACATGGACAAGAAATTAGGAAAATCCTACAGCAGAGTGCAGACGGGGAGGTGACTCTGGTTGTTTTGACAGACCAATCAGTTCTTTTGGTACCATCCACAACCAACACAGACCTTACAGCAACTACAACTTGTGTTCTGCTACTTTAACAAATAAGGATGTAGTATGTGATCAAAAGCTTCATTCACACTCCCCTATCAATGTGAGAATCATGCGCCGATACTTTGCATCACCGTCTGTATGAAAGTCACAGATGAGGAGAGGCGGGACAGTGTGGCTGCAGCTCTGATTCACCTCCAGAGGAAGTATCAGAGCCGCAGCAGAGGCGAGACGGCTTCTGTGTGAATGCTGGAGGTGCAGATCAAGGGCAACTTATATGAGGAGAAAAATACAGCAGTAATATGTGGAGAAGTGTCTGTCCTCCTGTCTGTCCTCCTGTCTGTCCACCTGTCTACCATCCTGTCTGTCCTCCTGTCTGTCCTCCTGTCTGTCCACCTGTCTACCATCCTGTCTGTCCTCCTGTCTACCATCCTGTCTGTCCTCCTGTCTGTCCTCCTGTCTGTCCTCCTCTCTACCATCCTGTCTGTCCTCCTCTCTGTCCTCCTGCCTGTCCTGTCTGTCATCCTGCCTGTCGTCCTGTCTGTCCTAACAACTCAACAGCATCTGTCCCATCTGTTTACTGATGCAAAAGCATAAAACATAACTTTGTCACTTTCCAGGATGTTTGGCGGGTCAGGATCTCAACCACAAAACATTATAACTGCATCCATATAATGTGGAGTCTCTGTGTGAAAAGGGTAATATTATACAGTGAATATTAGGTAGGCTGAGGGGAAGTCATTTCTTGTAATGCTTTGTTATCTAGTTTCATAGAAATTGATAAGCAAACTCTCAGCAGATCATCACTGTGGAGAGATCTGTAATGGAGCTCTCCGTCTCCTCTCCAGCGCTGCGTGTCTCTCCTTTTTGATTTCGTCATTACATTCAACTCAACCATGAGAGACAACTCTGCGCTGATGTTTCCTCGTGTGGAAATGAATGTAGAATAACTAGAAGATGTTGGTTTGCTAAATGCTTGCTCCAGTCAACAATTTTACACAACCCAGCAAAGGTTTACCTGTGATGCCAGTAAGCAGAATCTCATCACTTGGATCTTTTGCTTAACTGGAGATTCGGGAGAAAGATAGTAGATTGTTGAGTCTAATTCCCATCTCGTTGGTATTTGATTAACTTAGTATCAAAAACTTCTTCAGAATCACTTTCGCCCACCTGACTCCCACCAAAAACCTGTGTCTGATCTGTTTTTGTGTGATAGGTAAGAGAAGCACACAGGCATAGCCCGACACGCTGCTACTGTGGGGTTAGGAGGTGAGCAGGGTTCATGTGCAGGCCAGATGACGGTATGAGATGGAGGGAGTGAGGGGGAGGACTGTCTGCCTTTTACTTGTCAGCAAAAGCCCTTTGGCACAGATGCTGATTTCAGTTCATAGGCTGTGAGGGATAGTCTTGGTCTGCATGTAGAAAGGATGCACTATAACAGCAGTCACTAAACTGTCTCAACTGTACCATTGCTTTCTACTGGAGGATGGTAAATTTCACTGTGATACTTTTACCTTACTATACAGCACACATTGATGAACATCAGTAACATCAAAGCTCATATAGTGTATTAAAGAGCGAGACAGCTGAGTCATTTAAAATCTAGTATTGTATCTGCACATTGGACTTGACTGAAATATTGAGTGATTGTGACAATTCAGTTTTTGTCTGATCTTCCGAGGCTTTTGTGATATTCACACATACAGGATCCAGAGCTGGGACCATGACAGGCGCTTGTGTATTGGGAATGGGACTTGGCATTGCAATCCATTCATCACGTTTTTTGCCATAACCACAGTCATCACTGACCTCAACCGTACGGCCACTGCTATTCGCAGATATTATACAGAGTGAGAATTTTAAAGATATTGTCAAAGGACCAAAAATACATAAATATTTGGTTTGTAAAATCAGCCAGCATCGATATTCACAGACACTGACAGCAGTAATACTTTTATTCAACATGTGCATTATTATATTCATTATCAGGTGGAAAATTACTTACTTTTTTATGTTGACAAAGTTCAATATCACTGCCAATACTATGTTTTTATATTTGAGTTCATTTTTAGTTTAATGCAATTCCACGTATTTCGTACTTGACCGGGGGAAGCCGATGATCGTTACTGGTTTGTTCTGTGCATTTTGGAGTGATCTCTGTCACAACATCATCAGTTGAGTTTGATCTCACCTCATCTTATTTTTCTTCCTGCTTTTGTGGACAGTATTAAGCCTATTATTAGCAAACTCAAAATTAGACTCAGTGATAAGAAAAACTCACTCACTCATCGTCTACCGCTTATCCTGCACTGGGGTGAGCTGGAGCCTATCCCAGCAGACTTAGGGTGTGAGGCGGGGTACACCCTGGACAGGTCGCCAGCCTATCACAGGGCGAACATTCACAGACAGACAACCACTCACACTCTCATGCACACCTATGGACAATTTAGAGTCACCAGTTAACCTAACATAAGAAAAACTAATGTCAATAATAAAAGTGATCCATAAGACCAGAAACAACAAATATCAAGGATCCCCTTGATATTTGAGCGCACATAGACGAATATATGGAGCTGATTTCTTGGTTTAATGGGTGGAGCTTTATGGGTCACTACCAGTGACATGGATGTGTTTAAAATATAGTTATTTTTAAATATGGTCATGGTGTATAATTAATTGCAGCAACTTATCAACTCCCCACACCTGAAGGTATGATGATTCAACGGCTACCGTGGAAGCTAGAACAGAAAGTATGATTCTGCTTTAAATAAAGAAAAATGTAATGCCTGAACCTCCATCTCGCTCCTCGTAACACCACCCTCCGTCTCCTTGACTCCACCAAAGACAGACAGAAACAAGACTTGGTAACGCTCCATCTAGAGAACTAAATGGCTCCATCAGAACACCTTCATCTATGGAAAGGACACATGCTTCCTTCATTACACGGTGACTTTCAAAAGACACTTGTGTACATTTTCGAAACCTTTACTTGTGGATTTGTTTCATTTTGATTTAGTTCCCTCATAGTTAATGTAAAACTATACTAAACTATACCATACCATGTGATCTACTCCGTTACAACAGAAGTCGGCCTCCATTTCTGTTTCTCTCTCTCAAAGAACCCACACACACACACACACACACACACACACACACACACCACTCTACAAAGAAGACAAGATAGTTCTTTGAAGGTGACAATGAAAGATAACCTGAAGCAGAGCAAACACTGGGACTATGATTGATCATGGGAATACACAGAGCCAACAGAAAGTGAAACTGGATGATAAATGTGTTCACACAAATGTGCATTTGTGGGTGTGGGTGGGTGGCTTTGCATGTATATGTGACCGTGTGACCGTGTGTGTGTGTGTGTGTGTGTGTGTGTGTGTGTGTGTGTGTGTGTGTGTGTGCAGGACATGGCAACCTGCCAAACTGGAGCCCTGCTCAGACCCATTATCCTGCATCCAGGTGTATCCAGATTGTGTGTAAATCTGGCTGAGACAGTTCACACCTGACATCAGAATGTGTCTCCAGTGACAGCTTGTACTTGGGTTTCACTTCCTTGCTTACTTTTAATTTGACCCTTTGGGTAGTTTGTAAAGCTGTTGGGGGCCCTTTCAGACCGACTTCATTCTGCATGAAAAATATAAATAACAGAGCTCTCATTCACTTCAGTCGAACTAGTTTGTGTACATGGCTCCAACAAAAATACTCAGGGTTGCCCAGCAAAAATTTTAACCCAACTTTTGCTGCAACCCAACGTCATCTAGCAATCAAATACATTTCATGTGTCAGCAGCACCTGAAGCAGCGCGCAGCAGCAACACAAACCCTAGCACTGCTTTAATGTACATATCTGGTAGCATTTGATGTGTTTCTCTTTAAAGGTGCTATTTGTAAAAAATGTTGACTTTCAAGTCTCATTCCCAACCCATCGGCCGCCATCCACATGTGTCAATTTTTGACTAGTTGGGAAACCTAAAGCGTTAGCATTTGACGAGTTGGGGATGAGACTCAGCAGTCAACCTTTCTCTCAAATCGGACCCTTGAAACCTTACCCTAACTGACCCTTCCTGTCCTGCCCATTGTCGCTCTACTATGCTTCAACAACAGTTGATCAAACTTGGTATGTGGATGAACCTCAGTCAATTCTTCTGTTTCCCTTTCAAACGGATGTGCTGTGGGCTAGGTCCGTTTATCCGTCCCAAAACTGAAGTGCGTTACACCATCAGCTGAACGTCAACAGCATCGGCAAACACATCTACGTTTATCAAAGCTAATATTACTATGTGCAGTCTCATCATATTGATGCCAAGATCTCACTGACACATTACACAGTCACATCTTAGGTTTGCTAATATTAGCAAAATGCTACCAACCTAGCTAGCTGACGTGTAGCGGTTAGTTGACATTTCATCAAGAGGAGTTAGCCTAATGTCAGATCACCAGTGTCAGTCAGGTTTGCTTCCTTCTTATTTCTGACGGTTGCTTATCTATTTGTAAAGAGGTCATATTATGATAATTTTCAGGTTCATACTTTTATTTGTGGGTCCTAGTAGAATAGGTTACATACTTTAATTTTCAAAAAACACATTATTTGTCTCATATGGTACATTGCTGCAGCATCCCTTTTCACACTGTGTCTTGACCGACAATCAGAGGCAGAGTATGGCGGGTCATGCCAAGCAAGGTAGTGTGATCCAAAATAAGGCCGCTTCAGCTGGTAACCATGGCTGCAGTACAGCTGTACATGTTGGAGCCCGATTCTGGTGCCAAAACACAGGCAGAACAAACCGGACCAGCTTCGCCACCAAGACTGGAGCTGTTACTATCCTTTATTTCAAATATAGCGTCTTAACTTTGCAATTCCTCTACATCCCACTAGCAACTATACGTCTGCTGACTGACTGGATTGTATATATTTTATAATAAAGATATATATATTTATATATTCATGTAAAGCCTGTTTCATAGTGCCACACATCATTTACGGAAGTAAAGGCTTGACTCCAAACCAGGTGTTTCAGGCAGTGCAGCAGCAGTGTATCTGTGGTAGAAAGTAACTCCCTTTGACTTTGGCCTTTTTCACTTTGCACAACTTTTGAATGCACAAAATGCTACAGAACACAACAAAGGAAAAGCAAAACCCCTCAAAACATCACATGACCTCTTGAAGAGGGTGTGTTCTGTTGTTGGCCACAAAAGATCGAGACCTCTCTCGTTTTTAGGTTCGGAGCCCGGAATGATTTGGACACGCGTCATTTTGCAGCGTTCATAAAACCATGGCCTCCGCCATGTTTCCTATTGTCAAGCTTGTCCTAGCAACAGTAACTAAGAGGGGAGATATCAGGTGAACCACCAGGTGAATATACACCAACAGATAGGACCATACGTGCTCACGCTACTATCAAGCTATATATCCACAGTACTGTAATGAACCTGCTATAGGCTGACATCTGTGGCTGTCCAACATACTGGTGGTCCAGCATGGTCCAGTGATGAGTGGTTCATTCACAGTTTATACAGTGGGACAAGGCCAGGGCTGCTGTGGAGGCAGACCACCCACTCCCATCCAAAAGCCAAAATCACTCCCAAAGATGTCGACACCACCTCTGCACATAATATATGGCTAGAGCGCCATCACTGCAAGCCAATTATACAACTGGCCGTTCGCTCAGTCAGGCTGAAACAAGTGTCAATCATGTAGCTGGCTCCGCCCTGTTTTCCAGGACTTGCAGTCATTTTGAAATAAAACAGCAGTAACAGCAATTAGATGGAATAAAAACTGACTTTGGAAAAAGACATTAATAAAGAACAGTAAAAGTATATAATACAATACATCATGAGTTTTAAATATTGTTTTTTTTTTTTTACAATATCATGGTTATATTGAGTATGAATTCTATTATTTTGATCATTAACTTTCAAGGCAAATGTTGAAAGCTAATGATCCGTTATTGAAATGTGCTCGACAGTGATAACAGCTACGGAGCTTGTGTGTCCACAGATCCATCTCCATGACAAGATGACGACTCCATCCGCTGATGAAGACGGTGTGATATATCTGAAATCTGGAAACAGGCCTGTGGGTGGACCTTGAGTCTGGATTGTTCTGTCACCATATCCAAGGTGAAAAATGAACTTTGATATGTGTGAATGAAGGTCTCAGGCATTTAGAAGATTCTGCCTTCATTTGATTAAAAAAGTCTCATCAGAGCAACCCCATTTGTGTGAATATTTATCAGTAATTACAATATGAAAAGATCTCCTGATAAAAAGGAGTTTTTTAAAGTAAAGAGATGTGTATATGCTAACCCTAACCCTAAATTCTTCCTCCTTACTTGTACCTGTTTATTCACTCAGCTGGTGCACCTTGGTTGAACTGTAAGTTTACACCAGACTTGTTTTCTATGCGAACCCCCCCTCTCCCCCCGGTCTGTCACCAGCCTGCCCTTACACCTTTAGTACTGGTAGCTAAGTGCTGGTCTTTGTGGAAAGTGCTGGGACGGTAACCTCTAAATGCATTCCAGACATGGGCATTCTTTCACGCCTACTCTGTCTTTCCCTCCCTGCCTTCCTTTCAACCTTTGTTTCGTTGTGTGATGGTCATTTGATGTTCACCTTTACATCCCCCCTCACACCCCCCCACAACAGTGGCTCCTCTTTTGTGTTCAAACTTTCTCTTTATCATCCTCATGCTCTGTGCTGGTCCTGACAAGGTTCTCCACAACTACTGGAGGGATTAGCATGAATTGTGGTAGACACATTCAAGCCTTCCTCAGGACATTATATACAATGGATATGAGAGTTCTATTTCTATTTCGTACTTCTTACTTTTTTATTGTATTGTTTATTCTTTTACTATTATTATTGTTTATTACAATACCACTGTCCTTGGGCTGCTGTGATGAAGAAATTTCCCCATTTGTGGAGCAAATAAAGAAAATTCTGATTCTGATAAATTGTAATTGTAGTGGCTTCATTAGACCAACATTTCTACTTGTCAGATCCTTTTTTATGACCAAATACCAAATTACATTTCCATGAGCCTGAACTACTACAACTAACAACTTCATTGCTAATTAGCAGATGCTCTGCTGAACCAAGATGGTGCATGTGGTATGGCCTAAACATTACACTGTACTTGTACTGTTCTCAAATGATGTAAGTTAAACTTCTGGTTCGCTGATCTCTCTTTTTCCCCTTCTCTTCCAGACAGAAAGAGACCAAGACAGAGGGAGAGATACTTTTTAAATAACCCAATAAGAATTATCAGCAAAACTTGGTGTCCTCACTTAGATCCAGCTCAATGTCGAGAGGTGGTGATGCCTGATTGGTTCCTTTGTGTAGACCGGTACATAATATGTCTGTTCTATTCTTGAAATACACAGTGGGTGTCTAATCTGTTGCTTTCTCAGGTTGGATGGTGAACTTTAGTAGGCAGTGAACAGAGCAAACATTTAAAACGATACATGACCACCACCAAGTTCAAATTGAACTGTTCAAAGAAATGCAGGCAGCAGTTTACCGGGACTGGTTTTTCTCCTGTGACTAGCACAGTGTCCAGCCTGTCGCATTTTAGAAAAGAAAAATGATCTGCTGGCTTCAAAGTTAAGCTTCAGAGCAACAACTAACAGGAACCTTCACAGAAAAGTAGCGGAGTCAAAAGTAAACTCGACTTTCTCATGTTGTGGAGTAAAAGTCATAATGTAGAAACACATCTACACTGTTTACATCTTCAAAAGTGGAGAGGATCTTCTGATGGGATCACAGGTCTCGGCTGATGCCCACATCCATTTTCACACACACACACACACATGCACACACACATGCACACAGAAGAAAGGGAGGAAGAAGTTGCTTCAGCCATTTCTCATGTAGCTGACAGTCTGTGGTGAATTGTGGCAACAAACTGTATTAAGTTTGACTCTGATGAAGACACACATGACGTCAAAACGTTTGTTGCCTCGATCCGTGCGCTCCAGTAGAGCGGGGAAGTATTTCCTGATACTAAAATGCCAGGCGTATTTGAAATTTGATCAGGATCATTAAAAAAAAAAAGGTCAGAGACTGTGTTTGTACAATAGTTCTGAAACTGCCTTTTAAAGACCTTATGTGTATGTGCGTGTTAGCGTGTGTTCACATGTGTGTGTCTGTAGGTGTGTAGGGGATTTCCATCCTTCCTGACAGGCTGCTGATGAAACTGTTATATTGGGGTCTCCTCACAGACAATAGCCTTTTCCTTTCTTCCTCATCAAAGGACTGACAGTGTCTGAGATGTGACATATAGCTGTGAGATCCTCTGCATGGCCTCGTACACCATCACATCATCTGAGCTGTGTGTGTGTGTGTTAGCTGTGTAGTGTGTGTGCAGGTATAAACTGAGGCATTTTGGAGTTAAGTTCATGAAGTGGATCGTATGAGTGGATTGTACTAAGCAAATATAGGTATGGTTTTCTAATTCTCTCTCTCTCTCTCTCTCTCTCTCTCTCTCTCGTCTGTGTGTGTGTGTGTGTGTGTGTGTGTGTGTGTGTGTGTCTCCTCTGACCGGAGACATCAGACAGTCTATGCTGGTCTATCAGCGTTTATGAGTCAGTCTGTTGCATTTGGATGTAAATGGCTCTGAGGAGACGTTAATGGCACTAGAGAACAAGTGTTGTTTGTGTCTTTTATTTCTTTTTATTGCCTTTTAGATGTTTCATTGTTCCTGGGCACATGAAAGTGGAGAATCCATGTAAAACTTCAGTGATGTGACCCTTGTGACCTCCTTACCTGCTCTATCCTGTCTTCACATCCCTGCTCAGCCTTTGTGAAACATGGTCCCCACTGTAAAACCCTCAGATAATAGGAATCCATGTCTCGACTTCAAGTCTAAAGCAGTCAGTAGAGTTAAAGGACACTTTTTAAATCCCTCAGAACTAAAAGCTTCAGTATGTGTTGCTTCTCACAGTGTTTGCTACATGGTTTTCACTGATTAATGTCATTATTAAGTTGTATGGAATTCATGAAAACCCACATTTAATTATATTAAATGTAGGTATGGTCAACACTTATAATGGATTACCTAACACGGGATGATCAGAACTGTGACGCTGTCAAATACACTGCCTGGATTTAACTAAGTGTGAGTAGCCTCTCATTTCTTAAACAACCTGTCAGAAGACATTTTCTGTGGAAAGATGCTGCTCTGTTTCAGAAGGTTCAAATTATTGGCCTGCATCAAGCAAGGAAAACAACCAAGGAGATGCTGAAACTACTAAAATTGGGTTAAAACTGCCCAACACATTATTAAAACCTGGAATGATAGTATACCATCATCTTCCAGGCAGAAATGTGGTCGGAAACATTTTTTTAATGATACAAAAGAAATCAACAGCAGAACTCACAACTATGTTTAATAGTCAATGTAAGAGCATTTCCTCACACACAATGTGAAGAGAACTCAAGGGATTGGGACCAAACAGCTGTGCAGCCTGAATAAAACCAATTATCAGTGAGGCTTATCAGAAAAAAAGGCGTCAGTTTGTCAGGGAACATAGAGATTGGACTCTGGAGCGATGGAAAAAGGTCATGTGGTTCTGATGAGTCTAGATTTACTCTGTTCCAGAGTGATGGCTGCATCAGGGTAAGAAGAGAAGCGGATGAAGTGATGCACCAATCATGGCTACTGTACAAGCCTGTGGGGGCAGTGTCTGGGGTTGATTCAGTTGGTCAGGTCATCCAACTACCTGAACATACTGAATTTCCATCAATGGATTTTTTCTTCCCTGATGGCACGGGCATATTCCAAGATGACAATGCCACGATTCATCAGGCTCAAACTGTGAAGGAGTGGTTCAGGGAGCATGAGACGTCATTTTCACAGATGGATCGGCCACCACAGAGTCCAGACCTGAAGCCCATTAAGAAGCTTTGGGATGTGCTGGGGGAGACTTTACACAGCAGCCTGACTCTCCCATCTTAAATACAAGAGCTAAGTGAAAAATGTATTGGAAATCCGAACATAAATAAATGTTGTGACATTTGAATAAGCTTGTCAAAATGACGGCACGGTGACTGTGTGCTGTAATCAAAGCTGAAGGCGGTCCAACAAAAATATTAGAGTGTGTGACTTGTTTTTTGTCCGGGCTGTGTACAAGAGCTCTTTATTATACAGTGGCCGACAAGGGCAGGCGTGCTGCAACTTAAGAAAACACATGCAAATAGACAAACATGAGCAAAGTAAGAAAGCATCTTCATCATTTGACATGACAACACACAACACAACAAAACAAATAAACGCACTGCAAAGGCCTAAAACACATGCAAAAAATGTGCAAATACAGAAACAATGCAAAGTCAAAAACACACAAACCCCGAAAACACATTTACCAGAAAAACGCTGCATATTCGGTAACCACAACGGAAGTCCTCCAGGCCTCGAGGGGCAGCACCGTGCATCAACTGAAACAACAAGGAAGGACTTTTTTCTGTTGCTATTGAATTCTTACAGAAGCTGTATTTACAATGAATACAGGGTGATATCAATTGGCAGCCTTTCAATCGGAGCACTTAGTTTATCTATAGTGTGTGTACAATGACTAGAGGCTACTCAGTGTGAGACCTAAAAAACGTTTAATTAAGTAGTATGTATCTTTAAATACTAACAGAATTAAACATGTTTGCTTATTTGACAAATTTCTGAAATGCAAATCAAGCACTAGTTGCACCAACAAGAACTAGTGAAAGTTCTTGCTAGTGCAGCATTACAGTATTTTGGTTGATAGTCTAAATGGTTGTTAAAATGAGACAGTGCCAACAATGACTAGATAATGCTGTTCCTGATCCAGCTGCAGTGTTAGTTACAGAGGCAACAGAATCAAAACTGCGTTGTCTTTTCAAGGTTGTTCATCACTTGTTGTTGTTGGTGGTGTGCTGCTGGTATCTGGTTACTGAGCACTGAGTATCATTTAAAGTAACATATGAAGTCTGAGTGTTGGTACATTTACAGTAGTGAGCTGTCACACTGAGTATTCACTCAGTAGAAATAACTGGCTTCTACTGTACCACTGTGTGTGTGTGTGTGCGTGTGTGTGTGTGTGTGTGTGTGTGTGTGTGTGTGCGTGCGTGCGTGCGTGTGTGTGTGGTTGTTGTTGCCTCCTGTATGACCTCTTCGCTAAGTCATTAGTGTCACCCTCACCTTGGCCTTAAGTTGTAACTCCCCTGGTATTCTAAGTATTCCCTGAGCCTTACTGGGAATAGCTGTTGTTGGAAGTACAGACGAATTCTGAAGCATAGACTACCGACACCGCCACTGTCCCTGACAAAGTTCAGAGCTGTGCTGAACTTTTGAACTTGGTGAAGTATGTTTAAGGGCAATAGGCAGCCAGCAAAATCTGCACACAGTAATCCCTGTGGACTTTGGCAGCAGTGTAACAGAGAGGATTTCCCCATTTGAGACCAACAGAACTGCTGTTGTTCTCCTGAGCTCTCGGGACAATGTGGTGTAAATGTCTAAGCTTACTCTGTACAAACCACGTCAGTGCCATTGTAATACTTGAATAGATCAAGATGATACTCTGCATGACTCAGAGGTTTTCCTTGTACCAAGCCAATAAGATAGTATAGTTAGTATTGAGTGTAGTAAAGAGTAACATAACAAATGTCACTAATGGCAGCTAATTTGTTACGTTTCAACAATCTCTGAGCTTTTTAGTCTCATAATCACAAAAACAAACAACTCTGTTAAACGTCACAGTAATATAACACAAGCAAAAAAGCTGTAATAGCGTACATCTGTCTGAAAAGGCTACCTGGCGTGTCAGTTACTGCTCTGTGCTGTGGGTGTGTGCTTTGTGCTAAAGTTAGCCCCTGAAAGAGTCTGCTGCTGCTGCAGAGGCTCTGCTCTTGTGCTTTGTGCTAACATAGCTGCTGAATGACAGGCCTAGGGGCTCTGCTCTGTGAGCGCAGTGCATTGTTGTCATCACCAACTGTATCCAACTACCTCATGTCTCACACGCAACTAAACACCTATCAAAGTCAGCGTAAACAGCGAGCACGGCTATTGCTTGTACTCACTGCTGTCAAGCTAGCATGTTTTTATCGGGACGTTTTGGCAGCACTTTCTCTCCCACTGTGAATAGCTCGCTTAGCTTTTGTAATATGTCCATGTGTATAAATGAATGTACATATTTATGAGATTCACAGTTTTGAGGTATATTAGCACTTGTGGTGTTTTCTTGACACTGTAGCTGCTTCTTAGCTGGAAAGAAGGCCTGCACTGATAAAGAAACACACAGCACAGTTTGTTAATGCAGTCAAGAAACTAAAGGTTCACATCTTGAAAATGACTGAACTGAATGTGTTTAGACTGTGCAGTGAGTACAGTCTCCTCGGTATTCATTCAGGCAAAAAGAGTCCCTCGGAGTGTCCAAACGCCTGTTGAAAGATGACAGAAGAGTGAGTGTGATGTCTACAAAACTAAACTATCTCGTGGTCCACTTACTCACTTCAGATGCTTATTTTCCAATTCAAATATAAAGTATTTGCTGATGTTGTGGTAGGCTGAGATTATTACGTCTAGTGCAAACCTTTCAGTCCTGAAAGCGAGGCTCACTCCTCTGCTGCTGCTCTTCCTCAGGAAGCCTGTTCAGGAGAATTTGTAACATTGGGCTATATGGATAAAACTGATGACTACTAGACCATCTGAGGCTGCTGCTAACAGGATCCCACGCCTTCCTGTTGTTCACAGTATCTGTGACCTGTGTACCAGTGCCTCAAGCCCCCTGCACTACAAATCTACACACTAAAAAGTCCACCTATTGGGAAAGCTGTCATTTCTCAAGGCAGAGATTTAGATGATTACCTTCTACAAAGATACGGTTCAAAGAAGCAATGTACTACTGCTCATTTAACAGTACCAGGAAAACAAGCCCTTCTTATCTGAGTTTACAGCTCTCATATCTGAGGAGACACCTGAGCTGTGGGTTCAACCGATGTTACAGTACATTCAGCTGGAGTTGAAGTGTGTGTGGTGTGGTCCTTTAAGGCCTGTTCATCTTGTCAGTCTTCAGTTCCAGCGAGTTCCAGAGCTCTCATGTTTCTGTGATGAATGAGAGGAACACAAACTACTTTATCACAAAAAAACATTGTTTAGTTCAATAATGAATTCATTAAAGGTCTTCTGAAAATATGACCAAATCTGCTGGATCATGAATATACAAACAGTGATTCTCATATTTGGTTAAAAGTCTCTCAGCCATTTTCACATCAGTCAGGTGCTTCTGATTTCCATCCACAAGCTTCTGGTCGTCCTCTGGATTAATGTTTAATCACTCCTCTTGACGGAATCGGTGAAGTGCAACTAAATGTGTTGGCTTCCTGGAATAGAGTTGTTTCTTCAGCACAGTCCACATGTTCTCTATGAGGTTCATGTCTGGACTTTAGGAAGGCTGTTCAAAAGACAAAAACTATCCAAGACTCTACTGCTGGTGGTTGTAGGTGTTCCTCAAGAATTTGGAGATAATCCTCCTTCTTCATTATTTAATTTACTTTCTGTAGAGCAGCTGCTTCTTCTCTGACATCTTTGAAACAGACAACAAAAAAGAAGTTGTGTGGTGTGAAGGAATGACACAGCCTCAGAAACTAGCTACTGTCCTGTAAATCCTCTGAGCTCATTGTATCAGTTAGCTCACTGGCAAATGAGTAATTTCTGTTTTACATCCAGTCTGACGCTCGACACTCAAATGGAAGATAAGTAACCCTTTACTCTAGCTATTTTCACTTTGTCTGGAACTTTGTAATGATGTGCTGCAGATGTATGTTTTGCAGGTTTTGCAGTTCCATCAATAACTTTTTCACTGTCATGTCTGTTTCATTAAAGTCAGCAGACGTCTTGTTTTTACATTTATTAACAGTATCTAGAATTCTTTTCTCTTCCACTGCTGTCAGAAACATAGATCCTTTCTACAGAAGTATCATTCATTTCTTCAGTTGACATCGGGGTATCAACACTCACAAAAAGTTATTTACCACATCGTCCATATTATGATTTTCATTATCATTATCAATACAATACTGAGAACAACCTTTTTGTTTGGAACCATTTCTTATAATACTATATTAATATATTCCATATAATAACATTATTTTCATTATCATGTAAAATTTTACTGTAGTAGTCCTTCCTACATCTCCTTATAATATTAGTGAACTTATTCTTATATATTCTGTATCTTTAGTTCTCTGTCTTATGAAATCTTGTATAGTGTATTTTTATGATCTCTATATTTATGCTTTCTGCTGTATTGGTTTATGGGACAATTTGAATCATATAATGATCTGAATATTCTTAAGAATGTTTCACATGCACTGTCAATATCCTTTTCCTTTCCTTTCCGTAATATTTCCCCTTTTTTTTGCCAGTAAATCCTGTTTTAGTTGATTCCTCTGTCCTCATTCATCTGTTTTCTGGTGGCTTATGCCGACAATATTTTTTGTGTTTAATGTCACAGACTGTAAAAACTGGTAGATGGTCACTGATATGGTTGATTAATAGTCGGCTCATTGTATGGTTTTCTATGTAATCAGTGAATATGTTATCTATTAAAGTGGCACAGTGGGAGGTTACTCTACTGGGTCTGGTCATGTTTGGAAATGGGCTCATACTCTACATTGTGTTGATGAGTTCTTCACTCAGTTTTTGTTTATTTGGATTCAACAGATCAATACTATATCCCCACAAATAAAACGTACTCTCTTATTCTTATTATTCTTATTTATGAAAACATTTCCTCCATCCAGTCCCTGACAAATTCAACAGTAGACCCTGGTGCCCTGTAGATACACAACTGATTATTATATTTCTGGTTTTTCTCTGCAGACTTCACTTGTTCGTCTCTCTAATGAGTTGTCCACCACAGTTGTCGTACACTCTAACACTGTGTATTACATTCATAGCCACTCCTCCTCCACTCTTATTGCTTCTGTTTATAGAACTGAATGAATATCTGTCTCATTCAAAGTTTGTTGTTCATCAGGGTTGATCGTAGTGTCAGATATGGCAGCTATGTGGGGCGTTTGACCTCAGTTTTCCTTGATGTTGTTGAAGTTTGCATATGGGCTTCTGCAGCTGAAGTGGATTATTGATGATCTGTCTTAATGGTTTGATTATACCAATCCTCTGTGTGGGAGCAGCTATTATCATCTATGTTACAGAAGAAATGATTGGACTGAACTGTATCATTTCCCATGGCCTGTAAACTGTGGTGACTATTTAAGAACACATTTTATTAATGTAGAAAAATAACATAATTCATATCAGAATGAGGTGGTTACCTTCAGCTTCAGCTGACAGACCATCATTATCCACATCACAATATTTTTGAATGTTTGCAGCCTGTCGGCTAAGGTCTGTTCTCGCCTCCTGAGATGTGACGGCATGACCCACCCTACTCTGCCTCTGATTGGTTGGTACTTTTTGCCTTTCCTTGGGTTGGTGAGATTTAGGCCTGAGGACTGATGATTAGTTAGGGTTAATATCTGCGTAAGCTAATTCATGAGGAAAAAATAAAATACGAATGTATGATTCTAACCATGTGACATATGAAGATTAGCATGTGATCTTGTGAAGATGCTCAATTGCGTGAGTCTCACGGTCAATACGTGAGACTTGGCAGCTCTGTATGTGTGGTGTTATTGGGGTTATAGGCCTCACCTTCTCTCTCCAAACATATTGATGCTCCTTGAGTTTTCCAGATATTTTCAGAAGACCTTTAATAAATTCATTATTGAACCAAACTTCATGAATGTTTTTGTGATAAAGTAGTTTGTGTTCCTCTCATTCATCACAGAAACATGAGAGTTGTAGAAAACAATGGAACTGGAGACTGTCATGATGAACATGTTCTTTATGAGTGGATGGAAGCTTTTGACGAGGGCTTTAGTTATACTAGTTTCATCTACACATTATCTCATTAATGTCATCACAGTGGACGTCTGTGACGGCAATGCACTCTGGTCCAGCACCTCTCAAAACAGAGGCTGCAGATCTGTCAACACGTTTGTCCTTTTGCCTTCAGGTGGCCGCATGGATTTAATAAAGTGAAAGAGAAACCTATGTGGACAACATACTGTAAAAATCACCCTTTTTAATTTAGAGATAAATACAGCTCAATTCTATTCGTATTGACCTTTTTATCTGACTCTTTACCCCAAAATGTTAAAACAATTTATTCAACTCAAAGATTGACATAGATAGTACACATCTCCACCCTGGTAGAGAAAAATAAGGCCAGAAATGGCATTATTCTTTAAGGAAACTTTCAACGGCAAAATTCAAAGTTGCATGCAAAGTTCTTGTTAGTTTTTAGGAACAATAGCAAGTCAGGAGGGCTCTACAGCAGATCATCAACACCTCCCAGAACATCACTGGTACCATGAACAGTACATATATATATATATATATATATATATATATATATATATATATATATATATATAGATAGATAGATAGATAGATAGATAGATAGATAGATAGATAGATAGATAGATAGATAGATAGATAGATATATGTATGTGTGTGTACTGAGCTTCTTGGCATTTGTTTAGTGCAGCTTGTAACAGTGCAACAACAAAGAGAAACCTTAACCTGATGACTTTACTGGCTGTGAGTCAGCCATTCATAGCCCTCAGCACACTGCTGATGAATACATTGCATGTGTGTGTACGCAGTCAACTCACACTTTGTGCAAGTGACTTCAACTGTGAAAGGTGAACCACTGACAATCGATCAAATGGAGACATGTTGCATGCATGCATCTGTGTGAATTTGAAAGTGACTCTATCCAAACAAATGAATGACTTTCACATCTCCTGATGGCTCTGCTGTCTGACAGGAAGCAAATGAGACGTGACTCTCAGACTCGAGAATCAGAAAGGTTATAAGTAGCTGAGCTACTGTGAGTGACCTGCTAAGAGAGGCTCTAAACACGTATGATAGTTCTGGTAACTATCCTTCAATACATTGTACTGTATGGTCTGTATGTATGGTCTAATCTGAGCTTCTTCTAATGGGCACTGCTGATTTTTATTTAAGTGTATGCCAAGGATGATTTTGTACATGTTTTTAAAAAAAATATTTTAAACTGTAAAAACATAATTTATGGTATATTTGATTAAATATATATATATATATATATATATATATATATATATATATATATATATATATATATATATATATATATATATATATATATGTACAGATACTGTATGTGCATACATCCAGTGTGAATCCCAATGGACAGTGATGTTCACTGGCTCAGGGTTCTCAGTCAAACAGCGCTTAGATGCTCAACAACACTATGCAAAGTGTTGTGGATGTGTTGGCTACTCAGACTAAAGCAATGCAATACTAATGTAAAGACTGTTTCTATAGTGCTCTGCCAGTCTACTGGCCACTCATCTACCCATTCACAGTCACATTCATACACTGATGGCAGAGGCTGCCCCCCCGCAACCCCCATGTTAACAGTTAACATGATAGGGTAGTGATTTCAAATGATTCTCTCAAGCATTTACACCATTTCACCACAAACACAGGCATATAAATCTTCATGAGAATAGTTGTGCACAGGGTGCTGAACTCTGTTTGACCTGCTGAACTTGTCGACAGTCTCTCAAATTAGGAATAATCACAGTGAGCCGCCAACAGCCATGCTAACGACGCCATTAGCATCTGTTATTGGGCACTCATATGACTCCACAGCAGGGGCTGAGGGGCAAGCAGATGCTGTGCAAACGCAGTTTGAGGAATTAACGCTCCCATTGACTTACATCGACTTTTCCAGCAGAGACACTATAAGCCCATTGACTCTCAATGACCTTGGTCATCAGACCAGATAGCTGCCCATTGAGGTTTAAGTGCATCCTTACTGTGCCGGACTAGGCACATATGATAGCATTACGAAGTGATTGTTTGATCAGATGTTTGATGTAAAAAGCCTTTTTTAGGTCTGGATCAGAGAACATACAGTCTCTTGGATATTTCTGTATAAATGATTTAAAAGCAGATCATATGGTAGCTACCTTTACAGCTAAACCTTACAAATAATAATAGAATACCAACCTGACTCCAAAAATGTTGAGACCCTTTGTAAAACTGAAATTAAACCAGAATGCAATCATTTACAAACTGTGTTTCCTGACAGCAGTTTTTTCAAAATATAGTTGTTTTCTGCCAGGCTCGTCACAAAATCGTTCATTGCTGGATCCTGCTGCGTTTCGCTCTTCTTGCAATGCTCCCGCAGACGCAGAAAGTGTATCTTTCTCCCATGAACGTCTCGCTCCAAAACATTCAACGTTGACCTGAAAGCTTAAGCTGTCTCGAACATGTCCACAAATGTGTGGTTCTTGCCTTGTAATTGCAGATTAAGGTGATTCAGATTGAGTTTTTTGGGTGACAACAAGGTGATGGCATGTCAAACTCTAACATTCTCGTGCTTTTTGGCTCTTCAGGCTGGATAAAAATGATACAAGCTCATGGCGCTGGTCACACACCCTCTCCAACTGCACCGAACATCATTATGCAGCGAAAGATCCGGTCACAGGACGAGTCTATGGCCAGGGATATGGCTTCTGCTTTCTTCAAATCCGTGAGTAGACTGGAAAAACACTCCTCCGCTAAAACTTCCACTTTTCTTGTTGCCATGTTAGCCAAAAAGGGCACCTGCTTGCTGGGTTGCTCCACAACCATTTTCCTGGTTTTCTCATCGTGACTTAAAACTTCGCCGTCCATATCAATTGCACATGTCTGCTCAGCTTCTTAGCTTCAGCAAGGGTCCAAGCACCATGCAACGATGCAGCTGTTGTGCTGTCCTGTGCAGATGTTGATTTACACGTTGAGTGCTTGTATGATGTTATCATATTTGCTATTTTTTGCATGCACAGTGTTGAAGTGCCACTTTGGATTCTTTGCAGACAGCTATGGTCTGCGTACATATCAAGATTGTCAGTTTAGCATTAACATGGTCCGGTAAAATGAAACTGATCAGTCTTGGCAGATTTGACGCTTTTCTCGGTCGACTTTGTGATTTTTTTGCGCAGGCCACGTTGTTCTTGGGTTAGGACAGTTTTTACTCATTTGCGACTTAATTCAACTTAGCAGCTGACTGGGGCTGGCTAGTCTCTGACTGCCGTACGCCGTAGAGCACGTAGGTTAAGCACTCTCTATGCAATGCCATTGGTCGAAGGAAAGTGTACAGTGTGAATGAGGTCAAAAGTAGAACAACGCACACTTTATTTGACATGTTGTGCACTTAATTTTAGATGTTATCATGACAGGTGCGTTTCACTTAAGTGCCAGTGGGTCATGTGGGGCCAGAACGTTGTCTCTTTCTGGCTGGACCTGGCCCACCAACGCCCGTTGCGGTTCATTGGTATACACTCCACTAGCATTCAGGCATTCAGTCTTTGTGGTAAGCTGGAACCACTGTAGTGAATCCAGAGAAATAAAAAAAGATCTGTGTAAAATGGTAGACAGGCACACAGTGAAAACACAGAGACATGGTTTCATCCATTCGTCCACCAGAAAATCTCGGTCCACAGATAGTTAATGGAGGCAGATCCAATTTGCATGAAAACACATGTATACTGTAATCTAGAAAAACGAGGACATTCAAAGTCAAAACCAGGGAGGGCAGACCAGACTGTGTTCATCTCTGTGCTTGTCCCTGTTTCCTCCAGTCTCCACCCCTCACTTCTCTCATGTACCGTTCATGGCAACAAAGTGTTTTGGTGTATAAAAGTGCTGCCTTCAATAACACGACTTCACCAGCTATTACAATGATTTACTCTGGACCATGTTCAGGCCTGAGGATCTAATTGAAAGCAAGCTATTTTCAAACCTCTTTCAACACTGTGTTGTAAATTCACTACAATGGTCACAAATTTAGAGGAAAATGGCCTTGGCCGTGCAAAGTTTTGTCTCCGCTGGGTGATGGTGAACAATGGAGGCAAGCAGACGCTCTTTAGAATGAGGAGAGGAGGCAAAGTTCAGAAAAGTTCATTCACATCGTTCGAGGGCTGGACCCGTGCGGATAGGATGGCCGGACATAAAGGTGTCAGCTACAATTTACTATTACAATTTGGCCATTAAACTGAAACTCTTATCGACAGTGACTTACAATGAGTACAACGGTTCAGCATTTGTGGATCCAATAATCGCAAGAAGCACAGTAATAAACAAGGGCCAGGGACAACAGCACAAAGCTAAGAAGTCGACGTGGAGTGGAGGGAGGCTGGGTGTAAATCAGAAGGGCACCAGAAGGAGAAACAACTTGTGAAAGAGGCCAAAGCACATCTCCCAGTACAGCAGCCATTAGCCTGTAGAAACACTGGCTCTCATTTAGCAAACCGAGCGAAGCCTTCTATAAAGTGTTGCATATACATGCAATCAGAATATTTGCTAAAACACTTTAGTACACACACCATCTGTCCATTCATCCACCTAGACCAAGGCCCGACTGTGCAGACACCTTAATACAACTGTTTTTAGCAGGATCCATGCATTATTCCCTGAGAAATTAACAGAAAACACCTCATCTCACACTGTTAAAGAAAGTGAAAAACATTCCTGGATCTGTCCCTTTATCCAGATCAGCAGTTATCCGGGTGTCTCTGCTGGGCTGGGACCCATCCTCCATCCAAGTTTCGTAGAAACCCATTCAGCAGTCTTTGTGTAGTCCTGCTGACAAACCAACCAACCGACGAACACACAGCGCAGATGAAAACATCACCTCCTTGGTGGAGGTGATAACCAGGTCACACAGGTGAGGACAGAGGCTGTTTACATGCACTGCATGAACCTGTTACTGTCAACCTGCATATACATGCAGCACACCACTGACCCCACTATCCTGGCAGGATATGTCAGTTCATTATGTCATTCCACATGACACTTTCAAAGACGTTTGTGGTCTTACATACATCTACAGTATGGAGCGATGAAGATATTACTAAAAGGAATAAGTCACTTTATTTAGAAAGTGGCTCGACATTGACTCTAGAATTTAAATCTATACCCAGCAGTTAATTAGGATCAATCATCAACTACCAGAAGAAACACGAGGTTCCCAGATCGGTGTACACGCTTCATACAAATGGTATTGATATGATGAGCAGCAAATACACAAGCAGACTTACAATGACTTATAATGGATTCACAGAACAAGGACAATAACACTGGAAGTCTCATTTTACTGACATTAATGGACACAAAGTGTGGCTGGAGAATTACATCCTACATAAAATAGATCCACAAACATGACTACCTGAAGGTGTTTACATGCTGATAACAAATGGACTTTTTGCAAGACTGAACAGGGAAGTATAACTCACCTGTATTATAGTTACTCATATTGAAAATCATGTCATCTCCACTGAGGGGAAATATTATATTACTGATTTTGTAATCATTTTAAGGCAGTATTGTTAATCTTTTTAGTTTATTAGGGAGATGTCATATTGTTAAAGAGCCCATCCTGAAAATAAGTTTTTTAAGTTGGACCAATAGACGAGCAGGAGAGCCACACCAAACACAGTCCCTGCCCCTGCTGTGTTTGTCTGTTCACAGTAAAGAGCAAACTGGACCTGAAAGACTGAGAAGCACAAAGACAAAGTGAGGATCACAGACCAAAAGTAAAGCCAGGGTAAAACACTCCTGTAGTTACTGTCGGATGGTTTGCAGTTCCACATTTCTTAGTTTTTATTGACGAACACGATGAATCCCTCACACCTCGTACCTCTTTGTTTGTCTGCAAGCATACAGCTGATCTCTCCACCGCCTACACCGCCTACACCACCTACCCTCTCTGTGGGATCGGTGAGATGTTCCCTGACCGCCGCAGCATTTGTTACCCTAAATGTGAGCAAAGAATCTTATCTCTGACCCCACAGTGAACATGCTACTGGCCTACTTCCACTGTTCCTCTGGAGGTTTATACAGGTTCAGTGCCCTGAAACTGAACTAATCAGTCTGAACTCTGTTTCACCCTCCGTCAGCTCATCTGCCAGGGTCATCAGCCCTCTGCTGTGCTTTCCCTCCTTCTATGGATTCCAGATTTTCCTGCTATTTTCCCTTTTTCCCTCCAACTTATTGATTCTGTAAGCATAATGGAATGTGTGTGTGTGTGTGTGTGTGTGTGTGTGTGTCAGGACCACCCATCCTCTGTGTGTAGAGAGTAAATACATTAACTGTCATCAGCAAATCGTCGCTGGTGTTTCCAAATAAACCGTAGCGAGCCGCTCTCTATCCCCTCATGACTTCATTAAACCTTTCGTTTGCATTATATTCTAATATTCTGCTGTTAGTGTTATAATAAAGAAGTGATCTCAGATCATCACGACGATTGCAGAAAACATTTATTCACAAATTGGCTGTTTAGACAGAGCCTGTTTTCCCTTTCTTTTAAACCTCATATATGACCACCAAAGCAAGCTGAATTATGTGTTTCCTGTCAGAGCAGAGGTGCTGGGTGAGGAGGAAAATGTGTTTGTCAAGATATATATTTTCTGCTTGTCATGTTTTTTTTAAAGGAGCACTCCACCTATTTGGCATTGCATCTGTATGACCCCCAAAACGGATGCAACAGACTGGGATACCCACAATTCAACCCGACCATCAACACTTGAGATGAGCACGTTATTAATGTAGCATCGAGTTGCTAGCCTTTAGCAGAGTTAAGCTGCGTCCGCTGTGTAGCAGTGTACCTACGAGGCTGAAATGTTCCACGTAGGTCCAGTGTCTGAGGTGGTGAACACATGAATACGTGCTGGAAGCTGGTTGGCTGGTTCCAGCCAGACGTTTCTCCCTGCTGTCAGTGGGAATGCTAAACCAGGTCAACGTGACTCCAGCTTTCTGTTTTACACAGACTTTAAAGTCATCTTTTCCCACTCGCTCACACTAAAGACGGTCAATTAGAACTTGTCAAAATGTCAACATTATGTTAACTCAGTATGGTTCAACCCTTTAAATAAAATGACAAAAAACAAGATTCTCCACAAAACAGTTTTATTAAATAAAAAGCCCAAACATCATAACATAAGTCACTTAAATAAATTGGGGTAAGATACAAAGTTATATAAACAGCCTCTACATTACATATGTACATCAACCTATAGATACACCTCTGAGCTGATTAAAGTGTTCCATGTCTGTGTATAGTGCCTCTCGTTTAGTTTGCTCATATTAAAAAAAAAGTATATACAGTCCAATGTATTAACATCATAATATAAAATGTAAAATACGTTCTTAAGTCATCTACAATATGTACAGTTTGTGTCATGCCATAAAGTCCACATGGACTCGAGACCAGAACATCAGAATCACAAACCCTTTCTGTTCATGTGTAAATGCAGTCTTTGATTTGTTTTGCACCCGAGTGCTTCCCACAACCTCCCGAGTACCTTGATTAACCTGTAGCCTCCCTGTGGATTCAGAGATAAAACACAGATGATACCTCTACATTGCTTTAAGGAAACCCAGCTCGTCGTCGTATCGGTTTACTTTTGTTCATAGCTGGTAAACTTGGTTGGCAGATTGTCCACAGGATAGACAGTAGGTCCTGTTTTCATGGTGGGGGGCCCATTTAAAAGAGTCCAGTGACACTTTGTGACCACTTCCACCAGGAAGATCTTCAACAGGACCTTAGCAAACTCCTTCCCCACACACATCCTGGAGCCCCCTCCAAACGGGATGTACTGAAACCTGGAGGAGTCGCTGGAGGGTTTGCTCATGAAGCGCTCCGGCTGGAAGTCTTCCTTGTTGGGAAAGATTTCTGCCACATCGTGGGTGTCACAGATGCTGTAGATGACGTTCCAGCCTTTGGGAATTTGGTAACCCTGAAGCGGTGAGGGGAAATAATCAGTGAGCAGACAGGTTGATACAAGTTTACAGTTTTGTTCCTGCAACTCATCGACAGATGTACGGAGTTCAGAGAGATCTTTGTCAACTTACATTGAGCTCAAAGGTCTTGAGGGCCACTCTGAAGCCTCCTGGGACAGGAGGGTTGATCCTCAGGGTCTCTTTAATGACACAGCCTGTGTATTTCAACTGCTCCAAGGACTCGATGTTCAGACTCTGGAGGTCCATCCCCTGCTCCTCCTGAAGACACAGAAAAATAGGCTTGTGAGCAGAGGCAGAGAACGTGTGAGCTAAAGCTGAATTATAGCTGAGCAGCTTCATCCCACCTGGATTCATGTCTTACAACAATTAGCGTAACTAACAAAGCTTCAACATGGATTACCATCTCTGTGGGAGGGCTGTACCAAATATTTAAGAAGAAGAGACCACTAATTATATTAATGTCATCTCATCTTCATCTGCAACTGAGCTCAAATACCAGGCTGGACCAGAATGGACACACAAACACGTGTCAACACTCACCACATGTGAATGATCTGGAGTTTGAATGTCAAGGTTATAAATGAAGCTTTGACCTACTGAGTACAGCCTTCATACCAACCACCCTACTGTTCAAGTCAATCCAAAAAACTTTATTAAAGACTGTGTTTTAACACATGGAGACGATATCACAGCAGATATCAGCAGGCCCTTTTTCTAAAAGGCTACACAGAGTTGCACCACTCCTGCTCCAGCACTAGCTTTTCCTCTGCATTTCAGGGTCTTCCTCAGCAGGCAGTGTGACGATGGAGCGACCTCCATGATAACTGGCCTGTGTGGTTTACTGATAAAGACCATGAGATGTGGGCTGAACGCTCCTTGAATGACAGTAGGTGGACTTTTAAACATTTTTGGGCCAGGTGCTCTCTGCAAGGTCAAAATGCTCTTTTCTTACATAATGATGTAGTACGACTGTTGATTTAATCGATTCTTCATAAAATGATCACATAAATTAGATGAATGCAGAGGTGCATCGGACTGTTGTCACGGCGACTGATCAGCTAAATAAATGGCAGACGAGTTGAAAGGACAACTTAAAGATTAAAGATTGTAAATGACCTTGTCCATCAGTTCCTGCCTCAGTCTGTCGGCAGCTTCGGGGTTGAGGCCCAGGAACATCAGCAGAGAGGTGGCCGTGCTGGCCGTGGTTTCATGGCCCCCAAACAGCAGCTCTGTAGCAGACTCTTTAATGGCCTGGAGACACAAATGCAGACGCGCTATTAGTTAAGGCCCAAACAAAACCACGGCGTACAGGAAGGACAGAGAACACTGGAGGACAGATGCGATGACATCATGTGACTACCTGCATGCTGAACGGTTCCCCGTTCTTCTTGCTGCTGTCTATGAGCTGCTGCAGAGCGTCTCTGTGTTTGGCTTCCTTGTCCGACTCTTGCACCTTCTTCTTGATGTTCTCCTCGATCTTTGAGTGGATGAAGTTTCTTGCCTTCAGACCCTGGAGGACAGCAAAAAGGACAGGAGGGGAAACACAAGGAAACAAGATGAATCAGACCGGGCGTATGCGTGGACGCAGGTTATGTACATGCAGACGCAACGTTTCATCAACAACCCCACTTTGCTGCTCGTCTCACGTGCTCTGCTTGTTCTGACTTAAAGGACCACACCAACATTTTGAAGGCTTTAGCACATTTACAGGCAGCCATGAGTTCCAGTCATTTTATAATGTCTGTCAATCTGATTCAACACTGTAAATATAATGTAATTGTTTTGCTGTTGATGTCAACGGGCTTTTAAATATGGCTGCTTATGCTGTTACATGCAAAATCCCTGCCATGATCCTTCAACTCTGCACTGCTTTATTTAACTGTGTTCATACCCCACAGTCGTGCATCTAAACGTGCCTCCTTACTGTTCATTTTGAGCCACAGATTTCAATCCTGACACAGAAAGTGTTGGGTTTTTCTCTTACCCTGTACAGTCCGCTGAAAGGCACGTCGATGGGCAGCGAGAACAGATTCTTGATCATTTCTTCAAAAGCCTCCACCAGCTGCTGCTCGTCAGTCTTGATCTGCTGCGGCTCGAAGCCCAGGAGGATCCTCATGGCTATGCGGAACATCAGCCGCTTCATCTCCGGGTAGACCAGCACGCACGAGTCCTTGGCCAGCCACTCCTTCACCGCAGCCCGCACCTCCTCCTGGATGACGGGGATGTAGAGCTCCAGAGCCTCCCTGGAGAAGGCCCGCATGATGGCCTGGAGAAGGACAGGAGGCAGGTTAGATTTATGGAAGCAAAAGTGCATCATCTAGTATCATTTTCTATCCAGTCATCCACTGGGGACAGGACAGAGGAGTTGTCTCAGTGCACTGCACAAACGTCCTCATAATCTGTCTGGAGTCAGAGCAACTTAAACCATCTGCCAGAACATGAAGCTGTGTCTGCCTGTTTCAGTACTTCAACTAAATTAAGTACTGATAAAATGATCTACTGACAATATTTTACCCTGAAACAAAGCGAGTTTAACCTGCATCAGTGTGCAGTTGAGACAGGCTGAAGTCAACTAACTGATCTGCCAGGATGTTTCACTTTCTTTAAAATCCAGTGATCACAAATGATGGTGACTGATTATCAGACATGGCAGTGATGAGACTACTTATGATTACATCAGTTGTGGTAGTTGTTGTGCTCCTCCCGTCTGACCCGAGCGGATGAGACTCCACAGCAGAGTCTGTCCCGTTAACAGTGAGGACGCCTTCACGTGGACCAGCTCACCTTTTTCTTGGTCTTGTGTTGGGCTCCGTGCACATTCGACAGCGTGTCCGAGCCCAGGATGGTGCGCACGGACGCGGGCCACTGCGCGGACACGAGCCGGTGCTCTCCCAGCAGGATCTGCCGGACGTTATCCGCTCCGGTGACGCGCACCGTGGGGTTCCCGAAGAGGTGTGTGCGGTAGATGTAGCCGTACTTCTGGCGCTTCATCCGCAGGAACTTTCTCCTCTGCACGGTCACACACACACACACACACACACACAAACAGCAGGAGTTAGCGGAGAGCTGTGGATCCGTGCGGTCCACACATTAGCATTACTAATCAGTGTCCAGCCTGCCAACGTTAACATTAATCAACAGACTTCTGCACAAATCACAGACGATCTCAAAGTGTTAAAAACGACATTAACCGCGTCCGAAGGGTTCGGAGACACAGTGGACCGTCTGTGACCCCGGGGGAGCCCCGCGGTCCCCCAGCACGAACACAGCCAACAACCACCCCATCCGTGTCCACGCGAGTCACCGAGTGTTTCCGTGCGTCAGCTGGCCGTGCCGAGCGTTTACCTGGAGGATGAGCTGCAGCGTCTCTCCGATGAAGGGTAAGCCCATGGACCCGGGGGGCAGCGGGCTGGGGCAGCTCGGGTCTCTGCCTCGGATCATGTAAACCTCCCACAGCTTCAGCGCCACCAGAAAGAGCAAGATGGGAAGCACGATGGTGCAGAGGAAGGTGGCCAGCAGTGTGCTCAGAGCCATGCTGCAGCGTCTTGTCGGAGAGGTGGTGGTGCTGCTGCTCAGGTGAAGCTCTATCAGCGTCGGAGCCTCCTGGCCGCTCACCCGCCTCTTTTATAGGCTGCCAGGGCTGCGGGCAGCCGGTCACCTTCTCCTCCCTCAGATAAATTAGTTCACTCAAAGTTCATCTTTAATTGTGGGTGTCGCTCGGCCCCGCCTCCGGCCGTCCCGGCTCACTTGCCTCACCATTTGTTCCCAGGCCGCATCTTTAATCCTGCCTCCTGTTGCACGCAGACAATCCGCGGCGGATTTCACTGAGAAAAGGTGAAGACTCCCTCCGAGACAATGGGAGCGCGTCCCAAGACGCCTTTGTTGGCAATAAGCCGGCTAGTTTACACACTCATTAGCCTGGCTTAAATTCCGCTGTAGGATCAGGAGTCATGCCTGCAGGGCGGCTGCATTCACGAGCAGAAGGCTTTCAGCAGCGCATTTCAGCTGCGAGGAGAGGAGAGGAGGAAAGGAGGGGAGAGAGGAGGAGAGGAGGGGAGACGAGAGGAGGAGAGGAGAGGAGAGGAGAGGAGGAGAGGAGAGGAGGAAAGGAGGGGAGAGAGGAGGAGAGGAGGGGAGAGGAGGAGAGGAGGAAAGGAGGGGAGAGAGGAGGAGAGGAGAGGAGAGGAGGAGAGGAGAGGAGAGGAGGAGAGGAGAGGAGAGGAGAGGAGGAGGAGAGAGAGGAGGAGAGGAGGGAGACGAGAGGAGGAGAGGAGGAGAGGAGGAGAGGAGGAGAGGAGAGGAGGAGAGGAGGAGAGAGAGGAGGAGAGGAGGAGAGGAGGAGGAGAGGAGGAAAGGAGGGGAGAGAGGAGGAGAGGAGAGGGAGGAGGAGAGGAGAGGAGAGGAGAGGAGAGGAGGAGAGGAGGGAGAGAGGAGGAGAGGAGAGGAGGAAAGGAGGGGGAGAGAGGAGGAGAGGAGGGGAGAGGAGGAGAGGAGGAAAGGAGGGGAGAGAGGAGGAGAGGAGAGGAGAGGAGAGGAGGAAAGGAGGGGAGAGAGGAGGAGAGGAGGGAGAGAGAGGAGGAGAGGAGAGGAGGAAAGGAGGGGAGAGAGGAGGAGAGAGGAGGGGAGAGGAGGAGAGAGAGGAAAGGAGGGGAGAGAGGAGGAGAGGAGAGGAGGAGAGGAGGGGAGAGGAGGAGAGGAGAGGAGGAAAGGAGGGGAGAGAGGAGGAGAGAAGAGGAGAGGAGAGGAGAGGAGAGGAGGAGGGGAGAGGAGAGGAGGAAATGCGGGGAGAGAGGAGGAGAAGAGAGGAGAGGAGGACAGGAGGGGAAAGAGGAGGAGAGGAGGAAAGGAGGGGAGAGAGGAGGAGAGGAGAGGAGAGGAGGAGACGAGAGGAGACGAGAGGAGGAGGGGAGAGGAGAGGAGAGGAGAGGAGAGGAGAGGAGAGAGAGTTAATCCCTCTGCCTGTGGCTCCACTTTACTGCTCCTTCTCTGTAGCCTACAGCCTGTAGTCTGTCTCTGCAGTCTGTCTCTACAGTCTGTCTCTGCAGTCTGTCTCTGCAGTCTGTCTCTACAGTCTGTCTCTGCAGTCTGTCTCTACAGTCTGTCTCTGCAGTCTGTCTCTACAGTCTGTCTCTGCAGTCTGTCTCTGCAGTCTGTCTCTTCAGTCTGTCTCTGCAGTCTGTCTCTACAGTCTGTCTCTGCAGTCTGTCTCTACAGTCTGTCTCTGCAGTCTGTCTCTGCAGTCTGTCTCTGCAGTCTGTCTCTACAGTCTGTCTCTGCAGTCTGTCTCTGCAGTCTGTCTCTGCAGTCTGTCTCAGTCTGTCTCTGCAGTCTGTCTCTGCAGTCTGTCTCTGCAGTCTGTCTCTACAGTCTGTCTCTGCAGTCTGTCTCTACAGTCTGTCTCTGCAGTCTGTCTCTGCAGTCTGTCTCTACAGTCTGTCTCTACAGTCTGTCTCTGCAGTCTGTCTCTTCAGTCTGTCTCTGCAGTCTGTCTCTACAGTCTGTCTCTGCAGTCTGTCTCTACAGTCTGTCTCTGCAGTCTGTCTCTACAGTCTGTCTCTGCAGTCTGTCTCTGCAGTCTGTCTCTACAGTCTGTCTCTGCAGTCTGTCTCTGCAGTCTGTCTCTGCAGTCTGTCTCTGCAGTCTGCAGTCTGTCTCTGCAGTCTGTCTCTGCAGTCTGCAGTCTGTCTCTGCAGTCTGTCTCTGCAGTCTGTCTCTGCAGTCTGTCTCTACAGTCTGTCTCTGCAGTCTGTCTCTGCAGTCTGTCTCTGCAGTCTGTCTCTGCAGTCTGTCTCTTCAGTCTGTCTCTGCAGTCTGTCTCTGCAGTCTGTCTCTGCAGTCTGTCTCTACAGTCTGTCTCTGCAGTCTGCAGTCTGTCTCTGCAGTCTGTCTCTTCAGTCTGTCTCTGTAGTCTGCAGTCTGTCTCTGCAGTCTGTCTCTGCAGTCTGTCTCTACAGTCTGTCTCTGCAGTCTGTCTCTGCAGTCTGTCTCTACAGTCTGTCTCTGCAGTCTGTCTCTACAGTCTGTCTCTGCAGTCTGTCTCTGCAGTCTGCAGTCTGTCTCTGCAGTCTGTCTCTGCAGTCTGTCTCTGCAGTCTGTCTCTACAGTCTGTCTCTGCAGTCTGTCTCTGCAGTCTGTCTCTTCAGTCTGTCTCTGCAGTCTGTCTCTGCAGTCTGTCTCTACAGTCTGTCTCTGCAGTCTGCAGTCTGTCTCTGCAGTCTGTCTCTTCAGTCTGTCTCTTCAGTCTGTCTCTGTAGTCTGCAGTCTGTCTCTGCAGTCTGTCTCTGCAGTCTGTCTCTGCAGTCTGTCTCTGCAGTCTGTCTCTACAGTCTGTCTCTACAGTCTGTCTCTGCAGTCTGCAGTCTGTCTCTGCAGTCTGTCTCTGCAGTCTGTCTCTGCAGTCTGTCTCTGCAGTCTGTCTCTATAGTCAGTTTCTGCAGTCTGTCTCTTCAGTCTGTCTCTGCAGTCTGTCTCTGCAGTCTGTCTCTGCAGTCTGTCTCTACAGTCTGTCTCTGCAGTCTGCAGTCTGTCTCTGCAGTCTGTCTCTTCAGTCTGTCTCTTCAGTCTGTCTCTGTAGTCTGCAGTCTGTCTCTGCAGTCTGTCTCTGCAGTCTGCAGTCTGTCTCTGCAGTCTGTCTCTGCAGTCTGCAGTCTGTCTCTGCAGTCTGTCTCTGCAGTCTGTCTCTGCAGTCTGTCTCTACAGTCTGTCTCTACAGTCTGTCTCTGCAGTCTGCAGTCTGTCTCTGCAGTCTGTCTCTACAGTCTGTCTCTATAGTCAGTTTCTGCAGTCTGTCTCTTCAGTCTGTCTCTGCAGTCTGTCTCTGCAGTCTGTCTCTACAGTCTGTCTCTGCAGTCTGCAGTCTGTCTCTGCAGTCTGTCTCTTCAGTCTGTCTCTTCAGTCTGTCTCTGTAGTCTGCAGTCTGTCTCTGCAGTCTGTCTCTGCAGTCTGCAGTCTGTCTCTGCAGTCTGTCTCTACAGTCTGTCTCTGCAGTCTGTCTCTGCAGTCTGTCTCTGCAGTCTGCAGTCTGTCTCTGCAGTCTGTCTCTGCAGTCTGCAGTCTGTCTCTGCAGTCTGTCTCTTCAGTCTGTCTCTGTAGTCTGCAGTCTGTCTCTGCAGTCTGTCTCTGCAGTCTGTCTCTGCAGTCTGTCTCTGCAGTCTGTCTCTGCAGTCTGTCTCTTCAGTCTGTCTCTGCAGTCTGCAGTCTGTCTCTGCAGTCTGTCTCTGCAGTCTGTCTCTTCAGTCTGTCTCTGTAGTCTGCAGTCTGTCTCTGCAGTCTGTCTCTGCAGTCTGCAGTCTGTCTCTGCAGTCTGTCTCTGCAGTCTGCAGTCTGTCTCTGCAGTCTGTCTCTGCAGTCTGTCTCTGCAGTCTGTCTCTACAGTCTGTCTCTACAGTCTGTCTCTGCAGTCTGCAGTCTGTCTCTGCAGTCTGTCTCTGCAGTCTGCAGTCTGTCTCCACAGTCTGTCTCTGCAGTCTGTCTCTTCAGTCTGTCTCTTCAGTCTGTCTCTGCAGTCTGTCTCTGCAGTCTGTCTCTACAGTCTGTCTCTGCAGTCTGCAGTCTGTCTCTGCAGTCTGTCTCTGCAGTCTGTCTCTTCAGTCTGTCTCTGTAGTCTGCAGTCTGTCTCTGCAGTCTGTCTCTGCAGTCTGCAGTCTGTCTCTGCAGTCTGTCTCTGCAGTCTGCAGTCTGTCTCTGCAGTCTGTCTCTGCAGTCTGCAGTCTGTCTCTGCAGTCTGTCTCTGCAGTCTGCAGTCTGTCTCTGCAGTCTGTCTCTGCAGTCTGCAGTCTGTCTCTGCAGTCTGTCTCTTCAGTCTGTCTCTGTAGTCTGCAGTCTGTCTCTGCAGTCTGTCTCTGCAGTCTGCAGTCTGTCTCTGCAGTCTGTCTCTGCAGTCTGCAGTCTGTCTCTTCAGTCTGTCTCTGCAGTCTGCAGTCTGTCTCTGCAGTCTGTCTCTTCAGTCTGTCTCTGTAGTCTGCAGTCTGTCTCTGCAGTCTGTCTCTGCAGTCTGTCTCTGTAGTCTGCAGTCTGTCTCTTCAGTCTGTCTCTGTAGTCTGCAGTCTGTCTCTACAGTCTGTCTCTGCAGTCTGTCTCTTCAGTCTGTCTCTGCAGTCTGCAGTCTGTCTCTGCAGTCTGTCTCTGCAGTCTGCAGTCTGTCTCTTCAGTCTGTCTCTGCAGTCTGTCTCTTCAGTCTGTCTCTGTAGTCTGCAGTCTGTCTCCACAGTCTGTCTCTGCAGTCTGTCTCTTCAGTCTGTCTCTGTAGTCTGCAGTCTGTCTCTGCAGTCTGTCTCTGCAGTCTGTCTCTGTAGTCTGCAGTCTGTCTCTACAGTCTGTCTCTGCAGTCTGTCTCTTCAGTCTGTCTCTGTAGTCTGCAGTCTGTCTCTGCAGTCTGTCTCTGCAGTCTGTCTCTTCAGTCTGTCTCTGCAGTCTGCAGTCTGTCTCTGCAGTCTGTCTCTTCAGTCTGTCTCTGTAGTCTGCAGTCTGTCTCTGCAGTCTGTCTCTGCAGTCTGTCTCTGTAGTCTGCAGTCTGTCTCTGCAGTCTGTCTCTGTAGTCTGCAGTCTGTCTCTACAGTCTGTCTCTGCAGTCTGTCTCTTCAGTCTGTCTCTGCAGTCTGCAGTCTGTCTCTGCAGTCTGTCTCTGCAGTCTGTCTCTGCAGTCTGTCTCTGCAGTCTGTCTCTGCAGTCTGTCTCTTCAGTCTGTCTCTGTAGTCTGCAGTCTGTCTCTACAGTCTGTCTCTGCAGTCTGTCTCTTCAGTCTGTCTCTGCAGTCTGCAGTCTGTCTCTGCAGTCTGTCTCTGCAGTCTGTCTCTGCAGTCTGTCTCTGCAGTCTGCAGTCTGTCTCTGCAGTCTGTCTCTTCAGTCTGTCTCTGTAGTCTGCAGTCTGTCACTGCAGTCTGTCTCTGCAGTCTGCAGTCTGTCTCTGCAGTCTGTCTCTGCAGTCTGCAGTCTGTCTCTGCAGTCTGTCTCTGCAGTCTGCAGTCTGTCTCTACAGTCTGTCTCTGCAGTCTGTCTCTGCAGTCTGCAGTCTGTCTCTGCAGTCTGTCTCTGCAGTCTGCAGTCTGTCTCTTCAGTCTGTCTCTGCAGTCTGCAGTCTGTCTCTGCAGTCTGTCTCTTCAGTCTGTCTCTGTAGTCTGCAGTCTGTCTCTGCAGTCTGTCTCTGCAGTCTGTCTCTGTAGTCTGCAGTCTGTCTCTTCAGTCTGTCTCTGTAGTCTGCAGTCTGTCTCTACAGTCTGTCTCTGCAGTCTGTCTCTTCAGTCTGTCTCTGCAGTCTGTCTCTGCAGTCTGTCTCTGCAGTCTGTCTCTGCAGTCTGTCTCTGCAGTCTGTCTCTGCAGTCTGTCTCTGCAGTCTGTCTCTACAGTCTGTCTCTGCAGTCTGTCTCTTCAGTCTGTCTCTGTAGTCTGCAGTCTGTCTCTGCAGTCTGTCTCTGCAGTCTGCAGTCTGTCTCTGCAGTCTGTCTCTGCAGTCTGTCTCTACAGTCTGTCTCTGTAGTCTGCAGTCTGTCTCTGCAGTCTGTCTCTGCAGTCTGTCTCTGCAGTCTGTCTCTGCAGTCTGTCTCTGCAGTCTGCAGTCTGTCTCTGCAGTCTGTCTCTGCAGTCTGTCTCTGCAGTCTGTCTCTGCAGTCTGTCTCTGCAGTCTGTCTCTGCAGTCTGTCTCTGCAGTCTGTCTCTACAGTCTGTCTCTGCAGTCTGTCTCTGCAGTCTGCAGTCTGTCTCTGCAGTCTGTCTCTACAGTCTGTCTCTGCAGTCTGTCTCTACAGTCTGTCTCTGCAGTCTGTCTCTGCAGTCTGTCTCTGCAGTCTGTCTCTGCAGTCTGTCTCTGCAGTCTGTCTCTACAGTCTGTCTCTACAGTCTGTCTCTGCAGTCTGCAGTCTGTCTCTGCAGTCTGTCTCTGCAGTCTGTCTCTGCAGTCTGTCTCTGCAGTCTGTCTCTTCAGTCTGTCTCTGTAGTCTGCAGTCTGTCACTGCAGTCTGTCTCTACAGTCTGTCTCTGCAGTCTGTCTCTGCAGTCTGTCTCTGCAGTCTGCAGTCTGTCTCTGCAGTCTGTCTCTACAGTCTGTCTCTGCAGTCTGTCTCTGCAGTCTGTCTCTGCAGTCTGTCTCTGCAGTCTGCAGTCTGTCTCTGCAGTCTGTCTCTACAGTCTGTCTCTACAGTCTGTCTCTGCAGTCTGCAGTCTGTCTCTGCAGTCTGCAGTCTGTCTCTGCAGTCTGTCTCTGCAGTCTGTCTCTACAGTCTGTCTCTGCAGTCTGTCTCTGCAGTCTGTCTCTGCAGTCTGTCTCTGCAGTCTGCAGTCTGTCTCTGCAGTCTGTCTCTGCAGTCTGTCTCTGCAGTCTGTCTCTGCAGTCTGCAGTCTGTCTCTGCAGTCTGTCTCTACAGTCTGTCTCTACAGTCTGTCTCTGCAGTCTGCAGTCTGTCTCTGCAGTCTGTCTCTGCAGTCTGTCTCTTCAGTCTGTCTCTGTAGTCTGTCTCTGCAGTCTGTCTCTGCAGTCTGCAGTCTGTCTCTGCAGTCTGTCTCTTCAGTCTGTCTCTGCAGTCTGTCTCTGTAGTCTGCAGTCTGTCTCTGCAGTCTGTCTCTTCAGTCTGTCTCTGTAGTCTGCAGTCTGTCTCTGCAGTCTGTCTCTGCAGTCTGTCTCTGTAGTCTGCAGTCTGTCTCTGCAGTCTGTCTCTTCAGTCTGTCTCTGTAGTCTGTCTCTGCAGTCTGTCTCTTCAGTCTGTCTCTGCAGTCTGTCTCTTCAGTCTGTCTCTGCAGTCTGTCTCTGCAGTCTGTCTCTGTAGTCTGCAGTCTGTCTCTGCAGTCTGTCTCTTCAGTCTGTCTCTGCAGTCTGTCTCTGCAGTCTGTCTCTGCAGTCTGTCTCTGCAGTCTGCAGTCTGTCTCTACAGTCTGTCTCTGCAGTCTGCAGTCTGTCTCTGCAGTCTGTCTCTGCAGTCTGTCTCTTCAGTCTGTCTCTGCAGTCTGTCTCTGCAGTCTGTCTCTACAGTCTGTCTCTACAGTCTGTCTCTGCAGTCTGTCTCTGCAGTCTGTCTCTGCAGTCTGCAGTCTGTCTCTACAGTCTGTCTCTACAGTCTGTCTCTACAGTCTGTCTCTGCAGTCTGTCTCTACAGTCTGTCTCTGCAGTCTACAGTCTGTCTCTGCAGTCTGTCTCTACAGTCTGTCTCTGCAGTCTGCAGTCTGTCTCTGCAGTCTGTCTCTGCAGTCAGTCTCTGCAGTCTGTCTCTTCAGTCTGTCTCTGTAGTCTGTCTCTGTAGTCTGTCTCTGCAGTCTGCAGTCTGTCTCTGCAGTCTGTCTCTTCAGTCTGTCTCTGTAGTCTGTCTCTGTAGTCTGTCTCTGTAGTCTGCAGTCTGTCTCTGCAGTCTGTCTCTTCAGTCTGTCTCTGTAGTCTGTCTCTGTAGTCTGCAGTCTGTCTCTGCAGTCTGTCTCTTCAGTCTGTCTCTGTAGTCTGTCTCTGTAGTCTGTCTCTGTAGTCTGCAGTCTGTCTCTGCAGTCTGTCTCTTCAGTCTGTCTCTGTAGTCTGTCTCTGTAGTCTGCAGTCTGTCTCTGCAGTCTGTCTCTGTAGTCTGCAGTCTGTCACCGCAGTCTGTCTCTACAGTCTGTCTCTGCAGTCTGCAGTCTGTCTCTGCAGTCTGTCTCTTCAGTCTGTCTCTTCAGTCTGTCTCTGCAGTCTGTCTCTGCAGTCTGTCTCTATAGTCTGTCTCTATAGTCAGTTTCTGCAGTCTGTCTCTGCAGTCTGTCTCTGCAGTCTGCAGTCTGTCTCTGCAGTCAGTCTCTGCAGTCTGTCTCTACAGTCTGTCTCTATAGTCTGTCTCTATAGTCAGTTTCTGCAGTCTGTCTCTGCAGTCTGTCTCTGCAGTCTGCAGTCTGTCTCTGCAGTCTGTCTCTGCAGTCTGTCTCTACAGTCTGTCTCTGCAGTCTGTCTCTACAGTCTGTCTCTGCAGTCTGTCTCTGCAGTCTGCAGTCTGTCTCTGCAGTCTGTCTCTGCAGTCTGTCTCTGCAGTCTGTCTCTGCAGTCTGTCTCTGCAGTCTGTCTCTACAGTCTGTCTCTGCAGTCTGTCTCTACAGTCTGTCTCTGCAGTCTGTCTCTGCAGTCTGTCTCTGCAGCCACAGCTCTCACCATGTTGCTGTAATCATTCACACTGATCATTCTCTGCTCATCATGTCTCAGTAGGACACGGACAGCTCTCTGTCCTCAGCCTGACCGTGTTCAGGTCCAGCCTCTGATCCACAAGGAGACTTTAACCCTCCTCTCTAATAAAAATGATAAAATGATATCTCACTGACTGAGTTCAAACCTGGGTCAGCAGGGACACGAGGGACGCGCGCACACAAACACGCATGCAAGGTTATCCTCGGGCTACGGCGCATGAAAAGTAAACACCGAGCAGAACCGAGTCCACAGAGCCGGGACACCAGAACCGAGTCAACAGAGTCGAGTCATCACATCCTCATTGTGCGTTTGTTGTTTACGACCTGCCATAACGTCAGGGAGAGTGTGTGTGTGTGAGAGAGAGAGTGTGAGATTGTGTGTATTAGTGTATGTGTGTGTGAGATTGTGTATGTTTGCGTGTGTGTGTGTGTGTGTGTGTGTGTGTGTGTGTGTGTGTGTGTGTGTGTGTGTGTGTGTCAGTGACAGTGAGACAGCTTGGCTGCTGCTTTTACAACGACACATTACATGGATGGATGTGTGTGTTCTGGCTGACTGTGCGCCCTGAGGTTCACCCCGGTGTGAAGGCACGGCAGCTATCACTGTTCCAGTCACACAACAGCCCGGACACATGATCTGATCTCCTAAACCTCCACCACTCTTCCTCTGACTCTTAGCTGCTTGCAGCAGGGCTGCATATACCACTGAGGACACTGGAGACATGCTGTCTGTGTTTGCTGGACTGTCAGGGTTTGAGCAGCCTGTGGCTACAGTCTACACTGAACAACACAGTGCATTTTAGAGTCCAATCTAAGACTGAAGGCCAGCAGTGACTGAAGGGATTAAAGGATAGAGGTTCATTTATTATTCATTTGACAACACCAGTGCGCTAGAACAACATCTGAGGTGTCCCTTCATGTTATATAAGAAAACTAACTATTTTATAGAGTGGAGTGTTGAGGAGGAGTTGGAGTCTCACAGCCCGAGGAGTGAAGCTGCTCTGTAGTCTGGTGGTACACAGCAGATACTTCTGTATCTGTTGTCAGCTGGCGGCAGATACTTCTGTACCTGGTGTCAGCTGACGGCAGATACTTCTGTACCTGTTGTCAGGTGGCGGCAGATACTTCTGTACCTGTTGTCAGGTGGCGGCAGATACTTCTGTACCTGTTGTCAGGTGGCGGCAGATACTTCTGTACCTGTTGTCAGGTGGCGGCAGATACTTCTGTACCTGTTGTCAGGTGGCGGCAGATCCTTCTGTACCTGTTGTCAGCTGGCGGCAGATACTTCTGTACCTGTTGTCAGGTGGCAGCAGATACTTCTGTACCTGTTGTCAGGTGGCAGCAGATACTCCTGTACCTGTTGTCAGGTGGCAGCAGGGTGAACAGCCTGTTGTCTGTTAGTATCTCTGGGCTCTGTGCAGACGTCTCACTTCACTGATGTCACTGATGCTCTGTAGATGGTACCAGTGATGTTCTGGTGGTTTTAATCAGCCGCTGTAGAGCCGTCCTGTCCTGGTCCGTGATGAACCATGGCAGTCAGGATGCTTTCTGTTGCTCCTCATTAAAGGTTGACCAGAATCCAGTGTGATGACCAGGAACCTCAAACTGTTAAAAACTAAATAAACAATGAGTGATTTTTTTTCTAGCAGTATGAGGAATTTAAAAAACTCTGTCCAGATGGGCCCCAACTAACCCCTACTTCCCTTCACTCTCTGTACAGCAGGGTTGCCAGGTCCACAGGTTTTCTGCGGAAGTGTTGCCATGGGTTCCATTTTCCGTCCGCTGGTCAGGTAGGCCTATTTATCAGGTGCATGAACATCGAGCCCATAAATCTACGCATGCACACACACACACACACACACACACACACACACACACACACATACAGGTCTATACTCTCAACCTGCCTCTCGTTCCCAACTCTGCAAGTTAGTGATGTGAAAAAGGTCACAACTAGCTGTCAAACCCTGGGAGGAACATACTTTCACTCTTACACACTCAACTATTAAACTTAATGAGCTACTTTAACTGAGATGATTTTAATTCAGTATTAACACATATGTATATGAATTGTGTATATTAATAATACATTCTATTTATGATCCTATTCTGTATCTACTTAACATAAAGCCATTTAAGGACAGAAGAGAAAGAAGTGAAAACAGTTTTTAATGCTGGCACACAAAACATTTATGTTGTCACTTTGCAGATGGGCTGTTACAACATGTGTCAATGTGAGCCGTACTGTTGGACCTTATAGCAGTCTACGTATGGGCATACTTTGAGTTCTGGTATTGAGCTGGTTTTGACTGGCCAGTGGTCTGGTTTTGTCACACAGACCTGGCAACCCAAATGTATAGTTTGTTTTAGACGAAACTAATCTGTAATTTCCTGATAAATTCCTAAAAAATATCCAGAAATGAACTTAGAGACAGTTAGGGTTTAGGTACGTTTGTAGTCTTTTTCTTTTTTAAGAAATTTCAGTGTTCATGAGAATTTTCTTAAAGGGGCACTGTGTAGTTTTGGAGAAGAAATTCAAAGTCAGAATTTGAATATTTACAATATTAACGAGGTAATAATACAAACTCAGAAATATTTATCTTTTCCATCACTGAATAAACCAGCTGTTCTGATCTCAGTATTTATAAAATCCAGACTATGACATTCTTACTGACTGTGTTCATCTGCTTTACACTTCTGAGTGATGTAAGTAAAATGTCATTGCATGTTCACACTTCCACAGGTCAGATTGTTAACCCCCTCTGACCTGGACTACATCTCAGAAAAGAAGTTCAGTGGAGAACAGAGCAGCAGAGCGTGTAATATGATACAATATATATAACATAAAGCTGTGTTGACAGTGTCTCCATCTGACTGTAGGAAGATTATGAGCTTTAAAAACAGTAAAGGTCTGAGCATGACAATAACAGAAAAGCTCTGATGCCAAAATATGACAGTTTTTATGAGGTTATTGAATCTGAGTCTCTGAAAAGTGAGTCCAACATCAGCGACGATATGAATGCACAAACCCTTGTTGACTCGGTGTTCAGACAGACGGCAGTGGGTGATGCATGTTCAGGGTGAGTGGGTTTCCAGCTGCTCATTCTGTAGCGGGTGAGTTTTTCTCATCACAATGTGAATGTGTGAAACAGGATTCTGCTGTTCAGGTGTGATAAAGCCGGGGGGCGGGTGAGGGGAAGTTCAAGTGTAGAGAATAGGTTTTTTTTACACAGCTTGTTCGAGGCGGAAATGTTGCACAGTTAGTTCACCTCGCTGTTCTGTAAGAAACACACAGAGACTGAATGGACCAGCAGTAGAGGTTGTAACAGGACCAGATCAATGTCTGTATGAAAAGGGTGAAGTTCTGATAATGTGCTGTGTGGCCCACCACTGGGGGATTCAGATTCAGTGCCATGTAATATATTTTATTTCCTGTATATAGAATATTCTATATTTTTATAGATATAACTGAATTAGATCATAAATGACACTGAGCAGCGAGGAAACTGTTTTTATTTCCTTTTATTTATGAAAAAAATGAAAAGCTAAATTATTTAGATTTTCTCTTTATATTTCATTAGCTCATGTTATTTTCAACTCCTTGTTTTTCTTTTTCATTGTAGAATCAGGTTCTATTCAAATAAATATTGGCTCCTACTAAATGTAGGTACAGTGGAAGAAAACGAGGCCAGACTCCAGACACCTCGGGCTGCTGCATGAAACCATAAGTATAAACTGAATGCAATCATTTGCAAACAAACTAACCTGAAATATACCAATGTAGTCATCTAAAATCATGTGTTTGATGAAGTGTTGGACCTCTCCTCATCCCTGGTTGTGGATGACTGAGCCTGTTTAAGGATGCTACTTTAATAACCTGTAAACCTGTCACCACTCAGCCCGTTCACCTGTGGATGGTTCCAGACAGGTGTGTTAGTCTTCTGCTGCCCGTCTCAACTGGTTTGAAACATGTTGCTGCCATCAACTTCACAATGAGTATATATTTCAAAAAATCTATGAAGCTGAATAGGTGAAACATTAAACATGCATGTCGTCTGTCTCAGTGTTCATGTGAGTGGATGTCAACAGAGTTAAAAATGATCATATTATGTTACATTCATGTTCTACACAGTGTTGTAGAACATGGTTCTTGTTTTTAGATCAGGGGTGTAGCCGACACTGTAACGGACACATCTCTGTGATGTTGTGTCCACATGGTTTTAGCCCTCAGTGGGAGCGTGATGCCTGCCTGATACTACTGACCTGCACAGATCCTGTTTATTCCGGCATTTTCCCTTGATTTTTCTTTCTACTTGGATGGTTTCTTTTTTGTTTACTGCAGTGTAGATATGGAGTGTGTAGAGGGTGTTTTATTTTGAAAATGAACAGGATGTTGCATGCAGTTTCTCTCCACCTTGGTCTCACCGTGCACTTTCTGCAGGCTTACCTAACCTTTGACAGTCCTCATCTCCTCCTGCTGACAGTGACGCCTGGTTCACTTTCAGTGACGTTTGCCAGCAAAGTTTGACAAAATTGACATGAGGAGTTCCAATGAGACTTCTCCAAGTGCAATCACCTCTGTGGCTGCAGCACAGCAACCTAGCTGGCTAGCATTGGCCTACTGGAAAAAAAACTGCCTGTTTTTAGCATGTTTAGCCACTTTTAAACAATCCGCACATACACACCGGTTATGGTGTAACCATGGTATTGATTTCTTGTTGTCTTCTTTGGGGCTCCACACACTCCATCTGAGTTCAGGATGAAGTTAACCAGCGGTTACTACTAACCATTTCCCCTCGCTACGAGTACAAATACCACAATGTAAAGCGTGTTTACTCACATTATGTATAGTTACATTAGTAACTATTACACATCACAAGTAAAAGTAGTTTCAGATATCTTCCTGGATATAAATAATATGAAGAGGATAGCCCTGTGTCAGCCTACAGCTTAGAGCAATGCATCATATTTATGTGTACGTGTTCATCATCAGGCTTCACAGACTGTAGAGCAGCCGTGAGTTACTCACTGTGAAATGTAATGGACCAACAGGACCAACAAGACCAACAGGACCAACAGGACCAACAGGACAAGCAGGACCAACAGGACCAACAGGACCAAAAAGACCAACAGGACAAGCAGGACCAACAAGACCAACAGGACCAACAGGACAAGTAGGACCAACAGGACCAAAAAGACCAACAGGACAAGCAGGACCAGCAAGACCAACAAGACCAACAAGACCAACAGGACCAGCAGGACCAGCAGGACCAACAAGACCAACAGGACCAACAAGACCAACAAGACCAACAGGACCAACAGGACCAACAGGACAAGCAGGACCAACAAGACCAACAGGACCAACAGGACCAAAAAGACCAACAGGACAAGTAGGACCAACAGGACCAAAAAGACCAACAGGACAAGCAGGACCAGCAAGACCAACAAGACCAGCAAGACCAACAGGACCAACAGGACCAACAGGACAAGCAGGACCAACAAGACCAACAGGACCAACAGGACCAAAAAGACCAACAGGACAAGTAGGACCAACAGGACCAAAAAGACCAACAGGACAAGCAGGACCAGCAAGACCAACAAGACCAGCAAGACCAACAGGACCAGCAGGACCAACAGGACCAACAGGACCAACAGGGTCAACAGGACCAGCAGGACCAACAAGACCAACAAGACCAACAGGACCAACAAGACCAATGAGACCAGCAGGACTAACAGGACTAACAGGACCAACAAGACCAACAGGACCAGCAGGACCAACAGGACAAGCAGGACCAACAGGACCAACAAGACCAACAGGACCAACAAGACCAACAAGACCAACAGGACCAGCAGGACCAACAGGACCAACAGGACCAGCAGGACCAACAGGACCAACAGGACCAGCAGGACCAGCAGTGAACATATTAACACATCAGCTGTCAGTCATAAAACTCTGTGTGTGTGTGTGTGTGTGTGTGTGTGTGTGTGTGTGTGTGTGTGTGTGTGTGTGTGTGTGTACTTTCTCTGTTGTGTTGATGAAACACAGACAGCTGATAGGCTGATGATGAGTTCACTGACATCTGCTCATGTGTTTACTCTTATCACTACACGCCCGCGCACACACACACACACACACACACACACGCCGCGGCAGAGAGCGCAGTCAGCACTTGTGCTGGCGCGTGTTTCAATCTCCCTCCCTCAGCTCGCGCATTGGCTGACCCGCCTGTGACCCTGACATCTCGGTGAACTCTCGCGCACAACCAAGTTCACCGGCCGTAAAACGGGGGAGGGAGAGAGAGAGGGGGGAGAGAGAGAGAGAGAGGGGAGGTGGAGGGAGAGAGAGAGATGATTACTGATCTTCTTGATTTCATGTAGTATGTTATTGTAACTATGACTGTTGATGTAGATTATAAGTGTTTTTAAAAGAACAGGTTTCAGCGGTTCAGCTCGGTTCTGTAGAGCATGTCTTATGGTCTGGGCTCACTCTCACCACTCTCAGTGTTCGGGCCACAGCAGGCAGCTGTTGTCAAGGATAAAACTAAAATGTTTAATGGATAATATATTTTTATGATTTAATAACTCTGTTTACCCTCTGACACATGTACATGATCTTTGAATGAAATAAAGGATTACACCTGGAAATCACAGGATAATATTATAATAAATGAATGTAACTTGTTTCACAGGGAGGTCTAAAATAATCCAAGTACATCTCTTCTGAAAGCCGAAGAGGGGAAATGTGGAGAAAGATGGTTGACTGTTGAGTGTCAGGTCCAGGTGGTCAGATTCTGATTCCGATGTATCTCACGACGCCGACCGACGAGACTCAGTCATCAACCGTCTTTCTCAACGATGCTCTATTTCAGCTTGAAATAAAATAAGCTCTTCTGAGTGGTTTTGTTGAGACTGAAACTTCTGGTTCTCCTGAGTCCTGAATGGTTCTGGGTCTGTGATGGTTAATTCAGCGTCTGATCGTGGACACCTGCAGTGACTGGTCAGAGGGAACACAGCTGAACACGCAGCATGTTCAAGAACTGAGGCCAAACTGTGACACTGAACTGCTTTTTGTAACATCAGAGCTCTCCGGGTGTGTTCTGGCTGTTTAAAGGCGTCCATGCTGATGCAAACATCACACTGATACAAACACTGTGACATACTTCTGATCTCCCAGGATGGAGCGGGCCTGGACACAGTTCAGAGAACTAATGTAATGTGCCTGCCTTAAAAAACAGATGGCACATCATCAGGTGTGTTATCTCACACTCTGAAGAGCTCCTCCAGAAAATATTATTCTGACTCTATCTAAACTTTATACAGTAGTTTGTGGAGTGCCCCTTTAATTATACATCCAGTACATAAAATGAGAGTCAAGAAGCAAGTGGAGAATGTGGTCGTGGAGAAGACGGGTGATAAAAGGACTGGTGCAGTGTGTGAGGAGGCGGGACCGTGTGGACGTGTCCCCGGGTCAGTGTCTCCGCTGTATTGTTGAACTGAATGTAGAAGCTGTTTACTGCCTTGTAAAAGTGTTTGATCCCCGCACTTCAGTTCCTCTCACTGCCATCGACACGCAGGAAGGAAACGCTGAGCCCTCCTCTCGCTGCATTCACACAGGAAAGCAACATGACAAATGAATATGTGTCCTACCACAGGACGGTGTGAGCGACCTCCAGCTGCTGCCGACTCCTGGCAGGTCAGGATCCTCGCAGACATCAGCACAGACAGCAGCCAGTTCTCTACTCATCTCAACTTAACCAAATATGCAACACTGAGAATGTTTGGTATGTGAGGGGCACTTAATACTCTGACACACTGACTTTGAGGTGTGTGTGTGTGGAGATATGACACCCATCATCACTCTGTAGATGTAGAGATAGAGGGTGTGTATGTGGAAGAGACGTCACAGTCTGGAAGAAGAAGACTGGCAGAGTATGAGAAGACAGTCCAGCTGTGTGTGGGTGTGTGTGTGTGTGTGTGTGTGTGTATGATAATAGAGCTCTCCTAATGTCTCTCGCCTCATTACATCTGCGGCGACAGGGATCCTCGCTGACCCAGGCCAAAGTTCACTTGCCATTTCCCAGTCAGCGTGTGTGTGGAGGCCGGGATGTGGCGAGGCTCCGAGGGCGAGATGAAAGATGACGGAAGACTTTCACAGAACAAGTGACGAATCTGTCAGTGTGTGTGTGTGTGTGGAGAGAGAGACAGAGAGAGGGAGAGGGAGAGCACCCATATCTGTGTCTGCTGGTTCAGTTAAAGATGAAGCACCGGCTCTCTGCACCGAAGTAATGATTGAATAAAATCACCATATTTAGTGAATGACCTCCACCTTTAGAACTGGAAACCTTGTCCACACAGCTCATATGGTGACTGCAAATGAAAACCAGGCTGGAAGAACCTCCAGTAACATCTAGTTATTCTGCTTGAAGGCGTTGTGATTCCCCACAGAGCTTCAGCACCACTGCACAAAGAGAGGGCTGCATGAGAACTGCATGCCTGGCGTAGGGACAGTAGGGGTGGAGGCATTATCAGCTCCCTTTTTACACGTTCGCTCTGACTGCTCCAACAGGGCTTCCACATATAGCAGCATAGCACGGTGCTGTGTAATACAGCGACACTCTGCTGTTGTCTGCGGTCTGAAATTAGAAAGAGATAGATGTGTTTTCAAACCTCCTCGGACAGTGGAGGTGACAGCAACATCTGGTCGACGTGCTGACACGGCGGCGTCTGCGTGGCCTCACTATGACCCCGCGTGGTTGTACCTCTGACCCGCTGCTGTTTGGGCTCTAAAGCTGCTGTGGTCAGGGTTGACTGATGCTCCATTTCAGGACGAGTGCGCAGCGTTTCTGTCCAAAGCGATCCAAAGGAAGAGCAGCATGAGCATCGTCGTGAGTGTGACGCTGAAACCATGAGATGCTTTTACATGAACAATGTTGATTATCAAAAGAGTTTCCAGTTAAAGTGTGATAAGAATGTGACCTGCTTTGACCTCGGCTCTCAAAGAATCAGAAGGAAGAACTGAATCGATTCTGTTGCCACTCTGATTGGAGCCCGGCCCATAAGCCTACAGTCAGATGGATGACACACACCCTCTGCTGCTCTTCAGCCGTTCTGAGGCGACCACATGGACAGTGTTTAGTGACACTGAATTGTGAGCCAAAATGACAAACATGACAAGACCCAACTGTAATAACCTAGAAATGATCCTCCAATTTTCTCAGCATAATAATTCAAATGTGGAACTTTAATTGTGAGATATGTCGTCTTGGACCAGCCTGACTGTACGGTAAAGAACACAACGATGACAAGCAGACATTACTGTTCAATAAACTTTTATTACAGCACACAAAATAAAAACAACAAATTTAGGAAAACAACATCTCAGTTCAGTCGGGGCGTCTCACTGAGAACGATGACAAAAGGTAAAGCAAGGATTCCTTTGGATATCAAAATGTACCCTCTCTCCACCTCCGAGGAAGGCAAGACAAACTGTCTGTCTGTCGTTTTTCTCTTCCGATGTCAATAATCACTGGCATACAAGCAGTTTTATGTAAAACCTTGATTTTGAATTCTTCTGATTTGGCAGCGTTGATGAACTTTAGACCTTTTTTTAAAATAGAGTGTGTATCTGAATCTAATACATTCACAGATCAATGTTGTCCCACATGAGATTATGTGACACATGATATATTATATTAATGTACATACATGTCATTTTGAAGTATTTATCTGAACAGCAGAGAGAGAGGCAGGCCTTTGTTTCTAAAACCCTGTCTCCTGGAAACAACATTTACATACCACTCATTTGACATAATGAGGAACAGTTCATTGATCCATGTTCATTAAACCTGCGCTGTGGGATTTTCAAATAAAACTGAACGTCTTCTACATTGAAGCCCTTTCCAAATCAGTTCACAAAATGCTGATTGACCACCAGCTAAATCTCTCTGTATCTCATGACTTTCCCACACGACGAACCCAGACGGTTTGTCCAAGCAGCTTATTGTGACCCATATTTAGGTTTTTTTGTTAGGCAGTGACCTCTAGCCACTGTAGTTATTATTACAGCTGCAAAGGAGGAAGGCAGGCAAAGAAGTCTAAAGAACAATAAGTGTGTATTTGGAGGAGGACGGGATGGATGGATTTGTCAAACAAGCACAGGACTTTCATCCAGGAGACCGCTGTCCGTATCGTAGTCATTTCTAGGAGAGGGGTTGTGTTGTGTTCTATACGAGGCCCACACATTCTCTCCTCTGGTCATGTTTTCATCTGCTGTTGATGTGAGCTCAACGTTCCCTCAATGTTCACTTGTTTTCTTGATAAATTCAGTGTAATACACATTTCAGCAGTAACTCCAACACAATGACTCGCACCATATTTACCACTCTACTGCTATGAGTTTCTCATTTTCACAGACACACACACTCGTTCACTGCCTGTGAAACTCAACAGTTCTTGCAAAGACATTTCACATAATAAAGCTTTCCAGGCCACACTTCCTCCCTTTATACTGGTTAGCTTTAGATGTGAAACCTCTGCTCAGAGACTTGAGCTGCACTGACTCTGACATCACAGTACGACACAAACAGAACAGGAGATGATTACTGACTGAAAGGCTTCATGGTAAAAGAGAACGTGAGAGCAGCAGAGTGGTGAGTACGTCTCCATTGTTCTACTGATGGAATTAATAATGGGGAAATGTACATTAGGCTGAGTACGGCGTTATAGTCCAGTCATTTCACCTCTTCTCAATGTTTTTTCACTGGCCATTAATTGTGAGGGCGTGTCACCTCTTATTGGAAACATGGCCATTATTTGAATGCTTTTAATGCAGAATTCCTGGTAAAATGGATCACTGATCACTCATGGCAGGAGAGGCCCGGTACAACCCCTCCAGACCAGGAGATCCAGTTGACAGACGGAAACCCTTTGTATGAAACTTAATTTGGAACTGTCCTTTATTTTATAATATCTAGGAGCAGTTAGTTACATTCTTTAGGACCAGTATTTACATACTTCATGTTGGAATGTAGTCACAGGATCTTTGATAGAACGTAATACAGCATTTTCATGTTTGAACCATGTGAATTAGTGGAGAGAAGGTACCAATGTAAAGAAGTGGGCTCCTCACACTGTACTCAGCTGTGTTCACCAAGGAAGCAACAAACGCAAATTCAAACTCTTATTAATTACATATTTACTTTAAAGTGTTGGTGGAGGTGCATATCAGTGTCAACCTCCAATTTTGCTTGCAGCAGACAAACTGCTGTAATATTTTCTTTACAAAATATGCAGTATATACAGTGGCATTTACAAGCAAATCTTTAAAAAAGGCAAAACATTAAAAAGAAAGAACCTCAATCAGTTTCAGTGCAAAAATGCCTGCTGAGAGTGGAGCACAGACCCAACACAGAAACAGAATAGAAACAGTCTCAATATAAAATGCTTGTCGTCAGGAGTCATGTGCAGTTTTAGGTAAGCATCAACCTCGCTGTGAGGCTGTAAAGGAACCAATTCATTATTGCTGTGCTTTGTGGATACATGTGGGTTATGAGATTCTAAAGCTTCATTTCACCCTGAGGAACAAAAAGAAAAGAATTCAGAATGCAAGTTCTTAACTGTTAAATATATATGTATATATATAATCACTAATAACATAACAATTCCCCAAGGGGGGCTTGTTTACTTGCAAGCATGAGTCCAGTAGTTTGAGAGGGTTGCAAGACAAAACTGTGGTTAAAATCACAAAAACCACGTCCCTAAGCCTCATCTGACAGGATGCACAGAGGGAGCGAGAGGGCACGCACTGATGTCACCTTTTACATGACGCCACCTGACCAGCCTCACCACCGCTGAGAGGCCAAACGGCTGCCATGAATGAGCCGAGCTGTGAGGCTGGGAGGAAACCAAACGCATCTGAGAGGAACTCTGTATGAGTGAAAGTACAACACATCTGTTGGGCTGCTGGGAACAATTCAGACACCCTCACCTGGTATTAATGTGTGACCTGGGTGTGCATTCATCTGAACACGCCTGCTCATTTGCACTTGGTGATAAAGGATAATTTCACCAATTTTTCCACATTAGAGTGTTTTAACAGGTTTTGGGGAGTATGACTGCATATGTGAAGGTATGCAGCCTTTTGTGGCTCCAGAAAAGCTGCTTAAAATCTAATGAATTGTCTCCTGTGATGTCACTCAGTGGCTAAGTTTCCATTTATGTATCTATCATTTCCACCTGGCTGAGATCTGACCACAGAACACCTCCAGAGGTAGTCCGGCTGATCCAATCACATTCCTATTGCTAGCATTCACACTGAACGTATCCAGATACTGATCGATGTTAGTACCAGGTGTCAATTTCGTGTTACGGTGGTGAATTTCACATATGATGACATCACATGCAAACCCTCCATTAGGATTCCTTCATGCAGTGGTCAGTGACACTCCAACACAAAATCCTGATCACTTCCTTCAAGCGTTTGCTAAACAACCCCGGATGTGTTCACCTGTATCATCTGATACGATCCAGTGCAACAGCCTGCAATGATCTGGACCATGTCTACAGGAATGTGTGTTTACAGGATTGCATTATTTGGTGTTATACTATTCAAACTGTGTGCAAACACAAGATGGACCAAATGATTTTAGAGGCCACTTTTCAGATTTTACCCTCATGTTTTATCTCATGTAAATGATGTATTATTTTGTTTCTCTCTTTACTGATAGGACAGCTTCAGAGATGACAGGAAACAGGATGAGAGGGGGGGGGTGACACGCAGTAAAGGGCCCCAGGCCGGGACTGGAACCCAGGGCCTCTGCAGCGAGGACAAGGCCTCTGCACGTGGGACGCTGCTCCACAGACTGAGCTACTGGGCGCCCCATGTGCAGAGAGCATGTGAATATTCATCATGTTTCCTGGCTGTGACAGCCATGCGTCGTGGTCATGCAAACACTGAACTCCTCCATACTCAGTCACTGTGAGGCTCTGTCTCGGGGGGTTCAGTGTGTAATGTGAAGCAGAAAAGAAGACAAACTGGAAGCAAAGCCACCAAGTTCAACAAAACGTCACCTTTTTCATGAACATCAGTCCTTTTAGACGTCATCATCCATTCATCTATCCCTCCATCCATCCATGACCTCAGCCGCACTATGTTTCTGCACACATGCATACACACCAACAGTTGAAGTATTGGGACAATGAGTTTCAGTCACATCTGTATCTACATTTCCACACCACACTTCTGTGGAAAGAAGACAGATGGTGAAGACCAGTTGGAAACAGCGAAGTCTTTTCATGTCAGAGTAACCATCTGAATGTTGTTGAAGTTACTAATGAGCTCAGAGTTATTCTATGATGGTTACCTCGTAGACACTGAGCAGGCGGATTGGCTGAGTCGGGTTTGGAACTGAGAATTAAAAATGTCAATATCGTTCTCAAAATCCATACAACTATTAAAACAAAGTAGCCACACAGTATGTGAACATTGTCCAGACAATAAGATCAATCAGGTAGGACAGGAGAATGTCTTTGTAGCCTCCATCGCTGAGACACAAGCGGTGGCACTGCTACATCATCCAATCAGAGAACAGTCTACACTGGACTCTCCAGCTGTCTCAGTGTGCTTAAGGGTCAGCTCTCTAAGGACCGTTTGCAACTGATCAGTGGTACAAATGTATTTGTCAAAGTTCAAAAAGTGGAACCTGACTTCAAGTCTCAGCACATTTTTACTTTGCCTCTGCCACTGAGTATTTTAATGTGGCAGTGATTCCAATAAAATGCACGGATCACAGTCTGAAGCGACAGTACTTAAGTTAACCTAAACATCCAGCTCAGTCCTGGGGAAAGTTTGGGATCTTTTGTTTTCACCTTCACTCCCGCTCTTTTTTCAGCTGCTATATGGTAACAATTAGGGACAGACACCTGCAACTACCAACAATGTGCAGCTGAGATCATGGGGATTCATACTAGGCTTTACTGAATTCAAGGTTGGACTGTTGGACCTTTTTCTAGCTTTTAACATGAGACCCATGTTAAACAGATGCACAACTGGTTAAAGTGGAGATGTTGGCTGGATTGATCATTATTAAGCTACAGCTTCTTGTTTAGCTTTTAAATGATCAGAGTTTCATTAAATCTATAAGACGTTCACCTGACACAATGAGAAACCGTTGTCTTTTTAACTGAATGGACCAGAGAGGACAAACGGTTTGTCTCTGATCTAATTTTCAGCTGAGGTGTCATCATGTTGAATGTATGATTTGGGTTCTTTGGGTTCTGAACAGGACTTCACCTGTTGTGGTAGAGTAGGTGTTGACCTTTGAGCCCATTGTCCCAGTACCTGTGAGTGTCACGTCCTGTTCTGTACCAGTCTCCCTCTGCAGCTACAATCATTACACTCTCACAAATGTACAAAACATAGTTTGTCTTATCATTAGCCATTAAAAATACTTTACAAACATTTAACTGTATCCTCCTGGGAAGAGTCCAGTAAACTGTTTAGTATGTGTGTGTGTGTGTGTGTGTGTGTGTGTGTGTGTGTGTGTTATTTACATTGAGTATTCAGTCAGGTATAACCGTAAGGAGAGGATATGACTTCATGTATGTGTGTGTTGTATTTACTAGGAGTCTGTTCCCTGCATGCCTTGTACAGTGTGTGTATTGCTGTGCCTTAAATGGTGTGTGTGTGTGTGTGTATGTAAGCTGTCAATCTGTCCCTTTTTTGTGTGTCTGTATGTGTGTGTGTGTAAATTCCCTGTGTGGTTCTGTCACTCTCGTGTTGTGTTTTATCACTTCATCACATGTGTGGAAATGGCCTTCCTCTTGGCAGTTCAGTGTGTACATGTGACTGCATGCATGTACCATCCTTTATAAACAGACATGTCACTCCTGTGTGTGTGTGTGTGTGTGTGTGTGTGTGTGTGTGTGTGTGTGTGTTTAGGAGGACATGCCGTTGACCAGGCTCCTCAGCTGTTTGACCACAGTCTCTATCAGCTTCTGTTTGTCTCTGTCGTTCTTCCTGAACTGAGAGAAAATGTTGTTCTTCTTACTGGTGTCCTTCATCCTGGAAGGAGAGAGACACAGGGAGTCAGAGAGACGAGTCACAGTAATGGATGGGTTCTCTCAGTGATGCACTGGCTTGCTTCCTGCCATTTATGACATTGTTGCCATTTAGGGTTTGGTCTGACTTGCTGCTTCTCTCGTGACTTCAAGCACTGATAAATCAGAGTTCAACTTGGAAGACAAAACAGACTGTCTCTACTCGTGGGGACAGAAGGCTTTCCTTTTGCAGAGGGGCAGCGATGAGCACATTCAGGGTGCTGCCACGGCATGTGGAGCCGGATTAGTTTCCCATCTTACTCTGTGAAATTAGGTTTATTTTGGCCAAACCTGAAGTGATTGTGGAGCGACAAACCAACACTGTTTTGTTGAGTTTTATTTAGTTTAAGCTGAGTTTGAATGAAGAGTGTTGTACAATGAGTTAACGAGGCAGCTGACCCACTTGTCCCGCTTTGGAAAAAAGAGAGAAACTTCAGAATGTGTACGGTTGTTTTTTTAGTAAGGAAATAGAAGTAAGAGCATTACTTGTTGGCATTTAGTTGACTTATTAAGCTAAGTAGTGAACGGGCTGCTTTGACATCTCCTCCATCACTATGGAGGCTATCAGACTATCGCTTCATCAGCAGTATAAAGTGGTATTAAGAGACAGGACAGGCCTGATGTCAGAAGATCAAAAGATTTATAATGAGATTTATGATGAGAAATGTTTACCCCCAGCTACCATTTGTGCTGACCTAAAGAGGAGATAAACTCTACACTACACTATTGGTTCTGCACATATGAGAGCATGCAGGGAGGAGACCACAGAGAAGGAGTGAGGAAGCTCCACCTACCCCCGGTAGACTCTGAGCAGCAGCAGGAAAACAACAGAGAGAAGGAGATTTAGGCCAACAGAGGAGCGACAATGAAACCAAAACACAAGGAGGGGAGGAAGACAAAGTTCAAAATGTCAGGAAACTTGTGTTGCTGTGGTCCCCAAGACAGAGAGGAGGTGTATCAATTAACACACAAAGCAATTCAGTATGATGGAAATAAATCCTTTCATTCATTTGCATTTTCTTGTCCAGATTTTCTGGAAATGTGTGCGTTTTAATGTGTGCTGTATTAAGTTGACTCCTGTTGAAGTCAGATGCCCTGACACTAACACTTGGAAGGTGTTTTACGTTCAACACATTTTAGCTGTTTGTTTTTGTTGCTCATCCCAGGTCTCACCTGCATACATCGATGCTACCTGGGCTTTAAGAACAGATTAACACAGACGGCCCCAGCAGTGTGCACATACAGTATCAAATGCACTCACTTCTCCAGTAGAGCCAAGGCAGTGGCTGGGTTCACTCTCAGGTATTTGGAGGTTGGCTGACCGTAGTCTGCCAGGTAAGTCGACCAGTCCCACACCATGAACAGGTCCAGAAGCTACAGAGCACACAGAGACACAACAGTACCTCACTGCACAGAACTCTGCACAGAACCACAGAGAGAAACAGGAAGAGCGAGGCCTTGGAGCAGGTGAGAGTGTGATGGGGAAGGTTATGAAGAGACTGCAGTATGTTTACTGTGGCACAGTGACGACAGAGGTTTGAGATGTAGTGAAGTGCTCCATCCACAGGATTTAATAAACACTACTGTGGAAGCGGTGCACCTGTACCCCCAGTCAGTTACACAAAATGATAAATAAAGTGAGAATATAAGAGATATTATAATCATGTTATGTCCTTTTTGACTCCACTCGACTAGAGAGACGCAGGCTTCTTCTAATTCACTTTATAGACACTTCCACTGTGACTATCTGTTTGACAATCTGCCAACAGTTTATCACACTGACCTTGACTATCTTCTTGACACTCTTTTCATTTGCTCTGTTTTGTTGTTGTCTGTCATAGCTCCTTTAAGATGGCAAGTACGGAGCCTCTGCGACCAGTTTTGGTTGACAAAAGAAGACAGCAGGGTGCTGTGTGGAAACACTTATCACTGGGGCAAATGAACACGGAAAGTCAAAGGATACAGGCACACGCCACAGAGCAGTGCTAACAAAAGATGCTAACACAACAAATGTAAGAAAGCACCTGAAGGAGTAACATGCCGTCTCCACTGTTGGTGTCGGCTCCCGTCTCAACACCCCTGAAGTATTAAACAACACTGCCCAGTAACTAAGAGCTTTCAGGTCTGAGGAGCTAAGACGGCTACGTTTCAGCTGATGGTAGAAGACTTATTTACACTACAAGACAATCACCAGGCAACAGCCCAGAGTCATTTTGCTGGTTTGCTGGCTGGTTGACAGAGCTCCAATTTCGTCGCACACTGAAACACCAGCCGGCTGAAGTTTGAAAATTTGTGCCATTTGAACACCATTTTGGAAGCGCTCCCATTTCAGGGGACAAACCACCATTTTAGTCTGGACGAGGGCTGACAAAGAGACAGAAAGATGCATTTACAAATGAACTTGTATGAAATAAACACGGTGTTATTTTATACAATTCATCTGTCAAAATGTCACTAACATTCTACGATCATGTTCAAGTATCTTGAATTGAGAAGAGTGCAGAAGTCACCCTCATCATAGCCTTACGGTGATCCTGAAACCTGTGCCTGCACTCCTTACAGAAGCCTGTGAGCGTATGTGTTTGGCATCAGAAGGCGAGCGGAGTGAGAGCTGTGTTAACGGCAGGTCAGGAACAGGGTCGGATCATGTGATGACGGTAAACACTTGTGTATCCTGGGTCACTGCGTCACTCTGACATGCAGAGAGAGAGAGGGACACCGAGAGGAGAAGGGAGGAGGAAGGGGGTTCTGCTGCTACATGATGAGTGTGAACAGGAACATTTCAAATGACCCCCCCATGACCCCTGATTAACCTGATGAAGATGACCCCCCACCCCACCCACACACACAGTGTATGCTAATGTCATAGGGTGAAACAGCTGGGTGTTTAGGTCATGTTGAAAGAGCAGTGAAAGAGCAGCTTAGTGATAATAGCATTATTCAGCTGACTGAGAGACTCCGACACACAGAGAGAGGCTTAGCAACAATGCCATTATTCTCACCTGGAGCTAAGTGATGAGCTTCAAGCAGCCAAGAAGAGGCTGGCACATCTTACTGTGACAGGCGCCTACCTGATTTGGTGTGATTTAATTCCTTAAAGGAAAACTCACTTTTACTTCACTTTATTCAGTTGTGATAACACGGTAATGTGCGTACAACTGTGCAGTGAGGAATTATTGTTAACAACCTGTCCGATCATCGACTGCTCGTATTAGTGCCCTGTCGGAAGTCACTGTAGTGATGCCTCAGTGTTCCCACATCAGTGCAAATATGAGAGGTAGACCCATCAAAAACCAAAGCCAGGCAGACGTTACCCTTTTACATCTTAACATTGAGTTTTCACTAGTTTTTGAAGCGCGAAGGACATTTTTTGTAAGTACGTCTTTTGTAAAACGTAGCCACACTTTTTAGTGCCAGATCTGGTCGGCTTTATTATCAACATTACACAGGCGCCCTGCTACATGAAATCCCTGTAATGTAGTTCACTTCAGAAATCAACTAACAAAAAGCAAGTTTCTTAATGAATCCCTGTTTACTGATTCCAGTTTAGTACCATTTCTCTATATCTGACCCCAATCAGAGGAATCTTAATCACACCTCTCCATTCTGACATAAATCTGAGTGATGACCCCAAAACACAGTGAAGACAACAGTCAGTGTCATTTAGGGGGATCTGCTGGGCAGGCTGAGTCATCTTATCATAAGAGTGAAATAGTAAACTGGTCAAGGAAAAAACATTTTGGTATCAGAGAGATAGGCTGTGTGTGCACAAGTGTTTTTGAAACCTGTTGGGGACCTTTTCTGATACAAACATCAACCTTGTCAGGACCAAAGACCCTGATGAGGGAAAACTTGGGCCTGAATTAGTCATGGCTAAGGTCAGGAGAAGGGTCAGGGTTGGGCTCGTTCAGTAGAGAGGACAGGCTGGGTGGCGGCAGCCTGTCCTGCCTAACGAGACAAGAGACACTCTGAAAGTAAAGAGTGGCCGAGACAGGGCTCTGTGACCAAGACATGAGCAGCAGAGGTCCTGGAGGGAGGCCAAAGAGGCTGATGTGTTTACCCGCAAAACTACAGCTTATAAACTGCCAAAACAGACATTACCTGAGCTAATGTGTGAGTTCACAGTTTCAGTCAGGCATGGAGAATGCAACCAACAAAGCCAACCGATGAGAGGCAGAGTAGGGCAGGGCTTGCCAGAACATAAGTAGGATCTGTAATAACGCCTAAATTCAATTTTAAATTCTAAATTCAATTCTTAGGACCAGAAAGTCCCTGCTTCTGGGGTCTAAGGGACCACAGGACCTTCGGTGGTGAGGCGTGCAGTGCTGAACGTTTCTGATTGGTTGAGTACTCGCAGCATTTTATTTCAGCCACCATTCTTAACAATCTGCTGCCACAAACCAGTTTGTTAACTGGTCATTGTGCTTTAACGCATCAACATGGAGTTACAGAGGAACAAACGCCCTGTCACAAGGTTACTGGTGGTTATTGTATAAACTCATCTGTGTAATCTTTGAGTCTTTAGACCAAGTAGAAATGCAGACAACAAGGGGCTAAATGGAAAAAAATCTGTTTATGTGTATGTATATGCTAATATAATAAATATAAACAATAAAAAGATGGAGTGCTGCATACAGTCATTACCACGAGTGAAGAACAGCCGCAGAGTATCTGTCACCACATCAATTTGAAATGAGCTGAAATGTGCTTTCAATCAGCTGTAAAACACTGAACTTGTTAAAAAAAATAACTGAACACTATTGGAAAACTGTTTTTTGTAGAATACTGTTTCAATTTGGAGACACTTTCATTAAACACTTGAACTGCAATCAGGATGAGATGAAGCTACATCCTGTTGGTGCATGAAGTAGGAGTTGGTGATTAACAGAAAGAGCCTGATAGAAAGTGACTGGAATAAGATGTGTCATATACATCATGTCCTTGAGACGTTATTTCATGGTCTGTTGTGAAGCTCCCTGGTTTCACCTTTGCGTGGAAACAATAAGTCAGGGCGGCGTTCTGAAACTCTAGAAATGCCCTCCTAGAAAGCTTTACTTTGGTCGTCTGTTATGGTCTCATTGACTTGCATTGTTTGGAATGAAGGAAGTTAGAATGGCAGCTGGAAGTACCACAGAAGAGCTCTGAGTATTCTGCCAGGTGTTTATTTGTCTGTCTGTGGACAGCAGACAAACCCCTGCAAGATGCACTCACCAAACTTTACAGGTGTGTGTCTGAGAGAAAAATGAAGGAATCATGTAATAATATAGTAATGAATACGGAGTAGCCATGAGTTGGAATCTCAACATGTTGACAGGTGTCCCGGCTGGTGTGATGCCACCGCAAGATAGTCTCAAGTGTCATACATGTATTTACTGTGTTCCTATGACGTGCAAGGTGTGCATCTTTTCTTCAACAGGGTAATAATCTATAGTACATTTATAGCTCAGACATTTTAAAACTCTTTTTACTAAATTATAAACTTTAGTATTTATTAAACTTGACACTTAAAAACACTAAATACTCTATAAATGGCTATTAGAATATTGTTTAACAGCAACATGACTAAACATACATGTGTCACATGGTGCATTTAACTACTAATCACTCATTCTACTGATTACTGAGGTATAGAACAGTCTTATCAACCTTAGTTTTGAGCCAGTGCATTATAAGTTACTCTGTAGCACACAAACCAGAGCAGAGCTTCTCCACCGGCACACTCCCACCCCCACCCTCCAGACTAACCACCAGACCCAGAGGGACGGGGCTTTCTCCATTGCCGCTCCCACTGTCAGCCTAGATTTCTGACATTAAACTACTCAAACTGTTTACAGGATAACAGTCTAAAAAGCAGTTCTAACTACAAAATCAGCAGCTGCAAGGTGAAGGGAAAGTAAAAGGGTGACCTCTGTCTAACCTCAGCCTATGGGTGCCTCCCAACCCCTATACCTCAGGCTAGGATTAACATGTCAGCCAAGCAGCCTATATTAAAGGGAACACGGACACATCCCGTCTAATAAGCTGCCTCACAGGAAACTAAGCTTCACTCAAAAACAGACCCTCTGCCGACACTGAAGACATGTCCGTTGTATTTATTTCTCAAACATGTTGTGCACACAGTACCAACTATAGCAAGGGATTGCAAACCACTGTGGACTCACCATTTGACCGATCAGAACGCAAAAAGCTTGATATCTCCCATCTACAGAATGTCTGGTCTGTGTCAACTGTCGTAGCATTTGAATTAAGACTTGTTGATACATCAGTTCATTTATTTTGCATGTTTTGAAAAATATGACAATGACACAGGTTTAAAAATGTATTATTGATGATAACATAGAATTTCAACTTATCTGCCGAGTCTGGGAACTGTAGCTGTCGCGGTTTCTGAGACACAGATACTTTTACAGCTCTAGAGTCCCAACAGATACAACAGGATAACAGCAGCTTTTCTAATTGGATCCCTAATAAAAGGAAACAATCTTTTGCTTCTAATGGTGAATTATCTCGAGGTCACAAAGCTCAATTTCTTGAGATGATAAAGGCACATAATATATCTATGTAAAGTAATCACAGTGGAAACAGAGCTAAGAACGTGTTTCAGCAACAGCCTGGATAACTTTTTTCCAGTTGAAAATTCTAAACAACATTTTAGATCATGATAGAGAAAGGGCACTGTGACACACTTTATGGACTCAGTACTACTAGACTCACTGGGGCCACTGCAGAAGCCCTCCAACACCCCCTCAAACAGTTTGCTTACTGTTCCATACAGGTGATAGCAAGTCTTTATGTCAGTGTAATCATGGATCAGTACTGAGATGATTTCCCCCCCCTCGAGGAGAGGGACCATTGTAAACATGTTGACAGGTACATTTTTCTACTTTTTTACTGCAGCAAATTCAACAAACGTCCTCAGTACAGTGCTGTGACCCGGACTGGATCCAGAGTCAAGCCTCCACCTCAGGCTCAGATTAACAGGTCAACACAGAAACAAGTTAATGGGACCCAGCAACACTTTACATACCACTGGTGTTTACAACAAAAAGGGAGGCAGGGAGGTTTTGCTTGTGTGTGTGGAAATAGGAATGTTCCTGAGCAGGTGAACTATAGGACAGGTGAAAGTTGAAAAGGTTACACAGAGACACAAGTCTGGAAAGAAACAGCCTGTGAAAAACAATATAGTTGGGTGTGATATAGATGAAGTGAAATCCAGGACAGCTGAGAAAGTAAACAGTGAAGTGGAAGAAGGTGGAAACAGATTGGAACTAGGTAAATGTGGGACCAATAATTGGTCCCACATTCTTTTCATTATTGTTATTTCTTGGTTTAAGCAATCAGCTGCAATCAGATGTGGTTTTCATGCACCACAGAGAGAAAGCCAGAATTGTTTCATTAATCTATAAACAAAGACTTGACATAAGAATAAAAGCTAAGAGATACAAGATTCAAATTAGATGACTACCAAAAGTCAAAGATTGCCACAGTAAACGAAGCTGTCCTCAGCTCTGCGTAGCTAGTATTCACGTCTTCAGCACTACTCAGTGAGACGGTTTACCTGTCGTAGGTCGATGAAAGCCAGCTGGAGCGTGTCTCCTTGAAAGCCAGGCACCGGCTCTGAACTGGCAAACACTGAAAAGAAACACAAATGATACCAGACAATAATGACTTGTTTTATACAAAACACAGCACACAAAGCAAGAACTTCCTTATTTACTGCCAAAAGGCAGTAATTAGGAGGCTACTGAGGGAAAACTCTTTGTTATTGGCTGAGTACATGTAGGATATGGTCATGCAGAATAAGGCATTAATAAGTGCTTTATAATAAATAATACAGAGCCAATATGTGACTAAAACTGGTTCATGGTTTACTACATGTGTGCCCTAAAGGTCTGGACACACCAGGTCCGACGTCGGACGTCTGAGGTGTTAGGAAGGAGTCGGACGAGTTCGGGAGCTTTTCTGTTCGGTGTGTTCAGTGTTGTCGGAGCCGCGCGGAAGCGTCGAGTTCAGTCGGACAGCTGAGTTAGGAAGCCGTCGGATACTCTGATTGGTTGTTAGCTAGCTGTTCAGTGACCATTCTGATTGGCGGTGTGCCAGCGAATCAGCGCGGCGTGTGGGAGGGGCGGCGGAAGTGACAATGATAAACAAACCACATAAACAGAGACGGCACAGAGTTACAAACAACACTTCACCGTTCGTTATTTTGGGGATAAACCAGCGTATGTTTGGAAGCCATGGCTGTGTGGACCGAGGACTTTGAGGAGCAGCTGGCTGCCCTGGTGGAAGAGAGACCACCGTAATACGACATCACGCAAGTAATGCTGAGCTAACACTGTGTGTGCTTTGTTCTGATAAGCTACGGTCCGCACTCCGTTCTGTCATTTCCTGTTTTCATGTTTTGGGTGACTGGCACGAGACTAGCGCCACCCGATGTTTAGGAGACTTATTGCATCTCGCGCAGGCGCAGAACGTATACGCTACTGTGTAGCCGGGGCGGTGTGTTTCAGTGCAACTTTTCTACCGAATGGATCCGACGGAGTGGTCGGAGAAGGAAGTCGGATAAGGAAGACGTCGGACCCGGTGTGTCCCGGCCTTAAGACGAAGAGCTACAGATTTAATCCGACTGTCCTGTGTGAGCACGGTATCTTAAGTCAGTCTGATCAAACTGAAAACAGGTTTGCATTTTTTTAAATTCATCTTCTGAGTCCTGTAGATGATAATACGAAATTCCATCACCATAAAAATGACAATTAAATGTATTTTAACTTACGTTCACACTGAATGACGTCTAAGTTGAATTGCTGAATGGCCCCCATGCTGATCTGTTTGAGTTCTGTGTCCAGCAGCATCTGCATCAGTGATGTGGACAGATGTTTGCAAGCCGACATACAAGCTGTCTGAGCCACTTTACCCTGCAGATAGAGGGACAGTGAGAAGGAGGGAGGAGAAGGATGGTGACGGAGGAGGAGAGGATGCAAAAGAGGGAGGAAAGATGCGGAAAAAATAATGATGGGGATGAGGAGGACAACGAAAATGGACGAGATAGCAGGGAGAGAGGTGGTACGGGGTCGACACGAATGAAAACGGAGAGATCGAGCTCAAAGGTTTGTGGTAGAAAAAATGTGTACAGGGAGTACAGGAAAGTAAAGGGATGAAAGTAAATAGGTATAAAAGAGAAAACAGTCATCACGAGAGTAAAAGGTTAAAAGGTGAAAGAACACAAGGAGGGTTTGTGGAAAAGAGGTATAGGAGTAAAAATAGATATAGGGGATAAAGAACAAGGGCAAAAGGTAACTGACTGTTAGCTCCACCTCGAATGTTGGATCAACAGTGACACAGGTGCAAATATAGATCACACACAGCAACAAGCACTTCACACAGTCTATCATCTAACCCAGGGGTCAGGAACCTGTAGGTAGCTGACAGACTTCTACTAAGAGACGCCAGTCTTCACTTTTCTTCCATTTTCAAAAGTTTGTTAAAAACAAATTTAGCCTGCTTAAACAATTTGACAGGTGCCAAACCCCCCTTGGACAGAGTGGAAAAAAACACATAAATGAGTCCTGTAAACATGAACCATGCATCACTCCCATGAAATACAGAAACATAGCTATTCATGAAAATATTAGTATTAGACCACTATACTGGAAGTAAACACACATTTTGGATTAGGTTGGGTAGATGGTCAGACTTCTTCAACACCAACACAATTGAGTCTGAAGAGTGAGGGAGAAAAAATACTCTTCGATGTATTACGATGCTCTTCAAAACGATCATGTAGGACTGAGCTGTACGTTCCTTATAGCTGAACCACCTGAATGGTGACACGTACAGCTACGTTCACACTGCAGGATTTAACAGCGCTTCTTGGTGAACTATTCAAAGAGGTGACCCAGAAGCTCAGGGACAGCTTGGGACAGCTTGGGACAGATCAGGGACAGCTTGGGGACGGATCAGGGACTTGTCACAGACGTCTGCTATACATCTAGCAGGCTAAAACTGGTCAGGATTCAAGAAAGAGCTACAGCCTATGAGAGAAGACACCCGTCTCTTTTCTCCCTCTGACCTCTGTGATGTGCAGCAGCTCTCTGAACCAGTCTCATCATTCATCTGTGTGTACAGAGTGAGCACAATCATAGCCTATAGCTGATATCATCCCACACAGTTTCTTTCCTTTTTCTTCATTGTTTTTTTCACTGCAAATCAGCACACAAACAGCTTGGACTGTGTCTTTCCTGTGTTATGAATGGTGTGTGTGACCCACTGTCGCTGGTCCCTCATGTAGTGTGCAGAGCACAATGACTGCAACACTTCAGATTACAAGACAGGATGTTGTGTCATTTTACACCTTTGAAAGTTGTGTGGTGCGGCCAAGGCATCACAGATGCACAGTTAATGTGCATCATGGTAATGTTTTAGGCTTGGCTACTTCTCGAGTTTTGATGAGGACGGCTGAGTGTGAGCAAAGATGAGGGAAGTAAATTGATCAGTTTATTTTTAAAATATGGATTATAAAAAATAGTAGTAGTCACACTGACAAAAAATGAATCATGTAAAGAAATCACACATTTTTAACACTCAAGATGCATCGATAATCTTTTCAAATTACACTGTAGCACTCTAAGTCAGATCTGAATTGAACGGTGAGCTGAGACATTCCCAAAGGTGTGGGAGTGTCCCTCTGTGGTCCGTGTGTGTGGCGTGTTGGAATAAATACATGCACTGCTGTGGACAGTATAATACGTATATAGCAATACGTACTTTTGCTACCTAAAAGAAGGCCCACCTACAAAAATCCATCAATCTGGCCTTCGCTATATTTAGCTTTCTCCAAACCCAACAGTTTCTTCATCGGCCCACCAAATCATCTAGTGCTCTTTTCTATCTTCTGTTTACTTTAAAGGTCATGTATGAATGAGAAAGTGGCTTTAACTAACGCAACACACAGTTGTTATGGTCTTCTTTTTCCTGATCAGACACCTTATTATCAATATCACATCACAGCAGCCACATGGAAATTAGATGATGATAATAAGATGATTGAATACAGTTTTTGATATTCAGTTTGGGTAAATTCATTGTCATATGAATGAATTAGTAAAAAATAACCTTTAGAATAATTGATAATAAGTTGATACATAAATCAACAAATAAAAAGCGAAATCATTAGGTGCAGCTCTGTACCTTTATACCCGGTCGGCACTGGTTTAATCTAGTTCTGACATTAAAGTGATGCTTGGGATGTTCAAAAACAGACTGCGAAGCTCGGTACTCTAGCATAAAAGCAGGATATGCCTGACTTGTGACTGCCAGGTCTTTGACAGCAGTGACACAGCTAGCTAGCCAGCCTTTTACCGTGGATGCCCAGTCGAAGAACAGTTAGGAATCAGAGTTTAAGTTAGGCATGGCTAAATACCACCAGGAGTAAATGAGTGAATGTTTCTAAGTGCACGGATGGACAGAAAGAGTATTAGTTAAAGTATTATTTAAAGCTGACAAAGGTTTGAGCTCTGCTAAGTCCTTGTTTTATGTATGTTTGGTATTAGCCTCATTGTATTAATGGTATTGCCTTAATTACCAAACACAGTCGGAGATGACCCATGCTGTGGTATTTTTAGAGTGACCACAAATTGATTCAGTTACAACAAGTCATATTTAGACCGAAGGCCAAAGTCGATAATCATCTGCATAGTGGAGGGAAATTGATATATTTAGGTTACTGATAAAAGAAAAAGTAAAGGCTTCAATAAACTGGTTTGTGACATACACCACTATAATGTGTTATTAATCTAATTAAAAATATGAATCTCTTCAACAGTGCTAAACATGTTTTATAAGACAAAAAGGTTCCCAACCCCTGCAACAGAAACTCTCACACATGAACAGCTTTAAATTTCCATAAATTTCACCATACCATGAATATATCTGCTAAACATGCGTGATTACCAAGTCAAATATTATTGTCATAAAATATCTCACTGAAAGCTATGAGACCATTAACTCTGCTGTTAATTTGCCAACGTGTGTTCTTTAAAAACCATCACACACAAAACAAAAACCACAGACAGCCCAACGCGTGCAGGTCAGGCACAATCAGCAACGACACACACGGATCACTCTGCATCATGTTGACAACGAGTTTGAAACGCCAACAGTCACTCTGAATGCATCTTTAAATTACAGTCAGCGTTAGACAGGAACAGAACAATAGATCAACACAAACCACTCTCACAGATACTCATGCACTCTCAAACCCAGGGCTGACGTGATGTCAAGAATAACACACGGCAAGCAGTGTTATTGACACAGAGAGCTGTAGAAGGAAACGAAACAAGAAAACACTGAGGACCACATCAGTCATACCAACAATAAGATATGACAGTGAAAAACACAAATCACTGATGGAGACATGCAAAATGTGGTGTCAGACCTGCTGACGCTGGCTGACTCTGCATGGACTGGTAGCTAACTTAGGGACCGTTTACTAATGAGGATTTTCCAGACACGTGCTGGCTCGGCTTGACTCGGCTTGACTCGGCTTGACTCGACATATCAGCCCAGCGAGGCAGGGATATGCACTTCCATTACATAAAGGGGTACCTGCTTGAAGGTGTGTCTTAAACTGATGACGCGCATGTCTTCAGTAGTGGTCAGAGGAGCGGCTGTAAACACTCTTCCTCCCCACAGTACCACTGAAGAATAGCTGCAGATAAAGCGCCACTAGTTCTGTGACAAACCTGTTTATTTCCTATAGATTCTTCACAACGAAAGTCCTCCGTTATTTAAAAGCGTTAATGATGAAGTGATGGGTTCTCACCAGCAGTAACTTAATGCGCTGGTTAAACAGTAAATTAGGGCAGATGTCTGACAGAATGAACAGAACACTGAAGAGAAACTAAACTTCAAACCACTAAAGTTTCACCAAGAGGCTGCAAAATGACTGAGAACTGAGCAGTAATGGGTTGAGTCTCCTCACACAGTCTCGTTTGATAGGTAGAAGGGGGTTGTCACGGGTTGGCAACCAGGTTACTGCTACTGTTACTAGGAGCTGGGGCAGGCGTGCTTTGGCCCCGCTCTGAGGGTCCATCCTGGGTTTGATGTGGCTCAACTTGGTGCAGTAAAACTGGCGGTGGAAATGTAAATCAGTGCGACCTGGTTTGACTTGCCACGGCCAAAAGTGTCAGTGAAAAAACCCCATAACTGATGCACAACTTTCAACTGTCAAGTTTCCGTATGCTTCAAATAAGCCAAACCAAGCGCGAATCTCCAGCTCTTATAATTGAAGCCAATGCTGAAGTACCAAAAACTGCATTTCTTCAAACGCTCTCTTGAGGCTGGCTCCAAAAGAGAGTTAATCCTCACAAGTTGAGTTTTAAAATGCTGACTCATGTTTACAGCATGGTGTCAAAAATGGTTTTGGTCTCTATACCTGATTTATCCCTTCATGACAACTGTACAGGGGAGGAATTTTTACATCCCTCACTTGTTTAAATTATATTAAGGTTTAAAGTTACACATAATCAGGGGCCTGGTCACTTTGGCTGACAGGTAGCCCACGGACGAGATGGGAAAAGAAAGACAGGCTAACAGAGAGAAACAGAGTATCTGGTCAGTGTGACTTTGCTCAGATCGAACACATCTGGGCTTGTAAGGTTTCATTTTTGTCTCTACTGTTGAATTTTAACAGTTAAGACAAAAATTAAACCTTTACATTCCAGTCAAAGTTGAATTTCTTAGTTGAAAATTCAAACTTTGCCCTCCAAGCGCTCGAGGTTCACAAACTGGTGTCGCTTTGGCAAGTGTTCACACAAGTGAGCCCTCAGCAGTGCAGCCTCCGTGTATAAACAACACACGAGGTAACAGATGCAATTATACATTTTATAACATTCTGTTCACTAGCCTGGTATAAATACTGTAGTCTACCAATACATCCTACCCCTTCCCTATGGCTGCTGCTATTGTAGTGCGATGTCAGAAAATAGAAGATGTTAGGTAGATGGATGTTTGGTAGGAACTCCAACTTTAAGTGGCGTTCCATTGTACTTCTCTTGTGGGCGTCGGATATTTCTGAGTTCCAAGCTGTCTGGAATGCAGCATGCGGTTAAGTTACAAAACCATGCAACTGGTCTAATGTGTGCAAACAGACAATGGGGAATGAGATGTAATTATTAAGGTCTTTGAACACAGGACCCTGATGCCCTGACGTGTGATTCCAGTGGAGTATGGAGTACATTCTGGTACTTGGTAACAGCTTGTGTGACAATTGTAATTCAAGTGAGAACAAGAAGTGACAGTAAGTAAGTAATACTAGCTATTCAAATCATGTCTTATGGAACAAAAGATTGACTTTGTATTTCAAAAGAGATTGAATACTATTGATACTTGAATAAGCGTTCTTGACCAGCATCTAACAATCATTAGAGGACCTTCCTGTCTGGCTTCAGCTTTCAGCTGTGGTGGCTGCAAAGTCCCTTTGGATGAGAGTGCTAAAAAGTCAATGTCGGGGCGCCGTTTAGCTCACTTGGTAGAGCAGCGTCCCATGTACAGAGGCTAAGTCCTCGCTGCAGCGGCCCAGGTTCGACTCCCAGCCTGGGACCCTTTGCTGCGTGTCACTCCCCCTCTCTCTCCTCCCATTTCCTGTCATATCTTCAGCTTGTTCTATCAATAAAGCCATATAAAGGCCAAAAAAATACTTTAAAAAAAAAAAAAAATAAAAAGTCAATGTCAACAACATCCTTCAATGTCAAACTAAAGGTTAAAGGAGCCGGTAGAACCCACAAGCCTGGATCAGGGGAGCTTCTACAGTCAAACATAAGCATGCTTTTCATTTCCTCTCTGCCTGTAGAATGGCAGCATAATGTTGTAACAGCCAGGCAGGAATACTCACCGACATCGACGCATGGTCATTGTTGTTATTCTGAGCAGAGACACCCCCAAACCAACCAAAAATGGAAGAGGGGGAGGGAAAGAGGGAAAGGACAGGAAAAGAAATGTGGCAACAATAAATGGACAGGAGGAGGTAAATTCAACTGGAGATATCTTGCATGCTTGACAAGTCAAATTAATCAAGGAATTAAACTGCTAGAAAAACAAATTAGTAACAGCTGTTTATCACAGGGTGTGTGGATGGGAAGACACGAGACATTCTTGAAAAAACAAAACAAAAAAAGCTGGAACTCATTCAAGACATGAAAAGAGACGTTGGAGAGAAGAGCAGGCAAGTGGCCCGCTGAAGTGAAGAGGCTGTAGCTGTCAGCTATCTGGGCCAGAACACACACTGACTGACCTTCACACTGACCTCTGATATCACCAAATGTGTCTTGTTGAAGATTATGTCAGTATGTATAAAAAGTAGCCTACGAGTTGGTAACAGCACACTCACCATGCATGTGGACAGCTCACAATCCCAACACGTAATCAGTTCAACTTTAAATTCACAACGTAAAACAATTCACTTTCAGACAGACAGTGCACACATTTAAATAAGGATGTGATGAACATACAGAGGCAAAACAGCAGGAGACAGTTTGGAGCTCAGGAAAAATGGAAAGAAAACAGAAAAAAGGAAATATAGGATCCTATTAACTCAACAAAAACACAATCAACACTGACACAAACCACTTAACAGCAGCTAAAATGAGTCTAAAAACCAAGGAGGCAATCCCACAGTTCCAAGAGAAAAGAGGTTAGTAGGATGACGGGACTCACCGGGAGGTGTGTGAAGACCTGGAAAGTAGACCGCAGGAAGTTGATCAGGTCCATGAGGTATCCAGAGGCACGACCGTCCGACTCAGCCATTCCCCATTCATAGTCTGCTAGCTGGATAAATTCATCGATCTTCTGGTTGAGTTTGGTATAAATCTCTCCCTCTGCAGCATGACGAGCATCCTGGAAAATATCTCTTATGAGCCCCTTTAAGTCTTAATAGGACTAAATACAGTCTTAGATACAGTTTTACCTGCATTCATTCAGGAACCAAAATAAACATAACAATAGAGCTTGATTTAACTGTTAATGTTGTTAGAAGTTCTCATGTAACATAGCTAAACTCGCAGGTAACAGGTGACAGTTTAAATAAAAAGGATCTGAACTGATCATCAGAACCAGAGAGATCGTCTTTTTTATTTCACGCATTCTTTGTGACAAAACCTGCAGCCGACATGACAGAAGAGCACACAATACTGCAGCTGTAAGAGCAGAACGGCCTGGAATCCGGTCATGGCTCTGTCTTCCAGCACCAAGGACAAAGAGAGTGACACACAGTGTGGCAGCCTTTGGGCCAGTTTGTGTGACTTTAAAAATAACGACAAGCAGTAACGAGAGACATCATTCCAGTGGAAGTCTGTACAATTCACACAAAGACAAAATAAAGACACAAAGATTTGCATTCGCATTTTACCTTGAATGTGGACAAGCCATACAGTCTTGTAGTATGGACTGTTTCAGGGGAGACGTTGGTGATGTTTGTTATAAACTCTTCCAGGTACCTGCAGGCCTGCTCCAGGTGGGTGGTGTTGATGATGATCTGCACCAGCTATAGGAGGTTACAAGTTTGAGACTTAGTGACAAAATCCTTGGTCCAGATGATGTGTGCATGATGAGGACAGCGCTGCTCCTACCTCAGTCAGTCCTATGTGGGGTTTCTTGATGAGGTTTTGCAAACAGCTGCTGAGTGTTCTTGTCAGCAGCAGGTTGGTTGATTTTCGCAACATGTCATCAATCTCTGTTGAACTGGATACACAGACAGTAGCACAGCAATGGCACCAGAAGTCAGTGAACATTAGAGCTGTGACTGAGTGTTGTAGTGTCCACCTGATCATATGATCTGCTCAGTGAGACCAACCTGCGGTGAAGAGACTCTGAGAACTTGAGGCTGGCGTAGATGAACTCTTTGACCTGTGTGTAGATCTGAGGGACAGACTGGGACATTGGCAGCTTCTTTGGGAAGTCCTGCTACTCACACACACACACACACACACACACACACACACACACACACACACACACACACACACACACACACACACACACACACACACAGACAACTAGTATTAAATGGCTGATTGATTATGTAATACAGTTAACATGCGTTGCAACACTTTCACTCGCCGTGGTATCTCTGTAGAAATGAAACGTCAAATTTCTCATAAGAAGGAAATGAAATTTCATCTCCAACTGCAAGATTGTTTTATTGACTTTTTGATATGTTCCCTGGTTATGATTCTATGGCCATGTTTGGACCTGGTATCAACACGTCCTGAGTGATCCCATACAGGTGTGAACGCTCCAAGGAGCATACAGGACACATCTCAGTTGCAATCAGTCAGACCACATTCAGGTGATCTGGGCCCCATGCGACGCATTATTTTAGCAGTGTGTGTACACACACGTTTCCTGAGCCACACTGAAGGACCGCCTCTGTGAAACAAGAAGTAATGTCAATTCTTTCTTTGGGCTCTCTTAACCCGTCTATGAACACATCACATGGAACTATCTCTCTGCAACATTATAAATACATCTCTGACATAACACACAACTGATCTTCACATTCTTTTGACAATGTTAGTTATATTTGAATGTTTTAAACTAAGATTCTTACATATTGCACCTTTAATAGCAGGTCTAAACAGGCCTATAAGTATAAATGCTGTGGAAGGCAGAGGGTGATACGGTGTGGTCGAAGGTGGTTTATAGCTTGTTACCTTCTCTATCTCAGCATCGTGGAAGGGAAAGCGGCTGATCACCAGTTTGTACTCCTCCTCTGTCTCCACTGGGATGGGACTGTAGTTGTCCAACTCAAAGATCTCCCTATGGAAAATAACACAGTGAAGGGTTTGTGTACACTAATATTTTTGGTACAAGTATTAGAGCTCTGAGAAGCTGTCTTTCTTAAACATACTGTACATGTTTGTTCATTAACATCAGATGTTGTCCATAGAGGACAACATGCTGTAGCTGCATTTGAACAAAGTAAAATCGTTCTCTGAAAATCATTTTTAAGAGTTAAGTAAACTGGACCAGTAGACACACAACAGTTGAGTCTTATGATAGAAACAACACATTTGAATATATGTTAAAGCTGTTGTGGCTCATGCAATAAATACATCAATACATAGCTAAACAAAATACAATAAAATGAAATGAAATAAAACAAAACAATCAGCAATAGAGACTCCAAGCTTTGGAGCGATGGTGCCATTAACTTTTGAATTAAAGGCTCTTTCCTCTGACAGCTTCTGTTGTTGAAGAGTGACCTCAGCCTGTGGTGATGACTGAGATCGTTCACTAAATGGGATATACCTGTTATCTTATAGCATTAACCAGAAACAGCTTTAATCTGCATTTCTTAAAGATTAAAATCTCCAGAAACAAAATGGTACTAACTTCATTCTAACGAATATCTTAAATGTGAGACTGTTTCAACTCGTGGCCTTTATCAGGGTCAGTGAATACTCAGAGTGTTGCTCTGGAGGTCTTTTGTTTCAGGTCTGCTTTCTCTTCTCCGTGCACTTTGCATGTAATGAAACTTTTCCCTATCATTACAGTATATTTATATACAAGGATTTACTCACCTGCTTGGTTTCACATGAACACCTCACTCATCAATGTAATTACAGTCACACATCATTTGAACCCACCTGAAAACCAGTGCCCACTTCTTCAGCAGAGTTTCATTGTACTGGTCTCTGACTTCAAACAGCAGGTCAAACAGCCGGTTCACTGGGAAACCATAACCCTACAAATACACAAAAAACATGTTCATCTCAGCTGTTCTACACATTTCAAAATTGGGATACCCAAACTCTTTCCTTTGGCGGGCCAAAACTGAAACATGCAAAATGGTACAAAGATCCCAAGTTCCCTTAATTTACTGACTTCCAGCTCAAAGCGTCACTCTGAAAGCTGTGCTCAGATCATGAAAAATAATTATTGACCTCAACCCTTTGGCCGGCTTGCCTCAGATTCTCAAGTTAAAGTTAAAATAAGTATGGCTCCAAACCAACCTGTAGTGTGTCAGCAAAGATGACTATGAGGTTCTTTAGCTCCAGGACCAGGTCTGGGTCATCACAGTATGACTGGGGACAACAAAGATCATCATCAGCACAGGCCTCCTACAAGCTGCAGCAGGGGCTAGAATGTGGTGATGACTTATGAAGACATGTTAACAACAATTGGAAAGTACTGTGTTGTTTAATTTACAAATAAATATACATTTATATAATTTTTTAACATATCACCATATAACAATATCCAAAATCTAACACCATATATAGTCTCAGATCATGATAACAACACAGTATCATTGTATCTCTTCTTCTGAGGAGACACTGAGGACACTTTTGCAGGTTTCTCATTTTATAACAACCCAGCCAGAGACTTTTAAAGTCTCCTGTACACGACTTTCTGTTTAACAGTGATAATACGTTATGGGAAAAAAATATTCAGAAAGACACTTAGGGACGCTCCATCCAGCAGTGTCTGCAACGTTATATCAATTTATTGACTGATTTGATAACATGTACTGTATATATGTTAATTCCGTTTTAGAACTTAATGTAATGTTGGTATAACTTTGTGAATCACGGACATGTTAGCAATGATCTTACCTTGCTCTGTTAACATTCTGTTAGATTTAACAGTTCTGGGCTAGTGGTAAACATCTAATCCTTCTAAAAGATCATTTATGATTTATTTAGATTCTAACATTCAGCAGGCATTTAACAAGATTCAATATTAACGTTGTAGTCTGAAACAGTGTTTTTGTTATATTTCCTAAAACTGTCATTATGATCTGACAGTAGAATAAAATACAGATGAACTGTTGAATCCACTGTCTGTGGCTCCACCCAGTGGCCCTCATTTGATTTGCAAGAATCCACCGCTCCCGGATCAACACAACCAATCAGAGCCAAGGGGAGTGTTTGAGAAGTGTCAATCACTCTCGTGCATACGCTGCTGGCAGCCCCCTCCCTGGCGCAGTGCGTTCTGGGCAGTGCCCCTCCCCCGCACAGCGCCTGCTCTCAGCTGGTCAGACAGGTTCAAGCTCAAACTCAGACTGTAAACAATGGCAGAGAGGCAACAGAGCAGAAAAATGCCCCACCATTGCCCACGTCACAGAGAAGAAATAAGAAGACTGATGAAGAAAAGCAGTGTAAAATTGGAGCGAGCCAGAAAGAGAACCAGGATAAATATCAGAGCGTGATTTGGAGCTGCAGGATCTGCAAGGACTCAGCAGCGACGCAGAGTCGGCTGCTTTTCTTCTGGACATTTAAGGACCGCTGCTTGATATGTTTCATTCTGATTTTTAACCACAGGGCTAAGATGGTGGCGGTTACAGTAACACTCGCAATAGCACATATCGCCTTACAATGTTGCAGTCGAGCTACGTAGCTTGTTGGTAGATCTAGCTTGTTAGCTTGTATGCTAACTCCGGTGTTTAGCTTTGTCTTTATGGCTACTGGTTAGCAAAAGTGTCTTTCAAGTGACCGGGCAGTTATAATGTTAGTTTGTGTTCAGGACGCCCTGAAGTGGTTGAATTGGTTTAGAGAAATTACGTTACTCAAGCTTCAGAAAGGCAGCAGGCAAAAATGTTGCACCGGGTAATGATTACCTGGTAACTCCGTCTACCGCCATGTGAGGAACATTGTTTGTTACTCGGGTTACTACAGTGACTCGACACTCGTCATTGTAATTTAGTTGTATTGATCAGAAATAGAACAATCAGGGCTTATTTTGTTGTTGTTATATGGAATGCAACATCTTGGTTATCTGGCTTCCTGGGTTACCATGGTTACCCGTGCATGGCAGGCTCCTCTGTGGGCGGGGCTTTGAAGGCAGCGCTGCAGCAGAGAGGAAGAAGGAGGGACCTGGGAGCTCTGCGCATTCAAATCATAACTCCAGACTGCAGCTTTAATTTAAGCTCCATGTAAAGTGGATAAAGTTGTTTCCCAGACAAGGCCTGTCTGCCTTAATGATGCAGTTTACACATTTTTATGATCGCTGATTTATTAAAGTTTGATAAATAAAATAAAACAAAACAAAAAGAGTAAAATGTGATTTTAAACCTGCTATCATTTTTAGTAAGTGACTGTAACAAACTATACTGATGCTAACATTTCAGTATTACATTTCATAGATGTGAAAAACACGGCTGTGCAATCCCAGAGCTGTGAGTGACGGCACAGAATGATGTTCGTACACTTCACTATTCACCATACAAGAGGAACTGGTGGGTGAGTGAGCAAAGTCATGATCTTTGAGTCAAATGACTATCATTTCAAGAGGCAAATCTTCTGCATCATTTTAACTGTACATGAGGTGCCCAGATAGAAGGCTTGATAGGCAAAGCAACAGTAACTGGGGGAGGGGCTTAGCCAAGGGTCAATCAACACCAACCCTCTATTTTTCTTCGACTGTTGAGTGATTTATGACCCTAAAGTAGCACAGTTGAGTCCCTAAACACTGACACAAGGTTCCTGCCAAACACAAGAGTTTGTAAATCAACAGAGTAAATGAACCCAGCCTGAGATTTGAAGTGAAGCAGCATCCGCCTGCCTCTTTGTTTACTCAGACACACACGTGCACACACCAATAATCAGCTGGAGACCCAAACTGCAGCAAATCACAGCAGTGGGCGGACTGTACCTCACTAGTTTATATGAGTCTGTATATATGGTGTATATGTTCTGGTACAAGCTCTGTTTGAATCTGACATGTCTTAGTCTTGCAGTTAATATCGTACGTGTACTCTTTTAATTTGATGTTATTAATGATGGTAAACAGATCTGGTGACAGTTGTGTTTTCAGGGATGTCATTATTTAGATTCTGTGAGAACCAACAGTATGAACATTATTATATTCCAGAATTCAGTGTCCGTTGTGACACTGAATTTTGGGTGGACTGGCTCATGGACAGCTTTGTGAAAAAGACTTAATCCCTGTGGACTGACCGTGCCGCGGCTCTAAGGGCAGTGTGGAGCTGCTTTTGTCGTGGCCCTGCAGAGGGGCTGGAGGCCAGGGGGGAGACCTGGGCCTTTGTTAGTCCTCTCACCCCACGCTGTGCAGGCTATTCTCTGGCCTGTTAGCATAATCCTCTCGGTCATTTACAACTGACTGGAGCCCAGCAGTCAGGAATATGCCTTCTAAATCTGCTGTTATTGTTGCAATCTGTCTCTCATTAAGACCCCAATGACCTCCTCTTTGGCTGCATACGTATGTGTGTTTTGACCTCTTCTCTTAAGAGTGACATCATTAGTGTGTTTGTGGGGGCACTGACCTCCACAGTGTTGTGTGTGTGTGTGTGTGTGTGTGTGTGTGCGTATCAGTCAGTAAATGAAGGTTCTTCCAGTATAAAGAGATCCACAGCAGGCTCTATTATCTGTATTAACTCTCAACTGTCTCCTTCGCATTCACAGTCTACTCCCTGCTGACTGTGTGTGTGTGTGTGTGTGTGTGTGTGTGTGTGTGTGAGAGCCTACAGAGTGTGTGCGCAGCACAGCGATGATCTTGGACAGGGCCATGTTCCACAGCTCATCAGTGAAAGCTCTGGTCACCAGCCCCTGTGTGGCGTGGAGGATATGGTCCTCCACAACAAAGAAGCTGATGACACACACAGAAAACACACATATCTCTTCTGTTACACTGAAGCAAACAAAACTGACAGAAAGTTAATGAAACAGTTTTAAAGGTCAGCAAAGACAATATTGTGTACTGTGACAATGAGGAGAAAACATCGGAGGAACATCTTACCCAACAATCTGATTGAAGTATCTCCTGTAGCCTTCCACTGTCTCGTGCTGAAAACACAGACACACTGTCGTGTTTAACGAAGGTACATTAATGCATTATACTGTATATATAAGTGTTTGTGTTTGTTAGCAAGGACTCTTTTTCAAATTGTCATTGTTAGTGTATTCCAGATGTTAACAACCACACCAGACAGCTGTTCATACAGGAAAGAATCGGAGGATGACATCTGAACTTGTAGTCTATACCAGTAGAAGTCAACGGGGAACAGTGCAAAGGACTAGAAGCATGCACTGCCGTATTCTATGGTGTCTTTTTAAAACTACACCTTTGGTCAGCAAAGGTATATTTCAAATTCTTCACAGTTAAGTCAAAGTTGGAATTTAGTGCTTTAATATTTCAGTGTGTGCATTTGTCTTTAGTGACATGCAGATGTTAGTTGTTAGTAAGTGGAAGGGTCTGTGAGTTTACTGCTGCCTTATTTGTTTCTTTACTAAACTGGCTGTCAACTTTCTGTGCGATAAAGCTTCTTCATCCAAAACATTTTGACCTGCAGAATACTGCTCAGGTCAGGAACATTCACTCCTGATATAGGCTACATTTACGAAGGATGAATTGAATTTCATAAATATTCATGTAGCATAATACTGCTACTATATTAGCCACTGGCTGCAATGCTGAGCCTGTTGGCGTGTTTCTTACCATGTTAGCCTGTGGCTGCAGTACTAGCCGGGCCTGTTTCTTCCTCTGTTTCCTGTAGTAGTTCTCAAATGTTTCCCGGTCACCCTGCAGACACAGAGAAATAGAACAAACTTCAACAACCTCTCCAAAGGTCACTGACAACAACATGTAGTTAGTTAAAGAAAGCCAAACAATCTTTATGTTTATATCATAAATAATAAGAATAATGTACTTCAAAAGTAGTTGGAATAAAGTTACAGTTCATTGAGTTAACTGTTTGAAAATCAGAGTGGAGAAAGTGAAAGTGAAACGCTCCACAACCATCTACATTTGAAAACTTTTCAAAAACATTCTCCAGGAGGCTCAATCTGAAAATGTGGCCTTCATGTTTTTTTGTCAAAAAGGAGTAGACTATTCTCCTTATTATACAGAAACACAACAAGCTGAAGGCAGCTGATCCAACTCAAATGAAGAGTGCACGAATAAGCCTTGGATCAATCCAATGTTACTGCTCTGCTGTGATGAGCCTGGATGGTGCAGAGCAGAGGCTCTAGACGAAACGGTCAGTGAAACGTCATTTGTTGATCATGTTAAATTCTATATCTAATTATAATGCTGCTACACCACCGTGTGAATGTGTATGCGAGTGTGAGACAGAGAGAAAACCTACCAGCACAGTGTAAATGTGCAAACACCTGTAGACCGGTGAGAAGTCCACCAGGTCCTGAGCTGTGAGAACCTGTCAGACGCAGATGAGGAAACAAGACTTATAGCAAATACTTCTTTGATTTGTTTTCTCCATATCCATTTATGTATGCAACATTACAGAGTCGCTTTTCAAAGGCTCTCATTAGACTCACTACTGATAAAACCCCGTTTAGGTAAAATGAATATGATTATTTCAGTAGGATCACTTTCTGGCACATCCAACTACACCCAATGTTTCCTCACCTCTTCATCTGCTTCATCCTCATCTCCTGTGTCGTCGTCCATCATCAGGCCGTTGTGAGTGTGGGAGTGTGTTCGTCCATTAAGGGAGTACACAGGCTTGGTGTACTGGCCCATACTGGCCTGCTTGGCAACGGCACTGTTAAATGTCCGGTGCTGCTGCGCCTACAGGGACAACAAACACACACAACACCATAAGCTGAAAAATACCTTTTCACAGCTACTGAGACATTTTTAAAATATAATCTCTCCTACCTGTCTCATGGCAGTCTCTCCAACCTTGTCTGAGTGCTTTCTGATGCTCTCCAGGAAGTCCTTGAGGTCCGACATGGAGATCTCCTTGATCTCCTCTCTCAGTCTGGGCAGGTTTTCAGCCATGATCTGACAGAACCTATACTGACTGACCCTGCGGGGGGGACACTTCGTATTCAATCCAACTGGTATCACCTAATACTTTAAGTAAAAGAATGCAATACAACGACTGGCTATATTTTTCTATCTGTGACATTTTAAAAAATAATGCTCTGAAATGAAAACAATTCCCATTAAAAGGCCTCCTAAAGTTACATCCAGTGACTACTGTTTTCCTCGCTGATGCAGACTTCAGTAATACACACATGTGGAGGGTAAACAGAGCATTCACACTTCTCCATTTTTGGCCGCATGAACCTACACAAATGTCATCTCCTCGCAGCATGAAGACCCACTGGATTCATTTTATTTTTGATGGAAATGTCCCCACAGCTGGAGCTATTACTGCATCGTATGCAAGAAGTTCAAACTTAGAGCCTGCAAGTTTAAACATTTTCTATCTATTGTAGCGTGCTGGAGCAATGTTGGAGTATTTTAGGATTAAGGGACATTCAGGGGATATTGTGTGAACGTTTCAAACCACTTAAATCACCAGAGAAGGAGGTTTCCTGCAGTGCACTGCCAATATAGTGGGAACAGGTAGAATCAGGTATGATGGGTCTCATACTGCTGCTTTCTGCCTTGTTTTCCATGTCACTGTCAGATATGGTCACAATCACATTCCCTGATGTAATATATTATAAATGCTGTGAATCCAGCATGTCTATAACCAAGCTACCAACTTTTCAGAGCCATCTTTGTTTTTGAGTTTTCTTTCAAGAACCTTGATGGTATACACCTACCTGGGGATGTAGACCTTCTCCAGCTGCTCCATGGTTTTCAACGCAGCATAGTATCTGCAGAAACAGTACAGCTTCAGTGAAGATGCAATCACAGCTATGGGCCTTTACTCACAGCCATGAAAGGATTCAGTCCTCCTGTTCATACTAGTCATTTGAAGATTAATTCCTTATTAGCTTCTAATGTAAGTGAGATGGGACATGACATACTCCACAGACTATCTGAAGCTGATTTAAGACTTGGGCGGTTTGATTAAGTGAGTGTCTTCCCAAGTTACAGGAGATTCTTTTATTGTTACTATGTTTGTGCTCCAGTAAGACATCACTGTCAGGGTAACACAGAAAGGGAAGGTTGTAAAAGGATTTCAACTTTGGAAGATATCCACGTGATTCGTCTAAGTCAGACTGATGAAGTCTCATTTCATCTTCAGATAAACTTGAAATACATTTTTGTACAGAATGAGGATTGTGGATTTTCTCTTCTATGGCTTACATAGGAAGTGCATAAAGAAGGGATCTTTGAAGGGGAATTATAATGTTTTATACATAACAGTACATTTCCCGATGTTACTCAAAAGAAAAGTTGTATTAGGCCGTATGTGGCTGCAGTGTGAGCAATGTGATTAATGTCTTCAAGTGACGTCCCCTCCCAGTTAGCATTTCTCCACTGAAAAGAGGTTAAAAAAACAGCTATGGTCAACAGAGAGAGGACATTCAAAATTGGTTCAAAGGTTAAGCTTTTTTCACACTGCTCTGTGCTGCAGCAGGGCCGTGGTTTCAGCCCTCTGGCCTCATGGCTGTGCAGACTGAAGCTGGGCTCACATGTAACCCCTCTGTCATTATCTCATGGGGAAACAGACGTAATGACGTAAAGATGCAGTTTATCGCAATGCAACAACTTGATGTAGTAAAAAAACAAAAGCGGCAGGTTCAACGAGTCTGGATGAGAGGGGAGATGTGGTCAGTGCTGGTTTTCTATTGTTCAGCGAGAATTTCTTCGGAGAGGTCAGATCTTAAGTTTATGTTAACAACGCTAGCTAACGTTAGCCTCAAAGAGCTACAACGTTTACTGTTGCTCGGCACCATCAGCTGCTCTGGGATGCCTCTCTCAGTGGCTGTTGCTGTCCGTCTCAGAAAGTACCGATTGTAATCATCCAGATTTTAAATTGCAAATATTAAACTTGTTTGTGAGTATCGGAGCGGCCCCGACGAGTCTGTGAGCAGTTCAGGAGGCTTCAGACTGGGTCTGTCAACTCCTCACATTACTAGATCATCTGTGCCGAACAGCATGTTTTGAAGGGCCACTGCACTCGTTCTTTTAATGGCCAGGATGGACAGAGGGAACAATTATAGTAAGCAATAACTGATTCAATGTAAACCTGATGAATCATTTTTTAAATCCGTTTGAATGAAATTTGGTTCATGAGCAGTAAACGGCCTGGTTACATGTGAACCAGCGCTTGTTAACAAAGGAAAACACAGTAACATTGGAAAAAACAAGTGATGCAGTAAATCTAAAACAGGTCACTAAATGATGATATTCATTTACAGTGCTCCCAGACAACAAGAGAACACCTCATGGATTAAATAGTAATGCATTAAAATATGGTGAGGTAGTGCTTTCTCCTTTAGATCACCAGCTGATGGGTCAACACTTCACATTTTAAGGTCAAAGAGCTATAAAATGTATAGCGAATTCATTGCATGCAGTGCAGTGTGATTTTTTATTCTCAATGGCTCTTCAGCCACCTGTGTTACAAAGATATTCTGGTCTTTCATAGTTCGCACACAGCCCAAGGGTTCAGCCTTGGGTCAGTGTGCTGAGCTCCCATCATTAGGCTGATAGGCAGGCTGTGAAGGGATCTAATTGGTCGGTCATTGAGTGTAAAATGTGTTGTATACACATGAACAGAAGACAGCCTCATAAACTGTACAGTGAAAAGGTTTGTCAGAGTGCAGCGCACCAGGACGGAGGAAACAATGGCTGCAAGTGGCGGGACATTGAAGAGAATGTGACCTGGGCATCATCACATACGGTGCAGATAATTATGTATATTAATGCCATACGAATTCCTTCCAATTTATAGTAAATGTATAAGGCTATGTCATTAGTGCTTCAAGTACACTCCACATACACAGATCTCACAAGGTGGCCAGCATGGTCTAATTGCCTTGGATTGGCTGTGGGCCGTGACAGCGCAGCAGTGAGGGGGCCTTGTTGTGAACAAGGGCACACTGAGGGTCAATTGTCCGGCCAGTGAATGGCCTCTCCGTTGGTACACAGTAATGAACAAGACAGGGTCATTATTTTCCTGTCCAACATGAACTCCCCTCCCCTCTTTAGACAGGCATGTAAATACGGCCAAACGTGAAGTTCACAGGGTAGTTCATAGATGGGAGCTCAGTCAAACCCAGAGAGCAGTGGATGACTGACACGCTCGAGGATGTTTGAGTTCTGAGCTTTCTCTTTCAGGCAAAAGAAGAAACTGTTCTTGAGAATGGACAACAGACATGTATTCAGTTTTGCCTATAGTTCTGCTAGAGAGTAACTCAGGACCAGGTTACAAAGCTGTCTTTCACTGCCTACTGTGCTGCAAAGTTTTGCCTCTGATCACAGCCAGCATCACTGATGATACATTTGATTAGGAATTGAGGATAAAGCCTCAATTCAATATCTTTTTGAAATATTCAAACATTTAAGATATTGGTAATGACATGATGGATATCTGACTTTGTTTTAATTTAGGGTATCTAAAAAAACTAGAATTACCACCTTGCAGTTAAATGTCTCCACCAACCAGTCTGGTTGCAGTTTACATCTATGCTGTGCATACTCATATATGTAGTGAAGACCTTCGATGACATAATAATAATAATAGCTATTAAGTATATTATTTATAAGTGTATTTATCACTGAAAGAGATGGAGCGAAGGAGGGAGGGAGAGAGAGAAAAAGTCTCTTCATGTCTGTGGCGTATTCTATGATATCTGGAATGGAAGTTCTCATTGTATTGAGAAATATGACTCCAGTGAATAATTACTAGTGAGTAGCATGGTGTTGTCACTCAGAGACAGTTTGTACAGAGGGCACAGAGCATTGATAGAGAGCTTCTACACATGGTACAACAACCTCAATCACCTCAAGCTCAATATCAGCAAAACAAACCAATGAGTTTGTGGTGAACTACAATGCTGAAGCTATGCTATGGCCTTAAAATAACACTGTGATATATTTAGGCTGTATCGCAATACACAATGTCTTTCTCAGTATTCTGAAATCTCCTCAAACGCACTTCATAAACGCTAGGACTGGGCAACAAAATCAACAATGACATTCTGTAGCCGTCACTGGCCGCAGGTGTAATTATGACCAGTAACACTTGGATTGTAGAAAACTGAAATGGGACATTTTCTGAGTAGGAATTCTACTACAGACATCCAGTATGTTCCCTTTAGATACCTAAAAATGCTCATATGAAAAGCCCAATACACATGAATGGCAAAAGTGATGATGTCTGTCCTCGAAAGAATGACACGGACATCTGAAATGACAGTTTTGGATAAGAAGAATGTCACTGTAGATATCCAGCAATATATATCTAGTGTATCAAATTATAAAACCGACAGGATGTTCAGAGATTTTAAATTTCGGTAGGGTTAGTTGAGTAAAATCAAAGTTAAATACTAGTAAAACTTTTATTGTGGACATTGTTTAATGAGAAAAAATGCTATAATGGGTATCTAAAATGTAATTGCAGATAGGAGCGTGGTTGGATTAAATGTGAAAACAGCTTGCCATTTGGTTGGGAGTGATCAGGCATATGCTCCGTTACACACCCTGGAGTTCATCTACACATTACTGCTACGTGTGTGTGTGTGTGTCCACGCAGGTAGTGTTGCTGCTGCAGCACCGTTCCTACCAGCTCTAGCTGTTAACATGGAGTTTGCAGTTGATAATTATCAATCAAAAGAAAGTGAGTGCACAGGAAAAAAACTGCCCTTCACATGTTGTGTGTATTCTCTACGCGTCAGTGACATCTTCTACAGATACGGACATTAAAACTGTAGTGAGACGCTGCTAAGATGTTGACATGACTGTCTACAGTTCGTTTTCAGGTTTACTTTTGGCGAGAAACGCACGCGTGTTGTGAGAAAAATAGGTGAGACTCTGTAGATGAAGCGCCACTGCAGCCACGCCACATGCTCTGGAGAAGCCCTACTCACACGGGCACGTGTGTTCGGACCGTCAAGGAAGATGGGATGAAATGCCTGTCTGGCCACACCTGTCTGGCTTGCCATGCCAGGTAGTGGCGACAACATGCTTCTTCCAAAACCTGTTCAGCAGTGATGTACTGTAGTGTTACAGTAGCACACTATATCATAGCTGGGTCAAGGGGTCTGATGCTGAGGTCACACCGAACTGAGACGTGGCATGGCACTATAGGACTTCAGAACATCAAAGCTTCTCAAGGTGGGGAAAAGGATGCTGTCACCACTAGTTAGCTGAGCGATTAGATAGTGTGAAGTTCTTCTTAAGAATCTGGGACCCTTTGGAACTTCCTCCTGTTAGCTGTGTTCAGTATTACAGTTACACATCAGTGCACTGAAACGCTTTGGGATTGGTACCTTTTGGATTCCAGCTGCTCCTTCAGTTTGCTGTACATTTCTAGAACTGCAAAGGAAAAGAAAATGGGAAAGATGATCAGAAACAGGGTTTGAGGTCGTTTTGTCAACATTTCCCTCAATCTGTTTTTAAGAGAACAAGGCCAACCACTAAATGTTTCATGTTACTAGCAGGCTTGACTTAAGTTGCAGACCGTCCCCCCTTGTGACTTGTTGCTGCAACCATTTCAGTGCTGTATCAGTCCCATTATTGAAACGGCCCTGATACCCCTCATTCTTAGCTTCCAAGGGTTAGATCAAACATCCGATAACCTGTTTGCTTTACCTGATCATTCTGGAGTAAACACTGATTGGACAGTATAATGGAGTATGTCCCAGAATTAACATGTGTCCCCTTACCATTTACACTTGAGACAGTTTAAATCCAGCATTCCTTCAGTAAGTAACAAAACTGAAATTAGGTCAAACTGGGATAGTTGCAGTTGTTTTTTGCTTTAGAGAGTAGCCATGTTGCTAACACTGTCTCTGTGACAGCAGCACCGACAGTAACATCCCAGGGAAACACCAGGAAGGGGGAAAGTTGAAAGGTTATCTATTTCAGCTATGATTAACTTTTTAATTTCTGTCTTTTTAAGTTCTGTCTATCAGAGCATGCATAGACAGTGTTTACCAACCAATATTCTATGAAGCTTTTACCCAAAAAACATGAATATTATCAAATCAAGAAATGTTTGAACTTAACTTCCACAGACAACTGGTCAGAAACACCAGAATCATGAGTCTTCTCATTATGTAAGGACACATGAAGTTGTGGGACAGCAGTGACTCCCTTTCTTTTTTCATAAATCATAGCTCTGCTGTACCTTGGCTTTAGGAGAAAGTACTATATATCAGCTTTTCTTAATGTCTAAAAAATCACACAAGCTCTTACCGGAAACTAACTAACTATTAAATGAACTTATTCTCACTAAGCATGGCCAAAATGTCTGCCAAGGTTTGAACCTGGTCATATTCTAGGAAAGAGTACATATATATATGGACTCCAGTGGCATCTTGAGGTCACTCAGGTGACTAACACGAGAACTTAAGTGACCACTGACACACAAGCAGCAGTGGTGGTACCTGGTATGCAGAGCTGGAGCTTCTCCACAGTGGTGGCCATGTTCCTCTGCTGGATCCGACAGCGGATCACCTCCTCTGTCTGAGCTGTCACCTGAGGGAACAAACACACAATGGAAGGAGACAATGAGAAAGAGGCCGTCATCGTTAACTGCTGGGTTAAAGAACGGTCATGACTAAAGCAGAACTGTCTTTGCAGTTAACGAGCATGCATATGTCCTGACAGCATAATAAGAAGGACGTCTTTGTCTTCTGCACATTCACGCATACACACATACATGCACTTACCTCCCTCCCAGCTTCTTGTAGTCTTCGATTAGTGTCAGTAACTTGACCCTGCAAAACAAACACAGACATCAGTGTAACTGTACAGCTTCAGTATCTCTCTGCTCATTATTCCTACAAGTTTTTTATCATCAGAAAATACCCTGTGTCTCATTCCTCTGTTCCATCAGTGAGTGGGGTGTGTGCACACTGTGTTTTTACATTACTATCAACACACATATTACTATCAATTCTTATTCTTATTCTTTCTGCTGCTCTCTGTTGCCACAGTGGATCGTCTGTTTCCATCTCACTGAAAAACTGGGCCTTGCCCAACCTGGCATGAAAATCTGGATCCCATAATTTTATCTGGCATGGACTTTTTACGCCTGACGCCCTTCTTGATGCAAACCTCCCCATTTATCTTGGCTTGGAGCTAGTAATTTGGAAAGCACTGGCTCGTGAATTCCCAGTGCCAATGGAGCAATCCCGGGTTCGGTGTCTTGCACAAGGACAGCTCGACATGTGGACAGAAGGAAGTGGGGATCGAACCAGTAACACTGTGATCAGCTGAGAACCTGTTCTACTGCACTGCTGTTAGTGGGTGTCAAGGTATTTATTGTCCAGTGTGAAAGGAGTATATTAGGTATTATCTAGGTTTTATTACATGACATTCTGTTATACCATTCTTTTTAAACCAAAATCAGCGTGTATATACAGGTTTTTTCGATTCAAGTAAACCCACTCAAAATAGCAGACTGACTCCTTTCTAGTGGTGTATCGCTACACATATTTGTCCTAAACCGACTCGGATGTCAGGGTTCAGTGAATGCCGTCAGACAACGAACACGTCTGAATGTCTGATGGTGAGAGCATAAGTCAGTGGGTGAGATTATAACCACTGACGGTGTGTCAGCGTATACCACAGTTCTGTCAGTGGACACATGTCAGACATGCTAACACAAGTTAGACAGTATCACACAGATGTGTCAATCACCAGAACAACGCACACAAAAAAGAAACACGAGTCCAACAAGGGAGCCTCTAGATGTGAAAGCAAACAGGGCCAAAGACATCACTGAAGTAATTAGCACTTACATTTAAACACATTTTTATAGAAATTAGAGCAGAATCATCACTGGCCTCACGATTCCATTATGATTCAGCTGTCAACACTTCCAAAGCAAAAGTCCAGCCTCAGTGTATGGCATCCTCAATGATCACAGAAGGAAGGCAGTCGAGCCATTTTATCTTCACGCGCCACTCAGCAGCTTTCATAGGAATGAACGGGACTCCGTCTCCATGGCTGTGTCCAGGTTCTACTGTAACCTCCTTGCTACTAACATGAGCTGATGGTTAACCAAAATGTCCTCAGTTCTTCAATTATTTCATTTGAATTAAGCGTCACAGCTGCTGCTGCTACCCGTCTGTACGTGAAGCCTGACATAAATACACTCCTCTGGACACTCCATACTGCACTTATATACTCATACTCGTAGAAGCAAAAAATCACCGATGCCACACACCGATATCACTTTATTGCATTAGGCCATACAAGGCATGAACCTGAGGACCACGATCAGAGGGCGGCTTGTCATTTCTTGCTGTCATTTCGGACAGGCGGACCGCAGTCCGAGTCCGGACCCAGACGCCGTCCTATACGGACCTGGGCCTATAGTCAATTAATTATTGAAGTATTTCACATTTTGACGGGCCGCCGGTTCAGCGGATCAAGAAATCCACTGACCAACTGCATGCGAGTTAAGCCATCCCATGTGACGCTACTCAGCCAATCAAATCTGTGCATTCCAGGCGATAAACATTGCCACTCTGGATACAGACAGAAGAAAGAGGTGAAAAGCGAGTGACAGACAGAGAGACATCACTCTACATGGCATCTCTAAGAGCTACTAAATGTTCCCCCAGAGTGGCCTGGATATTTGGTCAATACAAAAAGCCATTTACTGATGGAGGGCTATTTTATCTATTTTCACTATTTCATTTTTAAATGCAGCCCTTCTTTTCCTTAAAGAGAGAAGAAACTAATACATATCTACAGTATTATATATCTGTATGATCAAATGTTAAGTGACAATAAATATTGTTGAAATGTTCTTTCTTTATTTGATTTGACAGTCAGTTCTTGATTACATGCAGACGATGATACAACTACTGGGCTGCTTCAGTTTATATCGCACTGATTCAATGTGGAGACTGTGCAATAGTTTAATTGAGATATTAAATGGACTGTGTTAACAGTGCATGTTTTGTCAGGTTTCATTTTGTCAAATATTAAGACAGTACCAATGTGGAGACTTTTTGTTGAAGCAGGAAATGATGATATTTATATTTATTTTAATTTAATTTACTATAATTTGCTATAACAAGCAGAGAAGAAAATAAATCTGTCTTCCAATTCAGTGCATCTGTAATCTAATAGCTATTTTAGTGGTAGAAATATCGGTACTGTTACTCGGTATTGGCAAGTACACATGAAAATACTAACCCTAACCCTAACCCTCAGTTTGAAAAAAATGGTATTGGTGCAGCCCTAATTTGTGTATATTTTTTGCTCTTCTAATAAGAGGTTTATTTCTGTGGTTTATTTTAGCCTCATGATGTAACCTTCAACACAATACCAACAGTAATAATGACAATATCAAAACAAAAAGAGCCCTTGTATCTGAATCTGTATCAGTATCAGTATGGGCCGTTTATGTATCGGAATCGGATGGGAACTGAAAAAATGTCATGTTTCTATTTATGGTGATCAGAGCTGGAGCAAATACACGTGACTACAGCAGAGTCATGTGACCTGCAGTAGGGTGTGGGTTTGAATCCAGTTGTACCCATTCACACTGAAGACAAAATCCAGATGTGTAGCTGTTGGTGAGTGCTTTGTTCAGTGTCAAAGAGTTATTAGGGAGCACTTCATTTTTTCATGCTTCTTAAATTTTACATGTTCAATACTTTTTTTGGTATTGGTGCACCCACAATTGCTGTCACATGTCTTTTGGTCCCTACTCTCTCTGTCTGCTCCCCCTTTTCATGCCCTCTCTTTTCCCTCTCTACTTCCCTCACTGCAGCTGCTCAGCCTTGTAATCAGCTCATTGTCCATGAAGGGGCAAGGACAAAAGCAGGCAAATTCAGATTAACCAGGCAGCGGGGACCTGAACCCATCATCAGTGCACTGGGCCTTTCATGTGGTTTAATGGCTTGTGACAGGCTCTTTCTCACAGATTCAGTGACAAACTTCTCGATTCTGGATGGGGATTTTTGAACTCTCGGCTCTTGTCACACAGCTGAGAGCCATGACCCAATTGACCAGTCGGCTTGTTGATGACAGTCCTTTCAACGGTGAAGCTTCCAAACAAGGGGGTACGACTACATAATCACTGCCTCTCCATTCAGCCTGAGCACCACAGTCAGAGTGCTGACGAGCAAAGAGACAAGTAACATTTATAGAAACCTAACTAAGACAGTTATGTGGAACAACATAAAGCTGCACTGGTCAGCTACCAGCGGGTACAACCTATGGCACTTCTATTATGTGGCCCCATCTAGAACTTCTAATTCAAACAGTTAGCACCAGTCAGGCAACTGGAAATAAAACAAACTCTTGAAAATGTTTCTCTTCTTAACTGAACATTAACTGGTTTGGAAAAGAAGTGAAATGTCTTCATTTCATGTCATATTTGATTCTTCTGGATTTCAGCTGGATATCAGATACTGTTGTGTTGGCTCTATTGGGGCCTGAAGTACAAACAGGGTTTGTAAACTCTAGAGATGAGCTCATGTTTCAAACACTAATTCCTGCAAACTCCAAGGCCATGGCGCCTTTCGAGGATGCCCCTTTCAGTCATGATACTATCACCAGTAACCAATGAACCCGTTTACCTGTACAATGTTTCCAAACAGGTGTTTCTGGAGCATAACACAACTTTCCCAGTCTTTTGTTGACCCGTCGCAACTTTTAT
>CM077804.1:555000-605000 GCA_039737535.1 Lagodon rhomboides
ACTCCATCTAGTGACAACATAGTGAAATGCAACCTTCATAGTTCATGATAAATAAAATTCAATTCCAGTCATCTTTATTGAAATGGACAGGGTCATTTTGTGATATCTGACCATCTCTGACATTCTTTTAGAAATAGCCTGAACATTCCTTAAACGAAACCAGAAGATAAACAGAGGTCCTACTTAATGATCCAAACATTAAGCCTGTATCTACAGCCGACTGCACCATGTCAGCACATCACCCCTCCGTCAAGAAATATGGTGGTTACTACTGTGTCTGTTGATTACAGTCGCAACAAGAAATACATCACTCTGTCATTTAAAGAGGACATCTTGAATGTGATTAAGGTAGAGACCATGACAGATGGCAGATTTTAAATTTTAATTTTTCACTATTTTAGCACATTTTGCAGACTAAATCGAACAATCAAGCAAATAACCAACAGATTCATCAATGATGAAAGTAATAAGAAAAAACTAGACCCCTGAAGGTGTGCTGTGGTATCTGGCACCAAGATGTTAGCAGCAGATCGTGTAAGGGTTTGGTTGCCATTGTTAAGTCCTGTAAGTTGCGAGGTGGGGCCTCCATGGATCGGACTTGTTTGTCCAGCACATCCCACAGATGCTCGATTGGATTGAGATCTGGGGAATTTGGAGGCTGTGCCAACACCTCAAACTGGTTGTTGTGCTGCTCAAACCATTCCTGAACCGTTTCTGCTTTGTGGCACGGTGCATTATCCTGCTGAAAGAGGCCACAGCCATCAGGGAATACCGTTTCCATGAAAGGGTGTACATGGTCTGCAACAATGCTCAGGTAGGTGGTACGTGTCAGAGTAACATCCACATGGATGGCAGGACCCGAGGTTTCCCAGCAGAACATTGCCCAAAGCATCACTCTGCCTCCGCCGGCTTGCCTTCTTCCCATAGTGCATCCTGGTGCCATGTGTTGCCCAGGTAAGCGATGCACACGCACCTGACCATCCACGTGATGTAAAAGAAAAGGTGAGTCATCAGACCAGGCCACCTTCTCCCATTGCTCCCTGGTCCAGTTCTGATGCTCACGTGCCCATTGTTGGGGCTTTTGGCGGTGGACAGGGGTCAGCATGGGCACCTGGCTGAGGCTCTGCAGCCCCATACACAACAAACTGTGATGCACTGTGTATTCTGACACCTTTCAGTCAGAACCAGCATTAACTTCTTCAGCAATTTGAGCAACAGTAGCTCGTCTGTTGGATCGGACCACACGGGCCAGCCTTCGCTCCCCACGTGCATCAATGAGCCTTGGCCTCCCATGAGCCTGTCACCGGTTCACCACTGTTCCTTCCCTGGACCTCTTTTGATAGATACTGACCACTGCAGACCGGGAACATCCCACAAGAGCTGCAGTTCTGGAGATGCTCTGACCCAGTCGTCTAGCCATCACACTGTGGTCCTTGTCAAACTCGCTCAAATCCTTATTCTTGCCCATTTTCCTGCTTCTAACACATCAACTTCAAGGACAACATGTTGACTTGCTGTCTAATATATCCCACCCACTAACAGGTGCCATAAAGAAGAGATAATCAGTGTTATTCACTTCACCTGTCAGTGGTCATAATGTGATGCCTGACCAGTGTATACTTTGTGGTTATCTTAAATCCTCTGATTCCAGCTTCTTAAATGGAGATATATTTGTGTTGCTGATGAAACAAGACTTTTGAGAACATCATCTTGAGCTTTGGGAAACACTGATAGACAATATCCACCTTTTTTTTTTTTTTTTTTTACATTTTATAGACCTAGAAAACTAATAAATTAATCAAGAAAACACTGACAGATTAATCCACAATTAAGAAGATCGTTAGTCGCGACCCTAGTTGTGACAGCTCCAAGTCATCACATTTGCAAAGCTGCATTTTATGCCACACTGATCTTTACACTAGCTGAGTTTCTTACAGGTCATTTCTCTTTAAGGCTAGATGTCTTTATGCAAAGATCCATGTTGATTTCAGAACACCACTTTTCCAAGTGACCGTTTTATTTAACGCCACTTTTCTTATTCACTTTTGTCAATCAAGAAAAACAGGGCTAAAACACCTGTCCCTTCAACACAAACCAAAAACAGACAGGCTGGAAAAGAGACGGCTAGATAACACACATTAATAACAGTCAGTCTTATCTGTATCTGTGTCTTTATCCAACTGCCTCAGATTTATGTGCTGGTAGGGCCCTCGTTCAGGCTTCATTCGTCAGATAACATTTTATCTTGAAGCTCATAGCTGATAAATATTCATGGAAATCTAAAAAGACACAGGTGCAGGGAATTCCCGGGGTGCTTATTTACATTGAAAATTAGTTTTCGCTAGGATACTACTTTCTAACTTTGACATGTAAATGTAGAGTCCAGGTTTAAAACTACTGTGAACACTGGTAGTTTTGCTATATAAAATTAACAATAAGACGGATGTACGGAGCCCCAAAGTGGCCACAGAGAAATAAAAAAAACATGACTAGGCCAAACATAGTATATGGCTGGACCAGATGTGTGAACATGTGGCCTATTTGTGACAGGGGTAGTTGGTGGGTGAGATTATTAGATTTCTGCCCCTCTGACACCATCATGTCATGTTGAGTTCTTTCAATCACTCAGACAACCACTGTCAGTGCACTTTATGACTTTAATCAAACAGCTCTCAACAGCATTTAGCAGTAGGCTAACTCAACAAACGTGCTGCAGCTGTAGCAGTATGTCACGATCATTGAGACTATGAACCAGGGATGCAAACACATGCATGGTTATAAAAGGTAGAGCTACATCATACAACAGTGTATTATCATATAACCATGTCAAGAAGGCCTGTGCTATGTGCTTAAATAAATAGGAAATATTATCAAAAATACTCATGGTGGGATTGTAGGATTGTACCTCTTAATCTTGCAATCTTATTTATCAATGCTCTTACAGGTTCGTTTTCTTCTGAGATGATCCAGCCCCTCTACTGGTGGTACATGCCAATAATCCCTTCACATCTGTTAGTTCTGTTCAAAACTTATCAAATTGCAATAAATTACCTAATTTTCTTGTTTAATCTTATCCAATTCTATTGATAATCATTTTTTATTTTTTTACCAATTGTCTCCACATTTGGACTGCCCAGTTTGCTGTTTAACCATGTACTGCTCCAAACTTCTTCAACCCCATTGTTCTGACAAACACTGATCATACAGTGCCCATTAGACTCTTACTCTGTGGAGCTACACAGTGGAGACGTTTTGTTAAACAAATCAGATGTTGCCTCACCTCATCACATGCCCATCCTTATTTGTTTGAACTCAGCTCAAGTACCAGAGGACACGTTGAAGGTAATAGATGTGATCCAAGAGATAGCAATTGTTTTGTGTCAGGGGCTTTCTCACAATTCCCCTTTCCTTTATGGCTGCAGGAATGAACTCAAAATAAATTCAATAAAAATTAAATACATTGTGCAGTCCAAAAAAGGAAGCCAACTTGTTATAAACGTATTCAGTTCATGACACACAGAAGAGCAGAAAATGGAGAGCTGGCTAATGTTTGGTGTTCTTGATAAATGACTAACTGATTACCATAAACCTCAAGCAGCTGAAGTGAAGAACTCAGCCTGATGTAATGAACGGCACAGTACTGGACACATGCACGCCCATGCAGCAAAGCTGTCACCAGCCTCTATGCTGCCATATGAGGTTGCTTCTTCCTGTTATTAATAATTGAGAGCAGGTGGTTGCTGAAACAAATACGTCTCTGTCTTCCTGCTTCCTTCCAAAGCAGGAAGCTTACTTTGGCCTGCCCACATGGCCTCCGGGTTAATACTATGCTTCATCATCCCACCTTTGTAATAACAACCACACACTAAATTTGACTTTAGATTCAAATCATTTTTTTGTGTTTTCTATAAACTGCAAATACTAGTTTGCAAAGTGTGAAAACAGTGTAGTGTTGTCATGGGTATGGTGCCAATAGCTCACACAGATAAAAGAGTTGTGACATTCTCACAGTTTCAACCTAGCTGGTCTGTTATTGCCGCAGTTCCGCAAAATCTGTGGTCTGGGAATGCCCCACGTATTGTGCTCTCCACTCTACACATTGCTTTCAAGTAATAAACATTTGGTCATAGTAGGGCTGCCCCCTTACTCCAAAACATGAGCTGCCTCTTTGTAGACAGAGCAACACAGGGCAAAAGCATGGCAGGCCTAACTTTACAAAGTTACTCTCTTCTCAAAATGACTCCACTACAAAACTAACTGCAACAGAAACAGAAGCCCCTTTAAGATAGAAAAGGTGGCACATGTGCAGCAAGGTAAAGGCTGCAATGTGCCTCCTTGTCTGTCTAAAAGGGAGGTGTAATAGTCCTCCTTTTCCAAACAGCCTCCACTTTTCCTCCTCTGGTAGGCGTCAACATGTGACGTGACGTGAAGCAGGAAGTTGGGCGTGAAGAGAAGCAGGTTGAATTTGTCTTCAAAATAAGAGCTTTACATTGCACCCCATCGGAGTTTAGAACTGGGTTCTTAGCGGGGGGCTTTTAATTTGAAAGTAGCGACCGCTATTAGCTCGCCGCTACAACAACAAGCGGACAACCAAGACAGCTACAGAGAATGAGGAGATGCTAGCATCTCCCGGATCTCAGCGGCTTTCCAGCTGCTCATCTTGGTGGATGAAGTGACGAACTGACTGCTGTGATCAGCTGTTTCCTGGTTTTAAAACTCCCGGCTGTGGGTGCGCAGCAGTGCACGTCATCCACACCTCCGCCCATCTCACGCAATTGCCGGCACATTGACGTCTCGGATTCACATAGCAATGGAGGTGGAAATAAGTGTAACGTTACCCTCTGAGGCGCAAAATTGGCGGACCAAAACAGACCCCCAATTTACCGCCTTCTGTCTAAATCCGCGGACCTAGCCGCCAAAAGGACGGCAAATTAGTGGCTTACTGCCCAGAATAAACGGCTAGAGAAGGGCTGTTGGCCGCTCTGATGCCTTCAGCTCCAGTACTGAATGTTAGCAAAGTTAGCTAGAATGCTTTTGAACCAGACACTGGAGAAACCTCCTCTGCTTCCATCTACTGTGGCTGACTATTTAGCTGACAGTGTTGTCAGCAGCCAATCAGGAGAGATGCTCTGAGGTGGGCTAGTATTCTATAATGTGCATAAAAAATTATGACCACAACGCACATGTTTCTTGGGCAAATATATGATGTTTTTTAGGGGTAGAGCCAGCGTCTTGTCATCAGACGGTCGCTTGTTCGATTTCCCTGGTCTGCATGCCGAAGTGTCCTTGGGCAAGATACTGAACCCCAGACTGCTCCTGATGTGCTGGTGGGCACCTTGCATGGCAGCCACCACCATCAGTGTATGAATGCATGTATGAATTACTGTAAGTCACTTTGGACTAAAGCGTCTGATATAGGCCTGCACGATATGAGCAAAATGTGCGATGTGCGATGACACCCTTCAATATTGCGATGACGATATGACTTGCGATAAATAAGAAAATATTGAAGTTTGCATACAGTTCCTGTGTCTTTCAGATTTTTCTGCATTAATAGATTCCCTGCTTTGAGGTACTCTTAAACACTTAATAGCTGATGACAATTAAATAAAAAAATACATAACTTATACATACTTATAACATTAATTTACACATGTTACTGTTGGTGCAGTGATGGTCGCGTTACTTGACTGCTGCTCAACGTTTGCGCTCGAGACTGACTGGCCTTAAATGGCTCGTGCAGCTCTTTATGGTGGTGCAGCAGGTGGTGACGGAGGTTGGTGGTGTTACCTCTGGACGTTGCTACAACTGTTCTGCAGGTCCTGCACAGTACCTGAGTCTGTAAATTGTCTTCTGGCTTAAGTCCAAAGTATCTCCAAATCGCGGAGCTGCTATTTCTTTTTGCCACAAGCGTTTCGTCGGCATTTTCACCGCTCTGCTCTCCTGCCTCCGCCATCCTGTTTACTCTGGCTACTAATTTTCACGCAGGAACGTGAGCAGAGCTGGGCGTCATCTGATTGGCTAAACGGTGTGCATGCATTGCCCATGTGTCAAGGGCCGCATCTGATTGGCCAAATGTCAGCACGCTGAGTGTGAAAGCATGGCGGATGTAAACAAAACTTATCGCACTTCAGACCAGCTTTTGCGATGGGTTTATCGCGCACGTTCACATCGCGATGACGATGAAAATACGATTAATCGTGCAGGCCTAGTCTGATACATGTAAATGTAATCTATAGTATTCAAAATTCCACACATAGACTTTGCTTGGGACACCCAGATATATTAACAGCCATATGTTTGGCAACCCATTTTACTTTCAAACATTTTTACCCATCCCACAGAGAGAACAAGGCCATCTGCAATCGATTAAGTAGTGGACAATCTGCCCTCGCTCTGCCTCTCCCGTCTACGGACAGTTGCACATGCTCTGCAGAGACACATACACAACAGTGTTGTTACATGCCACTGCAGCCATGTGGATTGATGGATGCTCTCTGGTACTACATCCCTTCTGTAAATGTACTGATTGTGATGCAACCTCTCCCATTTAATGTGGGCTAACTTATGCCGTGTTAAGTACAAGCTTGTAAGCACACCTGGTTGTTGCGATGTTATTCAGTACCACGTTGGTTTCGATAGTTTAGATAGGCTACATAATTTACAACAGGCCTCCTCCACACATGGCTAACCTGCTGCACTGAAAAAATCCAGAACGCGAGGTACATCCTGGGTATGAAAAAGGTCAACAGAGCAAACACTCAGAGAAAGACACAGAAAGGCAAGCAGCCCAGTGTGTGTGCATTAAATTGGACAGTTAAAGCAACACTGTGAAGGCAAGCTTTTAAAGCAGCTCTCAGAGATAGATTATTTATCAGTGTCATTCTCAGGTTGTCAAATACAAACACTTTGTCCCCCAGCACTACAGGTACATGGCCATTCTGTGGGAAACACATGACAGCGTGGAAATGTGTTATGTCACAGATGTTGATCAAAGGCAACAGAATGTAATCTAAGGTATTCAAAGTCACTCTGTCTCAAGTTGAACAAGGCCAGATACCTAAAAGAAAGCCAGAGTGAGCTGATCCTGCTTTTTGTTACAGGCCACAGGTCTGTCAGTAACATTAACAGGGTTTATGATGACACAGGCCTACTCAGTAGTGATTTGGAAGATTGAGTATCAATGATAGTTGCCTGAGAAACCGACTAGCTGTTGTCATCATGTTAGGAAAAGTCAGATTGTCAGTAAGTCATTGCACCCATGCCAAGAGACATTTGTATCAGGCAAAACTATTTTATGACTTCATCTCTTTATGACTTCCTCCTTTCAACAAGTCATTTATTAGTCCACATCCAGAGGAGGGTATATGTTAACACCTGGCCGGTATAAGCAAACACAGTCACATGCTTTTAGTAAAGAAGAAGAGAAGTGGACAACACATCATTACAGCAGGTAACTTGGTTTGAAGACCTATACAGTTTGAATTCACATACTGTCTCCATTCATGACTGAAGGGGTATAGAGCACCTGCCTCAGAACATGGCAATGTAACCATGTAACGATCAATATGATTTTAACAGTAGTTCTATTCACTGACAGTATGAGAGTGAACCCATTAACCCAAAGAACAGTAGACAACTAGCTGTTGATTTGCATTGCGGAGACATGTGAAATCAGCAAACTTGCCTATTTCTGATGTCAGTACAGCCGTAACTGTAACATTTAAAGAAACGGTGAACACTGCGGTCTGACCTACCTGACTTCTAGCATATTGTATGTAATGTGTTGCTTTGATAGCATCTTTGGCATCTACTCAACAATGACAGCTAAGACTACCACTTCCTTTAGTCTGTGGCCCAACAAGTAAACGAGGCCTCCTCATCTCGAGCATGATGCAGTGGTTTTCCACTCAGACGTCAGTGTAAACAAACATTATGATTGGTTCAACAGAATTAATGATGTAAACAGAAATCAGCTTCAGTTAGTGCTCACTAACACAAAGAATAGTGTCTCTTTGTGCTCACATTTTTAATAAATAATGTAAGACTGTTGAGGAGGAACCGACACCGAGGCAAATGGCATGACTGTCATTTTTCAACAGCTAACCTACAGCATCTAGGTCAGCCGCGTTGATAACACCATATAAGATTCAGGGAAACTGAAAGGAACGAGACATAACTAACGTCACCCTCAGGGCACACATTCATTAGCTTCCCCAGGTATGTTGGAGACAACCACAGCCTGTAGGCACGTCTAAGAGACAGGTGTGAGAGAGAGATGGAGGCATTCAGCTGAGGGGAAGTGGTAGACACTAGCTTGTCACACTAACGTCAATCATTATGGCCTCTGAGGTAAGCTTGGTAGCTAACTACCGATCATAATCAATGCAGGGTGCTAGAGACCGTTAGCATGAGCAGTCAACACCCCCTTTCATCGCCATCAGGCTCTTTGGCGACCTTAAGACGACACCAGGTGGTCAAGGTGACGTATTAAAGCACGGTGTCACGGGATGTCAGCAGCAATCATTTTCACATTTCTGCTGAACAGCGAGCTGAAATCGTTAGCTCCGTTAGCTGACATTAGCTGCATAATGATGAGAAGATGTCCCACAGCCACACCCACACATGATGTTTACATGATGACAGGTCAGCAGCCGTCCACCAACACACCGCAGCTGGAAATACTACACGACTGTAGCTGCATGTAACTGAGGAACCAGTGCTCAGTGCTGGCCTGTTAGCTAACAAGCCAGCTAGGCTCATGCTTCATTTCAACACCATGTAGCCTGTTGGCTAAAATTGCTAATGTTAGCCTACCGGTGGCTAGGGTAGCTAAGCTAGCTCTTGAACAAAAGGTCTGATAAAGTAGGAGATGCGACCAAACACATAGACATTATGTTTGGTAAGGGCTCGCTAAGAAGCCATAAAATCTTACCGGAGAGTGGGACCGACACAAGCCGTGTCGGTGCTCTCAATCTCCTGCAAAATCCGCTCGTGCTCCGTTATACACTCCAGGGTTTCATTCTCCGCCATGATTGTTGTGTGTTGGCTCTGACTGCAGCTACAGCGGAGGGACTACATGTCAGTGTGAGCTCCGGCCTGTGGGGGACGCATCACAGCTGCACTGGCTTCAGTGTCAGCGCTCCGTTTCCTCAGATCCTCGTCCTTACAGTCACGGTCGTTACAGTAACGGCCGTTACATCCGCAGAGCTTCACCCCGACACGGCGGGGGGCGACAGGGCGACCGCACCGACGCCTCTATCGTCGGCTGGTGTCTCCACTGTAGAGCTGAAGCAACCTGAACTATAGAATCACAATTTGTAATAACGAAAATAATAACAAAGACTGCCTGAATTGATATTTGATGATAGTATTGATCATAAGTCTATTTTTATTTATATTCACACTCTATTCATATTTTTATATGTATATCTTTGTATATATAAATACATCTTACATATCTTTGTAAGGTGTATTTATATATCTTTGAAGTGTTTTTAGTATTATTTTTTGTTTTGCACTTACAAACCACAACAGATTCCTCCTATGTGTAAACTTACTTGCCAATAGAAAAGCAATTCTGGTTAAAATACTAATCCCAGTTAATATTACATTCCTGTTATTGAATAGGGTCTGATAGGCTACTTGATAAATGATATCAATAATATTATATTTGCACATTAAACAAAAAGCACTTTAAAACTAATACTGTTTTATCTCTGATTGATGTTCAGTTTTTCTCTTGAAGAGAATATAATAATTACACATCGTCAACTGTAAATCAAAATATAGGTGTAGAGACTAATTTCCCCCCAAAATATCAGAAGAAGTCCGTGTTTTATCTTTCAGCCATGACTAAGGCTGCACATGGCCCCAGCTGTCTTATGCAGTCACTTGGTTGGAGCCTGGCTGAATACCTGGGACACCTGCCGCTGCTCATAAACCCAATTTCTTCGGATGCAATATGCTAAAAGTGCCATTACATATTTGGTATTTTAAGTCAATATACATTTTTTGTTTTTGTTTTGTTTTTGTCATCTCTTGGTGTGCATATTGTGAGTTGAAATTGTGGAATGTACCTTTAAGACATACTGTGTTGCTAAGTTACATGGGGAGAAATGTCACTATCAGCGCCCTGTTCATCCTTGACGTTAGTAGAGTGGTTACCTGTAACCGAGCTCCTGTTTTTCATCTGCCTCTCAGCTCAGCAGTACTGCAAGGGTTCATGGGACTACTATGTGTAGTCTTTGACTCCGGTGTATGATGAGGCAGTAGCCGTACAGCCGGGCTTTGTAGGGTTGATGTGTGGTTCGTAAACGACAAGTATTGTGGAAACCCCAGACATGTGTGGTTGCTAACTTTCCTGTCTCCAAAACCCATTAATCAAGAGGCACGGAGCAAAACTGTTTATGACTCATTATGCAAGTCGTGTTACTGAGTCCACCGTCAGCTTTGGTCAGATGAAAGTAGAGGTGTACGACCTGGGAATGACACTCGACAGTCAACTATCTTTTCCAGAATCCCCAACACACAGTCACGAACACAGCAAAATACACTTAGTTGGTCAGAAGTGAGGATTGAGTTATATTGTGTGAGTCAGTCATTTGTTTCTGATGAATGTCCTGCCTTGTATACCTTTAAAAGATGATGCTCGATGATGCATGAGTTTACCTTAAGGTGGTTCCCAGAGGCAGGTCCACAGATTCTAACTCTGCAAAAATATTCCCAAAGGCCTTCTCTTCTTCTTTGTTCTCCTCTTCACTTTGACTGGGTGGGTCGGGTAAAGCAGCGTGCACCCTGTCACTGGCCATTTCTCTCCTCAGTATTTAGGTACGAGGACTAAAAATCTGTACATGTGAAAGAGAAGGAAACCAAGAACTGGGTGGGTGTGTGTGTGTGTGTGTGTGTGTGTGTGTGTGTGGTGAACTCCAGGGCACCTGCTATGGTCAGCAGAAAGAGCGCGCAACAGGAAAATGAGACCTTGTGATTCACTGAACTTTGAAGCCAACAAAACTAGCTGCTCCCTGTGTATCCATTTATTTCACCCACTTTAAACCCAGAAGAAACACAATGAAGAGTCCCGCCTGTCATACACACTCAGTCAGCTGCACAGCTGTTGATTTATAGTTCCAATCACTGAATCAATCAATGAATGAATCCATGACAATCAAGAGAGTGGAAGTTTGAATTGTCAAAAACAGGTAATATACATGATATTTAAACCTGTGGAGCAGAGAACATGTCTGAGGTCAAGTGTTTCAGCAGAGAGTGAGTTAAACTGAAACAAGCACATCAGCTGACACCTGGCTTTTGTCTCTGATGTCACTGTGCACAATCGGCATTCACTCCAACGTCAAATGACTCTGCAGAAGTCATGGGTGTTTATCAGCTGAGGCTGGAACACGATAATCACATGCACTTGAACTTTTTGTGAAAAGAGTCAAACGCCTATTTTAGGCAGGATAACTTACTTGTTAAAAACCTGCATGTACGCATTTACTTCAGCTGTGGCCAAGTAGCCAGGTTCAGAGAAGGAAGGAAAGGAGGTGAAATCCAAAAGGTGATATCTCTGGTTCAGTGTGTCCACTTTGATCATTCGTTTCAAACTGTCCATAATGAATCCAGCGGTGCAATGATAGACCAGCGGACTGCTTTTCAAAATCTGGTGCCTACATTACCCACAATGCAGCGTAAGCCTTGGCCACACAGTCATCATGAGATCACTGTGCTGTTCACACCACACAACTTTCTGTCTTGTAATCAGGAGTCTTGCCGTCCTTTAGTCTCTCATCACAGGGTCACAGGAAAGGACTCTGAGTTGTTTGTGCCCTGATTTACAGCTATAAAAAAGCAAGAAAGGTAAGGATAAGAATATGAGTGAACCATGGATCTGGAGAATGCTCAAAAAGCATAGATCATTTCTGCCAGCCTGCTCACTGCCTGAGAACAGTGAACAGCTGGTGTGTTGGTACTGTGAAGCTGCAGGCTGTTACTGTGCCTGCTCTCACACACAGATGCAGGACGAGGCTGGGCTCAGAGGGGACGCCAGAGGAGAGTCTGCTCTGATTGGCTGTGTCTCATCCCTGCCTCTCCGGCCTGTTCGTGACTCAACCAGATATTTGGCCCGTTAGATATCCAGGGGACATCAACACGCCGGCGATCTTCTGGATCTCCAAAATCCACGAACTTGGCATTTGTCACAGAGTGACATCACTGGAAGCGATTTATCAGATTACACGCAGCTTCCTCTGGAGCCACACATCAAACCTAAGACTGTCTTGCAGCATTGCTCACCAGTATACAGTATAGACTTTATTTAATCAGGAAGTGGCACTGAGATGAAGATCTTATTTACAAGTGACACCTTAGTACAGACTTCAGCGCCTGTGCACTGGGTTGTGGAGTAAAAACTACATTTTCCTCTGAAATGCAGCAGAGTAGGTGTTAGTTACTCTCCACATATAGTGTGACATATTGTGTGTCCATGTTTGATTTGCATGTATGTCTTTGTGTGTTATTACAAACAGACAGCGACTTGGGTTTCCTCATATTTGCCTAATATTCACTGTAAGGTGTAATAAGTCATACTTGACACACCTGTCAGAGTGTGCCAGTGTGTAACTGGGTGCGGATAAAAATAAATGCTACCGCAAAAAGGGTTTCCACATTTTCTCAGTGAGGCGGCAGGCCTTGACCCGCTTACACAACCACTTTCTATTTCCTGCTATTCTTTTTCAAACGGATCGGCCCATTAGGAGTGTGGACGTAGCAGTTCACAATAAGCTCTTTGCAAAAGCCCTGACTATGAGTTTCCTTATTACCCCACCAAAAACATGAAGTGGTTCTCATCCACACACACACACACACACACACACACACACACACACACACACACACACACACACACACACACACACACACACACACACACACACACACACACACACACACACACACACACACACCAGCAGTATAGGAAATGTGTCAGAGTTGCAGGAACAGACACACAGATGGCTTGATGCTACACAATAACTGCAGGAGAGACGGGAATGTATGCAACGATACAAGCTGACAGATAGATGAACGGAAAATACATAGAAAGCTTTATTTCTCTCTCTCTCTCTCTCACACACACACACACACACACACACACACACATGCTCACACACTTCTCAGACTATAATAACCATCATTAATAAAATGGCAAATGTATAGTTATAAAGTATGTTGCATTGTTTAGTAAACTAACTTTATAAACCCTTTATAACAGCCCCTCACATAATGTTAGTGAACTGCTCAGTATTTGTAGATGTGTTGTAAAGGTGATTTGAACCTTCATATATAATATGCTATTGCAGACTAAATGAGTAGAACTGAGACCTGATTTAATGTGTATGGTTGTGTCAGAGTGACACATCTTCAACCTGATCAGCCCTTACAAACTGTCTACATCATCATCAATGTTCTTTGTAAACCTGGGACAAAGTGACGATGCGTACTTCATATGAAGTGTTAATCTGTTGTGCATGTGTCCCTTTTGAGAGAGGATATATGGATCATAGCGGTGAGGGTCTCTGTCACCGTGCCTATTCTTCTCTCCCTGCGCTCTTCCTTTCTCTGCTCTGCCAGCTTCCTGCCAGCTTCCCGTGTCTGTCCGGAGCACAGGCTGCCATACATCTGCTGACCTCCATTGTAAATGACACTCCAAACAAATAGGACTGAAGGACATCCTGGAATGGAGCTGGTCCACCGTCAAAGCCAGAGAGGTTATCCAGATGTTTAAAACGAGGCCAGGGGCCGACAAGACCGTGTTTTAATTCTGAGCCTGACAGTGTAGGAAACAAATCTGCAAAGAAAACAAATAGAAAGCTGCCATCTGGTTTCAGACTAGCTTAGCAACAAAGACTGGAAACAGAGAGAGTAAGCTTAGTACATGAAGAAACCTACACTCTGTTCTGAGAGCTGTCGTCTTTTGAAGAGTCAATATCACTTATCCTGGGGATTGTCAAAGAGGACATTGGTAATGATAAAATGAATTCCACAGGCCCCATCAGACCCCACAAAGTGCTGATGGAGGTATGACTCAAGAAAATTACGTTTTTTTAATGTGTGATTTGCACGTGTTTGCTGACTGTTATTAGTAGATTCAGATGAATTTGATTAGCTGTCAGTTTTTCTGACTTTTTTTCATTCATCAAATAACTCTGAAAGTGATCCTGATGACATCATCCAACAACTTCGTTGTCATTATAGTTGTAGTGTTGAATCTGCCATGATTTTTAAAACACAATATATTCATAATTATTATGGTTCTGGGTGTGGGTGGCTCTTTGATACACTGTAAAAAACTAGTGAATCTGATGTGTGATGCATCAGTTCAAGCACACTGCTGTGAGCTGACATCGTCACTTTGTCAGCTAATCACTGAGGAATAAAAAGACCGATGACTACAAAGAGCCACCCAGAAAGAAACCTATGACCTCAAAATGACCAAGTAAGGTAGACTCATAAGTTGTTATAAGTTGTTAAAACTTAAACATAACATCTTAAATTTAACACTGTAAGGTTGTCAGCTTCATGACTTATTTACAGTAAAGTCAACTTGTACAGTGCACCTGCAAGGAGGAGGCAAAATGATCCATGATTTACACTGCACAGACGTCAGGTTCAGCTCAGCATACAGCTGTGTTCAACCCCCGTCCAGTTCATCTGAATCCACTGTGCACAGCATCTAAGCATGTCAGATGTTCAGTGACAGAAACTGCCCCTCACTACGAGAACACTTAATGTTTGAGCTGGTTTATCTTATTGATCCCGGGAGTACGGCATCCACAGTAAGTCCATGATGGAATTTTCTCATTCATTCGCCTTTATTTCTCCTCTTCACTCTGCGGCCTTGTCCGTCGTTTCTACTTCCCCCTGCTGCCAAAGCCTTTCATTCATAAACATTTTACATCGTGATACCTGGACAATCGTCTTTCTGCCCATATGAACCAGTTTTTGGATGCTGCTATTCAAACATCATTGTGTTGATTGTCATGATTCAGTGTTTCTGACTCACTATTTCACAGCCCACACCTCTGCATCATTACCTTCAGACCAAAAGACTTAAAAATGGAAAATAATCTCAGTTTTTTCTTTTCTGATTGTGAATACTTGGCGTTACAGTTTTATTCATCTAGTTGCATGCTCAAAGTACGTGTCAGTTGTTTCTCTTCCATTCTGTCAGTTCACCATCAACGGACTGTGGAGCAGCCACGGGACCAGGGCAGGAAACAGAGCGCCGAGTTTGCAGGGATGACCTTGTCGCAGTTATTGAGGTAGAACCAGACATTGAGCTATCAGGAGAATACACTTCTGACAAGAAAAGTGGGTTTGTTGAGCTAGAGTCAACAGGGATGTAAAAAGGTATGGTGTGCGTCATTTGAAGCAGCCCGTCAAGTATTACTTTATCATTAAAATGTGTAAAAATGTTTTTGATATTCATCAGATTAGAAAGAATGAGATAGAAATGCAGAGGAAATGAAAAGATCAGTACATAAATGATGTAACCTAACTGTCGGTGTTTTTGTGTCATGACTGACTCCATGTCCACTAGCAGGGACAGGCTATAAAGCAAATACATACAATTTAACATCTTTGTGATATTTTTCTTACATCTCAACTACTAATAAATGATGTTTAAAGAAATCATCCCTAAAAACAAATAACCAGACATTATGTGTCCTAAACTTTTGATGCATTATCTTCACAAGTCATGTTAGCCAATGCTCTACTACGTGTTGTTTAGTGCTGTTGGTGCAGATCAGCTGCTGAGGCTGACCTGCTGCTCTGAGCTGTTTGGCTCCAGGAATACAGCTGGGTGTCTAACAGCAAGCTCTGATATGCAGTGTCTGTAGATACTGTTCAAAATATCATCATGATGAAAAGTCCAACAGATTCACATCTGTAACTGGGCCCCTACAGGATTCCATTATATACTGTGAAACCAAAAAAATAATAATTATATACTGTGAAACTAAAAAAATAATAATTATATACTGTGAAACCAAAAAAATAATAATTATATACTGTGAAACCAAAAAAATAAAATAATTATATACTGTGAAACTAAAAAAAATGATAATTATATGCTGTGAAACTAAAAAAATGATAATTATATACTGTGAAACCAAAAAAATAATAATTATACACTTTGAAAGCAAAAAATAATAATTATACACTTTGAAACCAAAAAATAATAATTATATACTGTGAAACCAAAAAAATAATAATTATATACTGTGAAACTAAAAAGAATAATTTATACTGTGAAACTAAAAATAATAATTCTATACTGTGAAACCAAAAGAATAATAATTATATACTGTGAAACCAAAAAAATAAAATAATTATATACTGTGAAACTAAAAAAAATGATAATTATATGCTGTGAAACTAAAAAAATGATAATTATATACTGTGAAACCAAAAAAATAATAATTATACACTTTGAAAGCAAAAAATAATAATTATACACTTTGAAACCAAAAAATAATAATTATATACTGTGAAACCAAAAAAATAATAATTATATACTGTGAAACCAAAAAAATAATAATTATATACTGTGAAACTAAAAAAAGAATAATTCTATACTGTGAAACTAAAAAATAATAATTCTATACTGTGAAACCAAAAAAATAATTATTATATACTGTGAAACTGAAAAATAATAATTATATACTGTGAAACCAAAAAATGATAATTATATACTGTGAAACCAAAATAATGATAATTATATACTGTGAAACCAAAAAATAATAATTATATACTGTGAAACCAAAAAATAATAATTATATACTGTGAAACCAAAATAATGATAATTATATACTGTGAAACCAAAAAATAATAATTATATACTGTGAAACCAAAAAAATAATAATTATATACTGTGAAACTAAAAAAAGAATAATTCTATACTGTGAAACTAAAAAATAATAATTATATACTGTGAAACTAAAAAATAATAATTATATACTGTGAAACCAAAATAATGATAATTATATACTGTGAAACCAAAATAATGATAATTATATACTGTGAAACCAAAAAATAATAATTATATACTGTGAAACCAAAATAATGATAATTATATACTGTGAAACCAAAATAATGATAATTATATACTGTGAAACCAAAAAATAATAATTATATACTGTGAAACCAAAAAAATAATAATTATATATTGTGAAACCAAAATAATGATAATTATATACTGTGAAACTAAAATAATAACAAATATATACTGTGAAACCAAAAGAATAATAATTATATACTGTGAAACCAAAAGAATGATAATTATATACTGTGAAACCAAAAGAATGATAATTATATACTGTGAAACCAAAAAAATAATAATTATATACTGTGAAACTAAAATAATAATAATTATATACTGTGAAACTAAAAAATAATAATTATATACTGTGAAACTAAAAAAACAATAATTATATACTGTGAAACCAAAAAAATAATAATTGTATACCGTGAAAATCAATCACGCCAGACATAAAATATCATGTTCGGTGTGATCTATTTGGGGATACCACCTAGCTTACCTCGTCCCCCAACCAGCTGTCAGCAGCATCTGTCTGTGTATGATATTCCTACTCTGAACTGATGGTCCTCCACCCTCAGAAAACAGCTGGAGCAGCACTGACTGATGCTGACCACCAGAGGGAGCCACAGAGAGCCCACTGCTCTCTGCGGCTCCTCTTCTCACCTGGAGTCACATGTTACAGATGTGTCCCACCAGGAAACAGTCTTCTGTTCTCCCTGAAATACTGGAACCAAAAGATTTCTTTAATGGACTATATGAGTTAAAGATGTTTGATCACTCTCTCTGCTCATCTGTACATTATTTCATTTATTTCTGTACAAACTTTCTCTATTACCGCCAGTTTATTTCATGTTAACCTCTCCATCTCCTTAGCTCTGTCACACACAACCCTGTATTACTTAAAACAATCTCACAGCATGAAATATATGGGGAAAGTATTGTATACTGCAATGCAAACTGACATTTAGGAACAGTACACAACAACAAAATATATAACGATGACCCAGTTGTATTTTAGACGTTTTAATTTTTAATTTTTTTTAAAGACACTGATCAGAGCTTGCTTTGAGCTGCCAGTTAGTGCTGCTGGAGGGAACAGTCACGGACAGTGGGCCCGGCGGTGAAAGAGTGGTTCTAGGTGGATGTTTGTCTCCGTGAAGAGCTCTTGTCAGCGGGACAAAAAGCTCTGATGGGTCTTTGAGTGTCTCTCATAGCATCTAGTTTACTCAGCCACATTCACCACTTACACTGCCACACACACACACACACACACACACACACACACACACACACACACACACACACACACACTCACGCATGATTATTGCTCAGCAGACATAAACCTCTCAGAGGCTGTCAGCTGTCTCTCCTGTCTGCTACAAGTGGACAGGAACCAGGAGGAATGTTAACATATGTACACAGCCTTTATCCCTCTCTGCCTCGGAGTGTTCGCTCCTCTTTACACACATCTGTATGAGACCATGTCACACAGTACTTCCAGGTGATTTCTCTATTTTCACAAAATGAAGTTGATTTCAAAGTTCATTAATGGGTAGAAGGTAAGGTGTTCACATTTCTCTTCTCAAGAGTCAATCCTGAGGTTTCTGAGATCTTTGTCTCATGAACGTTCCTCATGCTGGAGGTGTTCAGTGGCCATTGATGGAGAAACTTTGATCATATTGTTAAAAGTGAACAACATTGGATAAGAAACATTATTCTGTATAATGTTTCATTTGACCACAGGTCTCGTGAATGCTGAATGTCAGTACCTGCCAGACTTGTGATTCTTTGCGGAGTAGTCTTTCTGTCTGCACTGCTGTGGACTCCTCTTCACCTCTGCCTCTCTGAATGAAGAGGTCAAGCTCATCCTGCCACGCAGATTTATCAAACACTAAGAAGAGGAAGGCAAACAAAGATAATGGTGTCCCTCTGTCGTCTGCAGGCTGAAGACTGGCTCTAAAAGAGCCTCAGCTTATTGATGTTCAGACCTGATTTTACAGCCGCTCAGATACCGGTGTTTGTGAAGCAGATTTACAGATGGGAGACGTGTGGTGGAAGCAGTTTTTATTTCTGTGAGGTTATAAAGCGAAATCTAAGAAAAAAGCAGTTCTGTGAGCGGTTGACAAAACTCTCTGAGCTCCTGGAGTTGGGACATGTGCTGATGAGGACTGTGTGCCACACAGCTGCTAACAGCCTCAGACGGGTTGTTTGCCAGTGACTCCCAAAACAACACGAGGCTTATCAGCTACAGACGCTCAGGCCTTTGTCTTCCGCTCGCACTCTGGGTTTTGGAACGAAAAAACGCCTATTTATGTAACTTAGTTTATGTATGTACATAAGAATGAATGAATTCATTTTCATGTCAGTTTTCATTTACAGGACCAGACATGAAAATAAAAAAAAACACAGTCCCCTAAGCACAAGACACAATACCCCCATCAAATCATATGGAACACAGAAAACGAAAATGAATACATAAGTAAACAGATCACTCCTCACTACCGACCAAATATAAATCCAAAACATAAATGTTTTAAACAATATTTGTTGTAGATCATGATATAAAGGGCAGCACAAAACAAATGAATCTCATTCTCCACCTCATGCAGGTCACAGTGTTCGCAGATTCTTCCACCTCTGTATCGTCCTGTTTCAATGTGTAGCAGTAATATACCTCATCTTAACTGTGCACGTGTACGGCACATTGTACGGAACGGATTTTTCACATCGATACTCTCTCTCAGATAAACAATAAGTTCTGGCTTGCTCCAGATTTCCTCAGCCCTTGCTTGTGCAAACTCAACCCGGGCTCGGTGTTTAAACTCCTCCACCTCCACATTTACTCTGTGGAGGTACTTTTCTTCCAGTCCACGCTCTTCTTATAAATCCAGTACTTCACAGGCCCTTTCACCTGTATAAGACAAATCCTAGTGAAATCGTTTACTGGCTATCCTCTGAGTTGGTAGACTCAACAGCCTGTTCCAAGCTGTCCATGCTAACTTTCCATCTGACCTCACATGAGTCCCACCCCATATCTCCATTGAACGCCAGGAGAGGTGTGTATTCATCAAGTCCCAGAAAGAATCGAACTGCCCCTTATGAACACGTTTGTGTTTTGTGAGACATAATCTAACACAGGGCACACACATGTTATACAGTTTTAGTTTTACCTATAATACTTTGTCTGCTAAAACTGATGCACCATGTAAAAAGAAACCAAGACACTTAAACTAATCTGTAAACTCAAGTCTTTTGTCACCAACGCAAAACTGAGGACTGCTCCTTTTTCTCCCTGGCTTACAAACATGCATAATGCATACACACCATGTGTTAACACATGTTAGCATTGTGTGTGAATCTTCTTCACTTTTCTGAGGAGAAAAATAATATCATCCGCATAAAGAAGAATATTTACAAGTAGAAATGTAATCAATAAAACAAGCAAATGCAGACTTATTGTGTTTCTAACTACTGTACATACTGTGTAAATCTCATCTATACAGGCTCCTCCTTGTCAGAACCCATTCTGCTCCTCTCATCTGTTATTCAGGATCGAGGAATACAATCTATACACCGTGCTCAGTCGACTAATAGTTCAGCAGCCCCTCAGCTCATGTTTTGGGGATTTTAGAATAGGTGTTATAATGGATCTAATCCAGACAGAGGGCACAATACTATGATCAAAACAATACAATGAGTCCAACAATCTTCTATACCAAATGCTTTTTGAATTTTAGCAGTCTCAATTGCTTTCTGGACTTCTTCTCTAACTAAAACTTTATATAAAGACCCATCATTATGAGTATAGTTCACTTGTTCCCTCTTCAGAACACACATTTGTTCATAGAATGCATCATCAAAGTTTCCAAACTGTCTTGAGAAGAGACCAGATATGTCCTCACCCCAAACCTGCACAGGGATCATTTTAAAGATGATTTATCTGTGGATTCTCTGCATGTATCTGATCCAGATGCATTATTTATTATTATGTCAAAAATATCCTGTTTAAAGTACGCTACATATGTACGTAAGGTATATTATGTGCCTAATGTAACTTAGGTGAATGTTGTGCTGGGTGACTGGGTGTGGAGATCAGAGGACTTTCTGGAGATGCCTTTCTCCGACAGTTTGGGTCGAGCCAACTCTCTGGACTCCACCCTGAGGGGCAGGTCCTGTGAACACGAACAAACCCTCTGCCCAGAGGTTTTAGAGGGGGCATGCATGAGGCATCAGTTGTGCATCGTTCATCCAGCAATCTGAGGTTGTGCAGGAGGGTGACGTGGGCCTGCGTCTGCCTTCACACATGCGCTGCTGCCATGAACTTGTCCAGACATTGCTGACTTAGAGGAGCTGCATGTGAGAACGCAAATGTTAGAATCAGTTGGCCTGGACATTAAGCTGTCTTTACCCTGCCGGCTGCCTGGTCCAAAGTCTGTGTAATGTCCCACTGAGCCCATCTGTGAATGGAGCAGGTCGCTGATGAGTCTCACTGCATGGAGTGTAGCTGCTCTGTTCTCTTCTTCTGCTTGCCTGAATATTACTTTCTGTTATTGGGTTGATATTGGGGGTACCTCCAAATACCTCACGGATGACTCCTCCTCCTCCTCCTCCTCCTCCTCCTCCTCCTGCACACTCAGGCACCCAGGCACAACCTGTTGCTAATACAAAATGGAGTTTTCCCAGTGGGTAAGAAAACTTAATTAATCTTAATATCCATGTCTGGATAAGTAAGAGAGTATGGAAAATATCTGTGTTTCAAGAATCTCTCCCTACTCTGTTTTCTAATATAGAAATAAATATAATTGGATTCAGGTGTCAAATATGGTCTGAAAAATGTGTGTGAACCCTGATGGAGCCAGTGTGCTATGGAGGACATGCTGATGTGGGTCATGTACGTCCTCCAGAGCCGCCTACAGGACTCAGGGCTACAGTCGGGCACAGATCGAGGTGATCTGCAGCCTGTCAACAGCTCCTGCACTCGGTCAATACTGAAGACACGTGTTGTGTAATCTCATACATTATTATCATCTGTGTTTTCTGAGTCTGTAAGTTCGACCACAGCAGATAGATCTGAAGTGGTGATCGTATGGCAGATTGAGTTGGACCTGAGTTTGCTGAGTGGAGCAGAACGCTGTATGACTCTGCAGCTGATTTCTCCTGTTTAGAGCTGATTCTAATTTTTTGCCTTCCCCTCTTTTCTCAGTTTTTCCTTTTCTTGCTGATGGTCAGCTGTCTTTGTAGTCTTTAACATAAGGCATTAAGTCATGCAAAGTATTTCATTAGTCATCTTTGCTTGATGTGGAAAGTTTTTCGAGGCATGTGCTCTCCATATTCCAACATGGAACAACCTTGTGCTGCATCTACATCTCATACAGTTAGCTCTCAAAATACTACAAAAACAGAACAGACCTGCATGGAAAATATCTCCTAAGCATTTGTATAGAACTCCTTTTAGATAAATATACTTACTGTATCAAATGTACTTCATTCAGAATTTTACATGCTCATCATACAGAATGTTTTGTATGTAAATCCTTCATTTGTAAAATGACCGTGAAGTCGAACTACTCAGGCAAACTAGTTTCCCACCAGCTCCAGTCACCAGTCAACATCACAGAACATACACACAACACTGGAGGTCACCTCTGTGGATCTCTGCCGCAGCCAGGTTGATGAATGGGATTGACCATAAAACCACTTTTAATCCAACGAGTTGAAAATCGCTGAAACACATTTTGGCGACAGTCTCCATCACAGGGCATAAGCACCAGCCAGTGGAGCTCACCTCCAGGGATCGCTCCTGCAGTCAGGAACTGAAAATAAATCCACTTTTTAATCCCAAACGTTAAAAACTCTCAGAGCTCCTGTTGGTTAACAGCTCTGGGTCAGGACCAGCTGATGTGACTCTGGGTGCTAGTTCCTTCAGAGGGTCTGGTTCTGCCCTGGACCCTCTCTTCCAGAGCTTTCTGGGGCTCTGAGTAGTGGCTCTGTCCCGGCACCAGGCCCACACAACACTCAGGAAACATCTTATTCAGTTTTGATTGAGAGACCCCTAGTGGCAGACATTATATATTATATGTTTAACTACAAAGTAATTCATGAAGTTGTAACATTAAATGAAAAATGTATATATTTTTGAAAGTAAATATTCAAGAATAAGCTATAATTGATAAAAGGGTTAGATAAGAACAAACACAAGAGAGTAGTGTCAGTTACCGATGATGATTATTAATTATGTTATTATCATAACATTGATTTTATTTTTATTATTATTATTATTTTTTAATTTTAATATTATTATGATTATTATTGTTTTGTGTTTTACAGCACTGGCATGACTGAGCTTCATCACCACACCATCATCACAGCTTTATTGCTTAAATGTAAAATATAAATAGTGACAACACAAACAACAGGTGACACTCTCAACACAAACACACACAGTCTAACCTTATCTATGTGTGTGTGTGTGTGTGTGTGTGTGTGTGTGACAACATGTGCATGCTAACCCAGCCTGTCTGTCATGGTTGTGAAATTGGCTTCTCGTTCATTTAAAATAGGGAAGTGAAAGAGAGTCAGAGATACACTCACACACACACACACACACACACACACACAGTCATGCACACACATGCAGGGTGCTCAGTAAAGCAGTGCAGTCTTACGCCCTAGCAGACACATGTGTGCTCTCAGATAGCTTGTTGATGTTGAACAGGAGAACATGTGCTGTGACTGATAGGCAAATCCTCCGGGTACCATCGCTGACGTCTGAATGTGGAGAGAGACGTCTCAGCAGACACAGAGACACAGAGGGCAAAGGACAGTGTCAGGGGAAGAGACCACATGGATAAAAACATATCTGGGGTCACAGTTTGCCACAGAAGCAGACCTGCTGTCTGTCTGTGGAGGAACAAGCTAAACAATCATTAAAACTCCTCTAAAACATATAGGCTGATAATCTAAGTTTGATTATGTTCCTGTAATCTAAAACATAAGTATCCGTGCATTGGGATGTTTTTCTCTTTTCCACTGTGCTCTCGACCACTCTTACATTTTCTCTGACCGAGGAGAAGAGTTAAAACAAGAAAACACTGGTGAATCCCAGAAATCAACAGGAACTAACAAAATAAGAGAAAATCATGGATACAAACAAAAATAAGAGAACATTAGGTATACAGTCCCTGACAAAAGTCTTGTCGCTTATCCAAGTTGTAGGAACAATAAATAATAACTTGATTTGTAGTTGATCAATTGGAATCAGAAATGGTTTATATGAAAGGCAAAGGCCTCTAGATTATGCTTATTATACCAAAATAAAGTTGTGTATCATTCATTGAGTTTTATCATTTAATTAGGACAGAAAGGTCAGATTTTGCTTGGACAAAAGTCTGACTGTTTAACAGCAACGTAAAGCGTAGAGAATGGTTGCCACAGGTGCCACCCCATTATCCTCCCAGAGGCTGCCCAGTCAGTTTGAACCCCTGTTTGAAGAGTGATGGCTGATGAACCCACTCTGCCTGACAACTCAAGTCTCATACACCTGTCCAAGTGTTTCTGACAACTCATTTTTGAGGTATACAATCGTTTTTTTTTTTCATTCTTATTATTTTCCTCATAAACTTAACCTTGAGTATCTATCTATCTATCTATCTATCTATCTATCTATCTATCTATCTATCTATCTATCTATCTATCTATCTATCTATCTATCTATCTATCTATCTATCTATCTATCTATCTATCTATCTACTCTCCTCAGTAATCTTTTGTTCTTGGTCTACCCTGGAGTCTCCTACCAGTTGGACATGCCTAGAAACAACACAGAGGCATCCTGATCAGATGCCACGATTATTTCAACAGACTTCTTTCAATGCAAAGGAGCAGCATTCCTTTGGTTCAACCAAGGTTCAACACCGCACCCACACTCTTTTTTTTTATATATATATATATACGCTTGCGATGTTCAACCTATGAACGTCCTTTGAGGAGGAACTGGTGCTTATGTGTGTGGTTTAGGTGAGACAACCAGGAGAGAAGTGACTGGTCATTTGACAACAACAATGGCGGCTCCTCAAGAGGTTAGTGTATACTGATAAAGCATCAGTTATATTAGTAGTGGACAGTTTTTTTATTTCCTCATTGAAAGAAGACAGAATACTGAAGGTTTTTCTCTTGACTTTGCTCTGAGGCTCCACTGGTAGGAGCGCTCTCCTACTGTTGGCCTGATTGGTTCAACTGGCCTGTCATAGACAATGATTGACGAATGGTTCATCCAATCACCCGCCAAGTATTTTTGAAAGTCCCTGCCCTTGTCTAAACAGTTTCTTGTGACTTCTTTCCAGAAGGTTCTGGTTAAAAACCACCTGGTGCGTCAGGTTACAGTACCACATCATCTGTAGAGGTTAGAGAAACAATGTTCAGGTCACCAAACTGGACACTCCCCTTCCCCTGGCTGTGTGTTGAGATCCTATCCTCTCTGTCGGTCCTCATGGGGAGGCTGATGAAACAATGGCATTCTATTGTGGCATTCCAGTTCCAGTAATGAACATCACTTTCATGGCTTGCTTGGAAACTTAAGAGACCTTTTTTTGTCTACTGACATGTGATGACTAGAATAAGTAATGAAGTGATACTGTCTGAATTCTTCTTCATTTTCAAAGTCTCGGTATAGTTCATCCTGGCTCACTGTCACACTGCCATGACTTACCGCGACACTTGATAAGACAAGTAAACATGAAAAAAGACTTTTAAGACTCTTTGAACGCAGAGCCCCCTAATATTGTTTACTGGGAACTTAACCAATCATATTACTAATCACTGGTCTCCAGTGGCACCAACAGAGAACAATGAGCTAAATGCTAATTATCAGTTGGACAGACTGATAATTAGTTGATAATGATCCTGTACGAATGACATTTTAGTGATCACTTTTTTTTTTAATTCATCGCCCTTGTGCTAGTAAGCTGCTGTTAGATTGAACCCTCTCTTCTCTGTCCAACATCCTCTTCTGTGCTGCACATTGCCCAGCACCCCCACCCCATCCCTCAGCATTCCTTCATCTATTAATGTCCTTTCCTGTCTCTGTGGTCATCACTGTTTTCACAGTCTCAGGCCGGAAACCAAACAAATTAACACTGCATTGTTCTGGCCAGTCACATTATAGCTGGAAACATCAGCACAGCAATAGTTTCCTGAAACCACACATTAATAAGCAGAGGCCAGCCGTGATGTGTGTGTGTGTGTGTGTGTGTGTGTGTGTGTGTGTGTGTGTGTGTGTGTGTGTGTGTGTGTGTGTGTGTGGACTTGAAGCTCAATGTTCTGTCTTCTGTCCTTTGAATTCCCCACCGTGTGTCAGGCTTTTCATTCACCACAGCTAAATTGTCTTACTTTGCCCTGCAGGCGAGTACATAAAATAATAGAAACTATGTCTCCTCAACTGAAAGTGTGGCATGAGGACAAAGAGCAGAAGAAGAACTGATCCAATTGAATCCTGACTTCAGGATCTGTTGAGCAGTGGTGTAGCAGGACTGGTGTACCAGCTCTGCTGCTGGCTGACTGTTTTACAAACCAGCCACAAGAAAATCTCAGACACAACCCATGAACACCTGAGTGAGAAAATGTGTGCAGACCAAGAAGAAACTGTGACTAAAAAGAGCAGGTCAGCTCACCAGTATGGGAGTATTTTCATTTATTTGTGTGATTTTATTAGTGTGTTTTTCATATTGTGGTAAAAATGAATTATTATATAATAATTATAACCTGTGTACCCAGATAAAGTGGTTAGATTCAGAATAAAGAGGTTAAATTCGAACCACCTGGTCTTTACAACTGAGTTTAAAAAATGGACAGGTCGTTAAGAATGATCAATAATTATCAATATTGGCCAATATGAAACTTCAGTGTCATGATAGACCTTTTAGCCATTACACCCAGGCTGGCGTTCACCCCAAAGTACTGAGTTTAGATGTTGATTTCTCAATATGAAAACTGCTCCTGCAACAGAAACAGTTTCAGTATTTCTGGATCGATCCATACACCACCAATGCTCTTACACTAGTAAAGATGGTTCCATTCTACACTGTTTGACTATGAAGTAATCTGGATTTCACTGGACAAGAGTAGTAAGATAGATGCCTGCTACTTCTCCTGTCAGTGGTGGGAAATCCAAAGAAAAGAAATCAGGCCGAGATGCTGCGTGTAATCTGCCTCCAGTGATGTCAAGACTGCTTTAAGACTGCTTTTTCAAGACAGTTACGTCAGGTTTTCACAATTATCTATCTATAATGGAAATTCACCATAATAAACTCTTTCTAAATGTTTGTATTGTGATCCCCAGTGTCCAGCCATGTTCACTCATAGGCTGCTGTACATAGGTTGTTGAGCTGACCCTTGTTGCCTGTAGTAACTTCCCCCATGATCAGAGGTTGCAGGCCTGGTAAACTCCAGTCAGCTAATAAGGCCTATAGCTCCACTGCTAACTGTGCTAATGAGCTAATGGCAGCTAGCTACAGCCAAAGATATCTAGCAAAGCAGTTGTCAGTTACTCTGTTGATATGCCGCCACCTATATTTTTGGAGCTACCTGTAAATTCTTGCCATTTTTTTCAAATTACTCCTTTAACGACTGGAACCCACGCATGTCAATCAAACAGTTACTCCCCTCATTAATCAAATCACCCAACTCAAGACATCCATCACATCTGGACCGATGCAAGAGCAGTGGACGGGCCCTCTAACATAAGCAGTTAGATGGATGTGTCCGGTTAATGAATGGTAAAATACAACATGTTATAGCTGCCATATGTCAGCAGAAAGAGTAGCATCCTTAAACATTATCTCTTATTGATCCGGGATTATCACTGTATCACTGAACCCAAACACACAAGCACACACACAGCCTGTCCAACACATTGCTGTGGACTGAGGCAGCTTCACAAAGGGGCCCTCTGTTTACACGGGCAGTAAAAATCAGGGCCGCGTGACGGGAACAACAGCACAAGCATGTCATAAAAAGACCAGCAGCAGATCGATGGAAGATTATAACTGGATCATTTAGGTGTGTTTGTCTCTGGGGGGAAGATAGCAGCTGCTATTCAACACTGTAAAACTAGATACAAGCGGTGTTGATCCTGTTCACACATACCGCTACACATAAAGCACGTCCATACACACTGAGGCTGTAGGTAACACAGACACATCACCCAGATATGAACTAATGACGCACTTCAAACTGATATGAAATGCATTTGGACGGCCCCACAGCGTTCCCTCACATCTAAAAATCTTTAAAAACGTGATGGCAGCTTTGGATGTCTAATGTCCCAATAAGCACCCAAGTCATTTTTACCTCTCATGACATTCAGTTGAAATTAACGTCTTACAAGGTTGGATGTAGTAACCTTTCTACAACACTCACACAGTCCAGTGTACTAAAAATTAAATGATTCTGAACAACAAGATTTACACCAGTAACCACACCTGGCTTTCACTCATTCCAGTCTTTTTTATTCGAATCGATGTAGGATCGATGGATTTTGCAACTGCATCATCTCAAAGTGAGTTTGGTGGATTTGTATTTGCTTTTGCTATTCAGCTTGATTGTTTGTCATCGGAGATCAGTGGCTGAAGTTTAAAATCCCGTCTCAATGACTGTCTGCTGCTGAAAGTACCGATATTAGAGAACAGTTTATGGTATTTTTTCCTCGTCAGCAGGCAAACCGAGTGAACGAGTGCCTCAATCTGCTCTGGTCCATGATCTTATTGTAAGGGACAGAGTTAAAAAAAATAAAAATAAGGTTAGATGATTTCAAAGTGCTTCCTTCATAGAGATAATTTATCAGGAGTCCAACTGTCTTCCAATCTCTTAAAACCAGGGTCAACAAACAAAGGAATAAAGTAGAGATGATCAACAGTAAGAGAAGAGAGAGAAGAGGAGTATTAGTATGTGATAGAAAATGATTGTTACTCATAGTAAAGTTGTCCCTAATACCTGGTAATGTTTAACACGATTTATAAATGTTACACTTGATGGTGAGAATGAGCTACATCCTTGAGAGTGCAGTCTAGTCATATTGAGCGAGGGTCTGATAACCATCCTGAGGTTTAGCGATTGTATTGGCCAGTGATAATGTTGATGTTGAATGAATGTTGATTGGTTTGACCACAACCATAATCTTTCCCTACACTGCAGTTGCAAGGTGCAGAGACTGTAGAAAGAAATAATAATGATTAAACGTAATACAGGTTTGCAGAATTATCTGAGATATCCTTGTCTGTCGAGAAGTTAATGCTTCCACAACGAAGCAAGTTTCAGAGTCCAGCACTGACGCAGGCTGCAAGAAAATACCTCTCACCGTGTTAATGCCGTAAAGTCAGAGCAGATACAATAAATGTTTAGGTCTGCTCTCCTCTTTACGACACAGATCTCTACGTGTGTGTTGTACGCTGTGATTTTAACACAGCGGTTTTCACAGTGTAACTGCTAATCAGCGCTGGTAACAGGAGAAGTGTCACTGTGCAACAATGACTGGGGCCAGGCTGATAAGACTTGAGTCACACTTTTTGATTCATTTCCTCTAACATTTCATGACTCTCCTCAGACATTACAATACCCGCTTTGTGTGTGCTGAGAGGCAGGATGTGATTTATGATTTGATGTTTCTGTGATGATTGTGAAATGGGGCCCTTTTAGTGCCACATTTTCTCACAAGTTACAGTGTAGCATACTTGGCATACTTCAAGAATAGCTCGTTGAAAGCATACTTTAAATTTAACAGAGGCAGCATCATGTAGAAACACACCAGCTCAACATGACCAACCACACGACCTGTAGACTGGTGCCTCGTGTCAGTGTCCTCTCTGTGATTATAACCAAGTGACGAGGCACATCCCCTGCACCGGACCATACAACACTGCTGATGGGTGACTTACTGTGAGTCCATTTTAAACAGGCAACAGTAAGGCTGGTAACAAACCACCTGGTCTTACATCTGAACAGCCACTAAATCTGTTTCTGAAAACATGTTAGGAGAGAAGACTTCCAGTCCACACTCAGTTCAGATAAGTGGCGGTCAGTAGGCGTCTTGTCCGACCACGCCCTGTGACGAAGCAGGGTTCAATACTAGAGGAACGTCAGGTGACCCACATGTGGGTTTGAGTTCTGATTTGATCATCTCTGAATTTACAGAGACACAGAATTTAGAACAAACTGTATGATGTTTGTCTTTTACATGATTTAATGTGACTAAGTCACCGGGGGATTCTGACATTTGACATCGCACATGATGACAATATGTGGTGGTAAATGGATGAGTTTCTTCTTTATTCTTCTTTAAATAAAATTAAAAGAGAAAAGAAGATACTTATTCATCTTTACTGGCAGCTTTTCACACCAAAGACTGAATATAGAAAAATGTTTTAGTATTAAAATAGTGATGAGATCCTTTATGGGAATGTCAACAGATTTTTTATAATCTCACCACATTGGAAACGTTTTTATTTCCCAGCAGCCACCACATTACCTCAGGAGATATCCTTTAATATTGTTCCTTAAATGTCACTTGTGCTCTAATAGCGCCTTGATTCAGACGGATGTTTGCGACATTTGGCCGTAAGCATTTATTATCAGTGTATGTGCTCTGCCCGGCAGCTTGTTTGAGCAGCTAATCGTTCAGATGGACTCTATCTAAATTGGATGGTGAGGCAGAAAATCCAGTAGTCTTTTAACTACCACGTGAATACTTTTAAAACCTCCCTATCTTCCATTTGGATATGGCCTAATTGAAAAGCAAATAGTACACATGAGTGCACCCATGAATCAGTGAGTGATATCTCCTTAGCTGCCGGAGGAATGAATCTCTCCTGCCAGGCCCCCTCCTTCTCTCGCGTGTTTTCCATTGCTTCAAATGGCCTCCCTCACGCACAATCTATTGGATTATTGTTTTGGGGATTAATGTCTCGATGTAGATCCTTTTCACACACACAGTAAGTGGTTTCTGGGACAACTCCAGGCCTCTCTGTTGACCCACCAGATGGGACGCTGAACAAAGGCAGGCTGATACACTGAATGTTCAAGGTTTTACAAAGTGAAACTGGAGAAATTGATTTTAAGAACAAAAAAGATGATGATGAAATAACAGTACCTTCTTACTTAAGTGTAACTTGTTGTATTGATATTAGTGTTTGGGTCCATGTAGTCTATTACTTTTAGCAGGAGGCCTATTTTTTACAGAGTAGTGTTGGACATGCGTCTGGCTTCAATGTGAATGTACATGTCTGACTAGTATTTCTCCTTCCTGCATCATTAAAAATGTGTTTCTGTAAAAAATGTTAATTTATCTTCTGAAAAAGTCCACAATACAAGCAGCGATAACCCAATGTTCACTTTTCACCTGAAAAATAACGTGACAAGAGTCAAAATCCAATTCTAAGTGGACCGGTTCCTCCATGACCATAATCTGACTCTGTTACATATTAGATCGTGATATCCTGAGCCATACATACTGAACTAAGTCACAACATAAAGAAAATAATCATTTTATTATTCTAACAATGTCCTTGTCCTGGCCTCACTGATTAAGTCATTGATAAGCAAATAAATTAATATATTTCACCATTCAATTTTTCTAGCATAATGTTTTATGTTCCAAAATAGGAAATGTGTGCGTGTGCGTGTGTGTGCGTGTGTGTGTGTTAATAGCTAGAGGGTAATGGTAATGACAGTAGAGATAAGAAAAGAGGAGGATAGTATTTAGGCTCAGTAAGGCCATGAGTAGGTCTGGATGTGTTCTCACTACATGGTTGAAGACATCTGTTTATTGAGTGCTTTCATCACTGCAATTGAATGTGTTAGCAGAAGTTTGTGAGTAATAGATTACTATCTATATGCGGGCAACTGATTCTAATCTAACAATTAAGTGATCTTTAAATGGCTATATAAATGTATTCAGACGTTTTTTCAACCTACAGGTTATTCTGACTTTCATTTTTTCCTGGAATCAGACTCCACCCTCTTTGGAAAACATAGCCCTGGTCAGTGTTGCTGTAAATCACCTCCATACTGGATCTCCTGTCCCAGTCTGGTGTCCAGCCATGTTCACTTGGGTCCTGCTGAGCCCCTTTGCTCTCTGTGAATCCCCTCCTTGATCCAAAATTGCAGTCCTGGCAGACTTAGCTTATAAGGCTGCTAGCTCCACAGCTAACTGAGCTAACGTCAGCTAGCTACAGCCAAAATAGCTAGTAAAGAGTCTGCAGCAGATTGCAGTTACTCTGGTGATACTGTATCCTGACCGCCACCTATATTTACCAGCCGCAACGGTGTCGGCTGGTAATGTTTTCACCATGTGCCTCTGTGTGTGTGTCTTCGTGGCAAAATGTGGTCTTTGGAGACATCTTTTGCTGCGAGGACTAACACAGATTTTTTTGCGTACTATGCCAGGTATTTATACGTCGTTCTGTCAAAGTTTTGTTAGCGCAATATTGTCTGAACTGTGCAAGATACAGTATCAAACCTTTACAGGCGTGTAGGCCGAGTTTAAAGAACTGTGTGGTCCGATCCATGAGTACTGAGTTAGTGGGCATCACATCTGATGTGATATAATAACAAGACGGTGTCTAGTTTTGGGCCTATCTTCTGATGCTGTGCATATTCTATAGGTCGCACCCTGCAGAAATATAGTCATCTCTGAGCTTTTGTAGGGTGATCAGGCTAAGCCAATGAGAGCAGAGGAGGGTCGGTCAATCTTTCGCCATTCTGAATGTTGTTATCGTGGCAGGCTGCAACAAATAAACCAGTGCATGGAAAACACTGACACCTGGCTTCCTGAGTGTCTTCTACATGTCTCTGCAAGGCTCGTGGACACCTTGACTTGACGCAGCGGTGCTTGAGCGGGGCAGTATTTGCTGGCCTTGGAGTTTGCATACAGACTACTATTATTGCCATGGGCTACTGCCTTGCTGACATGCACATTACTGCTGTCTCTGGAGTACACGCTGGTTTCACTTCTTTGTTTTGAGCTACGGTGCCGGCAGTGTCACTTGAAAGTCTGTCCACTCAGCTTGGACTGTTGCACTGAGGACAGCACTGCTCTGTCTCATGGCGGAGAGTCTTAAAGGAGAAGTCTACAGATTTAACACATAACCATCCGATTACTTTTCATGGGTAGTACTCCTGAGCCTGTGAAAAATATCCTCTGGCGATGTCATAGTGAGGTCATCAGGATTATTTGAGTTCGGTCTTGGAGACTCAAGACTTACTGTTTATCAGAACACCTGAGGTGCTTACTGGAGACAAGGAGTTTAAAATACATTGGCATTAACCAATCAGGGAGCATCTAACAAAATAAGTTGTCATGCTGAATAATGGAAAATGCCGTTAAAAATGGATGTGTTGAGCTTTTACTGTGATTCTCACCACTCTGTGTCTCTTGTAAGACACGCAATACTAAAGCACTTCCATACGTACGGTATACATGTTAGTCAGTACATTTAATCAAGTAATCAATATGTATATGTCATCCTCTCTTTGCCCATGTATTTTGCCTCTGGACTGGAGCTAATGAGAGGTCATCCATAGTGACATGTGCGGTCATTTGAACTTTTGCTTCTATCATTTACCCTGTGATCTCTTCTAGACAGATCGTTTCTACCAAAGCAGAGCAGAGTGACATCATGATGAAACAGATTCTAAAAGTTGTTATCTTTAGATAAAGACACATAATGAGACATTTATCAAAGTCACAAACAAACTGATGATTGTTCTGTTACAAGATGAGATTAGATAACTAAATGATGATGAAACGCCTGTTGTTGCAATAGTATTATCAGATAATGAGGTCTGATCTTGACGTAGTAGTTAAGAAAGCCAAATACAGTTAAAGTCACGAACAACTGACAATCAAATAGAGAATATAGTCTGACAGTATTCTATATAGTCCATATTGTGACTGTCATCTGTACTGAACACACACTATGACGTCGCCTGTGATATAATATCATTTTCAAATGAATTATTATATCCACTGTTAAAATTGTCAGCTCACTTTATCTTTTATATCGTAAAGCACTTTGAGCTGTTGGTTTGCATGAAAGGCTCTTCATTATATTATTGTTGCAATGCTACGACAAGTCTATACATTTTCATACCACTAGTTGGAGCTCTTACATGTAGGTGTATAGTTTTGCACTTCCTCCTTTAGAAGGTGTGTTCAAATCAGCGTCTCCTGTGAGAAGAACGTGCTGTTCCTGAGCTCTGTAATGTTACAGTATTATTCTGAATATGTCTTATATAAAGGCTACCACTCCGTACGTTAGTGTCCAAGTTACCACAATTATCATTACCATTGTTTACCATAGTTATGATCACTATATATAGACAGTATATGTATATATCAACCATAAGGTCTACATATAACAACTAAAGAGTCAGGCTCGCACACACACACACTCTCACACCATGTTCATTACATACACACTTACACACCTGCGTGTGTGTTATCTGTTGTGTTGTGTTCGTCCTGGACTGGCCTTGTACTCTATTGTTTTAACTCATGAACCGGGGCTGCATGAATTAGATTCATCGAGGTGTCCCACACACTGTACCTGCCTGACTGCACTCCTTTTTCCTGTTACTTGTGTGAATAATAAAAATATCTCTTAAAAACCTTCCCCCTTAAATGGGCAAACAAATGAATGAAAATAATGACAAACTTGAAACAGACAGTATTGGACAGATAAAAAGGTGAACTATTACACATACATTAGGAACATGCTGAATGCAGCAGAAGTAATGTGAACCATAATGAACAACAGTGAACTTCTCATCACTAACTATTCCTGTCTACAAGGAGCACGCTGTCCTAATGGCTGGTTAATGTTGTGCCACTCACTGTACCCCTCACAGTCCACCCCGAAACATTTGTCATCATTATAAGTGTTCAGAGCACATGAGCCGCTGTTTGCTCTCTTTCAACACCGATCAGTACACGGCCAATTTAACCTCTGCAGTGAGAGGTGTAGACATGACTAAATGGTCCCAGGCTGCCATGATCAGTCTGTTACCTGCACCTGGATGACGGCTGCTGGTGCCCATGAGGTCTTCTGTTCTGTTGTGGACCTGGTTCATGGTTACACTAAACTCCCGCTGAAGATGAAACCATGCTCGACTTACCTGTGTCTTACTTAAGCAACAGTTCACCCAAAACATTAACTTCAGTCCTCCTCTCCTCCCTCCATGATGATGTGAAGTCAGGAGAAGTGTCGTAGTCCACAGAACAGTTCTGGAGCTTCACAGTAGAACAGAGTCGCAGCATTCTGCTAAACAACTGAAGCAGCTGGAGATTTAATTTACATAAAAACATTTTTAAAAAAAACAGTGAAAAATGCATAAAATGTGTCAGTACAGCTCGTCCAGCATAATACAATCTGAAATTAGGTTAATTATCCCTTTTTAAAACCAGCAGTGTGTCTGTGTGAATTTTATCCTGAGCCATAAAATTCATGAGTCGAGTCACATGACTTGGCCTCCTGCTTTGGTGTTAAACCTTTTTTTTTTGTAATCAGATTTTAACTCAAAGTTTTTTTTGAATGTGTTTTTTCAGTGTTACAGTTCTGTTTCCACTGTTAAAGACTGAAGTCAAAACCGTGTCACTGCTCCAGACTGTGTGTTAACCACACTGTGATCATTCTTCACTTCTTTCCCACAAGGTGCACATTATGTGATATTTGCACTAGCTCAGTGTTTTTTAAATACTAACACAGTTTGTAAAACAGTTCAAATCAGAACAGATTGATGGAACAGTTTGAGCATCTCTGCAGTAACAGTGTCACGACACAGAAGATCTTCCCTCTCTATCTCGTAGAGGAAGGACGACCACGTCACTGTGCTGTGCAGTGAAAGTGAAACATACTGTTGATGGATTTTGCTGTAGTTATTATTGCTTCCATGGAGTTTCAGAAATGTGTTATTATTAATGACTACATGCCACAATAAAGAAAACAGAAAGAATACTGCAGCGAATTGTGTCACTTCATTCCACAAACGTTGGTGCACTATTTAAAACAGAATGTGATCATTTGTGAAAGTGTTTTGACGTATACTCAACTGAACACAGCACAAAGACAGACAGGGTTTGTTTTTTTTTTGTAAATATATGCTTATTGTGAATTTGTGTTTTAAACAGCCAGGACACAAAAGACTGGGGAGGTTGTTGGGAATTGGGGTTTTAAAATGAAATCTTGATTTACATAAAGAATCATTTAACCTCAAAGGTAAAAGTATATTATGTAGGTGGGAAAACTGTAATATTTGTTTAAACATTACTTGGGTCGGGCTGAATGTGGGATGGAACTGTTATGAGCTAATCACACAGAAGTCAGCGAGCACATGTTCCATCAGCACCGCTCTTCTGTAGAGCATCTTTACTTTGTGGCTGTTTTCACATACAGCCCACTGAGGCAATGTGACCGTGATTTTGAGTTATTCAAATAGAATTGATATGATGTGATACATTGTAGGATATTTATGTAATTATAGAAAAAGATGTATAACCAATTTCACATTCCATTTTTAAGCTTATATCCTTTGACTCTGACATTGTTATGTATGTTTCTGTAATGCTGGACTGAATGATAGACGGTTGCTGTTTTGATTTTCCCCTCCTTGCCTCTCTGACCTCGCCAGCTTCAGCTTCAGTAAGAATATTTACCGCTCTGATTTGTACGTCTCCCGGCGTCTGTCCCTCCGTCCCCCCCTCCTCCCTCCTCCGTCTCTCTCCCTCTCTGTGTCTCCGTGGCCGCTGGCGACACCAGTATCGATGTAAGCCGTGTGTTCTCTCATTAATTTATCAGCTCAGCAGAGGAGGAAGGCCTCAGCGAGGGGGAGATAATGGCTTCCATTTGGCCAAGGTCAACAGTCAACACATTCCTCAGTCGTTCAAATATAACCACACATTAACTTGTGTCCACCAATACCACAAGGGCACACGCACACACACACACACACACACACACACACACACACACACACACACACACACACACACACACACACACACACACACACACAAACACACAGAACTGATAGATGTTAGTTGTGATTGGCGTTGAAAAACTGTCCTGCTTGTCTTTAAAAGTTGTATCCTGTTGAAGAGGTGATACAAAGTCAGTCAGTATGAACTCAGAATATCATCTGAATATCATATAAATTCATGAGAACAGCTACAGAGAAATAAAGCACACCTGATGGCATCGGTAGTTGGACCTGTACAAGAGACATAGTGGCTCAGTGTTTGAAGGTTTGGATCAGTTTACAGTTTGGTCGGGGAAGTTGTGATGGAGGTTAGTGTCAGGTTTCAGTCAGGGCTTCACTTCATTAATGAAAACAATACAGTGATGATGATGTGTATGGTTTATTCCATGTTCCTCTGTTCCTCTGTTGTAGCGCTGCAGCGCTCGCTGCACTGTCACAGCAGGTGACATGTTCCTTCTTCACCCACACACAAACACACACCTGACAACAGTCCACCATCTGCAGCTAAAAACAGTCCCAACAAACTACAGTGTTCATCTTTTTAATGGAATCACTGAGCCCTTGTAAAATGAAAGACGGACGTGGTCTGGGATCTGTTGGTAATGATAGAATAACAACAGACTCTTTAAGAAAGGAACCTTCCTAACTTGATGACAACATCCACTGGTTTATGAAAGGGTTTGATGACCCTCAGATGTGAGATAATGGTCTCAGTCCACAGGAGCATGTAATCAGGTCTGGCATGTATGAAAGTATCCAAAGACAGAAAAATCAGAGCAACCTTGTGCCCTAAAAATTTCATTTGTATACTACTAAAATGTAGTAAATTATATATTTTGTGTAAATGTGATTATTCTGTCAACATTTCTCAGGGCTGTGTTTCAGTAAGCTTCGGCGTGGTCAGGTGGAGGCTGCTACAACACTTAGAATAAGAGGAAGGAACCTGGTATAAAGCAAAGACGTCTTCTTCAGTGTTTAACAAAGTCCACTGTCTTTCCCTCGCCTTCACCGGAAGCTTTTAAATGTCTAAACACAACCATAAAAACATTATTCATCTTTTAGTTGCTAGGAAAACAAATGAAATATACTGACGGTGGATGTGTGAGTCATGACAGAGACGTTCCTTGTTAGGGTGATAAACGTCACCCAGGCAGCGTTATCACGTCTCTGTGAACGTGTTACTGTTACCAGCAAGGCTACCACAGGGATTCTAGGAAGACTTATAGAAATCCACATTCAAACATTCCAAGTGAAAAATATTCATTGAGTTCATGCAGAGCATTGACATGAGACTATTTACAGTCTTAGGTTTAGTCGTATCTGCTGGTTTTAAAGGCCCCATTACAGTGACAGACTGCTACGTGGTCTAATTCTTTACCCACTTAGTCATTATGTCCACATTACTGATCACACACACACACACACACAGAGGAAAAACAGGAACTGATGAACTAGGGAAGCACTGCCATTAGTAAATCACATAAATAAAACACTATCATTGATAAAATTCATCCAATAGGGTCAACCTCCTGTCAGAACAGGTCCACCCTGCAGCCCGTCCTGATCATAACCCTCTCCAACACCAGCTCAACAAGCCCAAACCCAAAAAATGCACTTGAATCTCAGAAATCCCCAGCCCGGCATGCCTCCCTTCACCTCAGCGACGGCACGGACCCCACAAGCCCTCGCAAAAAACAGTCGACCCACGCCACCTCAGCACGTCCCAACAGTGCCCCAAAGAGCCCCCAAAATATGGTCATAGCTGATCTGGTGGCCCAGTTCTAGCATGTATGAGGTGCTTCGGAGGAGATTTTAAATCTTGAGAGACATGTTGCGTACGGTGGTATAGTCCAAAACTCTCTCACCGCTCTAATAGCATAATGATTCCATGAATTGCCTCAAATTATGATTTAAGAGTACTGCAATATTTGATGAAAGCATGTCGACTGCAACTGTTTTCATTAACAGGTATTGTGGTGTGTGTGTGTGTGTGCCTGTGTGCCTGTGCCTGTGTGTGTGTGTGTGTGTGTGTGTGTGTGTGTGTGTGTGTGTGTGTGTGTGTGTGTGTGTGAAGTGACCAGATCAATCGGGCACTTTGGAATCAAGCAGCTATCTGCTGAACATTTCACCCACCAACTGTGTGTGCGATTCCTCCGAATGTTGACTTTACCGTGCACAATTTGTGAACCATTACACAATACAGAGGCCGAGATCAATGTGCATACTGTTGGTTTTGGAAGGGTCTTGTATGTGCGAGGCCGTTGAACTTCTGCAAACGTCCCTCAAACAAGTTCACGAGAGCAACGAGCTTTAAACATTAAAAGTTGCGATCAGCCCAGTACAAGTGTTCTCTCTTCATCTTCGATAGCAAGCCTCAACAGCCGTACTCATCACTTGAATTAAAAAGCGCTGAACACATTGTATGACTATCAATCAGTGTTCCGCTATCTTGTCTGCTGTCCCGGCCGTTCTGAGGGTTCACTCAATCATTAACCTAATCTACTTACTGAAAAACTCCCACTCACAGTGTTTGCATGAGAGCTCAATGATAAGCTATTTGAAGTTGAATGTGGTGATGGGACAGCTATCGACATGGACAAAACTGTTTGCTAATCTGTGGCTGCCTTTGATTCTTCACAAAGCCAGGAGGCAGTGAAACAGCAGACTGAAGAGCGGTGGTCGGGTTAGACCAGCGTTTATCCTCCAGACAACGAGCTTCATGTGGTTTTACTGACATGTCTGAGAGCAGTTTGTGGTTCAGGATCCTCCTGAAGAGCACAGTGAGCGACTCCTGCTGTCTGTGAAGTGTGGATGGATCCTCGCTCACTGTCTTACAGTCTGCATATACCTGCCATTTTAAATCAAAGTCTGTATACATTCAGATTTATTGAGTGTGGCCTGTCCTCTCCCAGGTCACCGTGGTGGACAGGAAGCTGTGTGGCTCAGGCAGCACTCAGTCGTCCTCCTGGATGCACTCGTCACATTTATCTCTGTCCATGTGGCATCTGTTGTATGTCTGCACATCCTCTGCAGCTCTTCATAAGGTTTCTTCAGTTCCCAGTGGTTTATTGGAGTTTTTCCTCACCCAGTCAAGAGTCTGAGGACTGAGCCTGTCCTGCACTGTGCACGTTATAAAGGCTCCCCGAGACGATGTCACTGTGATTTTGGGTTAGATAAATGAAACGGACTTGACTTGTCTGAGGTGAGGTGGTTAACAGGTGTGGGGTCATCACTCAACGAACATTTAAAACGAATCAGAAACATGAGTTTTAAAGCGTCTCTTTAGGACGTAAGGTCGTCTGTGAATCACACTGTGGACATTTCTGAAGTTAGTTTAGACGATTGAGCTTCCTGTTCAAACTGTCCAATCACATGACTCTGTTCAGGTCACACGCAGAGTTAGGCAGGTATCTGTGTGAGCAGATCAACTTAAATAAATGAACGCTGACATAATGAATGGATCACCTCAGTGGTGCTGATCCATGTTCTGTTTCAAAGTGTCATCCAACACTGTAAAAAGTCATACAAACATGAAGCAGAATGAACTCTTACTGTCTCATTGACTTGATGTAAAGTGTGATGTCAGGTTTATTAAACTCAAAATGTATTATGTACATTTAATATTTTATATAGCATAAAACTTTTTTTAACTTCTAAACTTGATTTCATCTAACTTGATGAGTGAAACAATGAGTCGGATCAATAAACTGTACAGAGGTCAGTCATTTTATTAAAATAAGTGTGTGAATATTAACATAGTGAGTGACTCTGCCTGGACACCTTCACATTTCCTCACAATACAATTGTACTTTGACGGGAAACATTTCAAATGCAGCTTCTATGTGTGAGAAATATTTATATTATCATAGTCCGTCCTGGCAGCCTTTGTTACAGTGGGCAGTTAGTATTTTCATATTGAAATTTAAGAACGAATTCACAAAGATCGCGATTTTCCAGCATTTGAATGTACTCGATAACCATATGAATAGATTGTGTGGATAAAAGATAATGTATGCAATAATGATAGGCCTGACTGAAGACTACTTTTAGGGACGTGCCATCCCCCTGATGTCCAGACTCTACTTTAAACCAGAGGCTGTGTGTCAGAAACACGACAGGGTTTGTCTGTGTGATGATAGTTCAAAGGTTAATGTGAATAAAGTTTCAGAACTGACATCAGCATCGGGTGTAACCAGCGGAGAGAAAGAAAACCAGAATGCAGCGGGAGCACTGCAGCTGGACTGGAAGAGTCAAATCATTTATGGCTATGTAGAAGTAAATCACATGACTGACATGAAACACCGCAGACATCTCGCGCCACTGTCCATAAAAATATATAGTTTGTGGTTTGTATGTTTTCCACTATTATCATCACAACTTTATAACATGACAAAGGAACCATTATGTTTTATTAATACTGTAAAGAGAATGAATCTGTTTCACTTCTTTTGGCACCGACTTCAATATTTTAGCCCCAGTGTGTCCTGAGGGTCCGACAGGGACAGCAGAGCCAGGCTCGTGTGGTTCTGTTCGGACGTGTTCGTCTCACTGGTTTTATGTGCGGGCTTCATGAAGAGGACAGAAAACATCACAGTCAGCTTCTACATCAGAAAGTTACACATTTTATTCTTACAAAACAACACAAAAATACTTTAAAAGATCCAACAAACAAAACACAATTTGCGCTACATTGATTATTTAATAGAATATCACATTTTCAGGCAGCGGCCGCAGACGTAAGAGCATTTATCATCCACAAGGACGGACAGGACAAGAGACACTGATCAGGGACAGGAGACACTGATCAGGGACAGCAGACACTGATCAGGGACAGGAGACACTGATCAGGGACATGAGACACTGATCAGGGACAGGAGACACTGATCAGTGTCTCCTGATCAGGGACAGGAGAGACAGGAGACACTGATCAGGGACATGAGACACTGATCAGGGACAGGAGACACTGATCAGTGTCTCCTGATCAGGGACAGGAGACACTGATCAGAGACAGGAGACACTGATCAGTGTCTCCTGATCAGGGACAGGAGACACTGATCAGGGACATGAGACACTGATCAGGGACAGGAGACACTGATCAGTGTCTCCTGATCAGGGACAGGAGACACTGATCAGGGACAGGAGACACTGATCAGAGATAGGAGACACTGATCAGAGACAGGACAGTGGACACTGTGAACATGGTCAATTATTCTATTATCGGATCGAATTTATACCAACAGTAAATATTACAGCCAGACCTATAGGACCATCCTGTCTGTCCGACCTCCTGTCAGTCATCCTGTCTGTCCGACCTCCTGTCAGTCATCCTGTCTGTCCGACCTCCTGTCTGTCATCCTGTCTGTCTAACCTCCTGTCTGTCATCCTGTCTGTCCGACCTCCTGTCAGTCATCCTGTCTGTCCGACCTCCTGTCTGTCATCCTGTCTGTCTAACCTCCTGTCTGTCATCCTGTCTGTCCGACCTCCTGTCTGTCATCCTGTCTGTCCGACCTCCTGTCTGTCATCCTGTCTGTCTAACCTCCTGTCTGTCCGACCTCCTGTCTGTCATCCTGTCTGTCCGACCTCCTGTCTGTCATCTCGTCTGTCTGTCTGTTTGCCTGTCTTTCTGTCCTCCTGTCTGTCACCATGTCTGTCTGTCCTCTTTTCTGTCCTCCTGTCCTCCTGTCTGTCTGTCTCTCTGTCCTCCTGTCTGTCTGTCTCTCTGTCCTGCTGTCTGTCTGTCTCTCTGTCTCTCTGTCCTCCTGTCTGTCTGTCCTCAGACCTCAGTGAAGGTGAATGAATAGGCTGTAGAGTCCGAGAAGTTCTGTTGTCTTCATGGTCCGGCTCCTTCTGTCTGAGTGGATCAGAACTAGGGGTTCAGTGTGAACTCGGAGTCGTCCTCTATGTCCAGGTCCTGGTCTGTGTCATCTGACACGTCGGAGTCCAGCTCTGTGTGTGGCTGCTGCGGGGACACGGAGCGCACGCAGCGGCCCGTCGGCGACAGCTCGGCGGAGACTGTGTGTCTGTGCTCCGGGCTCTGGATCTGGATCCCGGCAGGTTCCGTCATGTCGTCTCCCTTGTTACTCCTCCCGGCGGAGCCGTCGTCCTCCACGTCCCTCTTACCTCCCTGAGGGTTCTCCTGGTGCACATGGACACAGGTTTATAGATTAGAACCCTGCACAGACATGTAGGCTACATGTGTCTGTCGCTTGTTAATAATTAGCATATTCACTGAGAATAAAAGTTCAGACTGAAACAGACTCACCTGTTTCAGTCTGCGCCACTTCGCTCGTCGGTTCTGGAACCAAGTCTTGACCTAAAAGACAAAACGAACAGTTAACGAATTATTATTATTAGGCTAATATTATTATTATTATTATTATTATTATTATTATTATTATTATTATTATTATTATTATTATTATTGATGTTGTTGTTATTATTATTATCATCATTATCATTGTTACTATTATTATTAGTAGTAGTAGTAGTATTACTGTTATAATTGTTGTTGTTAAATTATTGTTATCATCATCATTATTATTCTTATTTATATTATTCTTAATTGTATTATTGTTATTGTTATCATTATCATTATTATCATTATTAGGCCTATTAGTAGTATTATTACTATCATAATTGTTGTTGTTGTGGTTACATTATTATTATTATTATTATTATTATTAGTATTATTATTATTATTATTATTATTATTATTATTAGTTTATTATTATTATTGTTAGTTTATTATTATTATTATTATTATTATTATTATTATTATTATTAGTTTATTATTATTATTGTTAGTTTTTTATTATTATTATTATTATTATTATTATTATTATTATTATTATTATTAGTTTATTATTATTATTATTATTAGTAGTAGTAGTAGTAGTAGTAGTAGTAGTAGTAGTAGTATTTAGCAGGCAGCACAGCTGGAGAGAGGGCCGCAGGCAGAACGGAACAAGGTGACTAAATATCATATATAATAAGTAAAGGCTGTGTGACGGACTGAGGCCTCATCAGCTCATCACACACTGACACAACTGGGTTTTATCAACACAGGGTTCGGTCCGGTGATTGTGGGTCATTATGGATCAAATCCGTGTGTAGATGAATTCTCGATGATGATGCCATGTTTGTGGTAATTATTCGGACCTGTGACGAGAGTCTGTTCGTCACAGATGATTCCACACTGTTAGAATAAATAAGAATAGTTCGACTGATGGGTCTTGAAACATGTCTTTAATATCTAAATATCCTGTCACTGTCACTGTCACACTGGATCTTTGAATTGTTCACTCATAGTCTGAGCACACTGACTGGGGGACTGATACTTTTCATCTGATCGATAATCAACGAACATGACGCACATCGTCACAGCTGTTTCACACACAGCCTCCGTTCAGTGGACAGAAAACACCGAGTCTGAACACATCTGTCACCGCTGGCTCACTCTGTCGAGTGTCCCTCGGTCGTGGTCCAACCTGATGGTGACTGTAGCTGACGGAGCGCCTGGTGGAGGCACCACCTGCAACGCATGCGCCGTCCGCACTCAGACATGAACCAAACTAGTGTGAGAATTAAACCCCAGCTGTAGTTTACCGTTTCATTTTGAAATCAAATCTGGGTCAGACTGTCTGATCAGCAGGAATCATGTGTTTCCATCAGTCAGAACATCCAAATCACATCTTTCGCTCTCTGATTTTGAGTTAAAATCCAGAATTGATCGGGCTCTACTGTTCACCCAGGCCCGACTGAACCCGTCCTGCTGGATTCATCCCAGGAGACGCACGGGGAGCTCACCTGTCTCTCGCTGAGCTGCAGCATCTTGGCCAGTCGTTTCCTCTCGGGCGGTGAGAGGTATTTCTGCGTCTCGAACTTCTTCTCCAGCTCGATGGTCTGGTCGTTGGAGAACCGAACCTGGCCGCCCTTTCTTTTGTGCAAGGGCCGCTGGATGAAGGGGGTCCACAGCAGAGGTTTGCCTTTAGAGACGGAACAGACAGGCCCGACACTTCAGTCCAAGTCCACACCTGGCCTCAGAACACTCACAGTATCTATAGACGACTGACACTCTGTTCTGATGACAGCACTGATTCATGTGTCGTTAACTAAACTGTGTGTCATTACGACTTCACCTGCAACAAACAACGCGAGGGTTTATAAACCGTTTATTAAACCTGCAGCTGATGTCTTTAATATGTGTACATAGAACACATACTACTACTAATATAATAATAATAATAATAATAATAATAATAATAATAATAATAATAATAATAATAATAGGCTAATAATATACATGCATTTTATATAGCGTGTTAAAAAGCAGAATAATAAAAACAACATCATCAGTATCAGCTGTTTAATCAATAGTTCTTAAAGCTTTGTATTGATTGTTGACAGTGAAGTATAATGAACTGATCACTGATCATTAATTAGTGTGGGCAGCAGCGCGTATTGAACAGGCTGAACCAGCAGCACGGGACAGATGACTGAACGTCATATTCAGTTATTTAATGTAAAAATATAAAATACTGTTCAAGCTTCAAGAGCAGTCCATGACCCAGCTACAGCTGAGTGCTGTCCCGGCCCATGCAGCCGCACGGGCCGTGTAATCAGCCTGTTTTGGTCCCGGCTGGTTTCCTGTCGTCTTAATGGTCTGGAACAAACAATGGAGCAGTGAGCGGCCGACACACGGGCCTGCTGCTGCGCGCTGTCTTTAAGGAAGGTCGTGACAGAGTGAAAACTATGGCCAAATATCCGCTTCATGTGCTTCCTGCTTTGCGGTGTGATTATAGGCGATGGCACCCACCAACAGACACTGACACAATATAAATCTGTTGCTGCTGCTGGGGCTCGAAACCTCCTCGCTGCTGCGCGCTGTTTTCCAGAGGAAGTTAGCCAATCCCGTCCCATGTGATAGACTCTTGAAATAAACATGAAAGGAAACGTGAAGCAGGATAAAGTTGAGTTTAATGATCGTCTGAGCTGAATTAATGAGCTCAGAGAGGCTTCAGAGCTGAACCTGGAACCCTCCGCGACAACTCTACCCTTCTCTTTCTACTAACTGTTTGGCTCTGTTCACCTCATTGAGCTCCATTTATTTCATATAATAATAATAATAATAATAATAATAATAATAATAATAATAATAATAATCAAATAGCCTAATAATTATTATTTATCCGGATTGTTTTTGTTTTATTGTTTACATGCTTTAATAGAATTATTATTATTATTTTTTAAAAAGAGTAAATGTGAATAACTAAATAAATCAACACAGCTAGCATTAATTAATGATAAATGAAATCAACTTTAGTAAAGAGTTTTTCACTGTTGACAAACAATGCCGCTCTTTATTATTAAACAGTTGTTTGGGTTTATAAACATCAGGGCCGACCTTAGAATGACCGTCTGCGTCATGTTCACAGGCCTACGAGGAATAAACAGTATTTATTTAGTATAATAAACATCAGCTGAGACTTTACAGTCGACACATGATCAATAAATGCTTCAGAAAACATGCCACTGTTAGTTAACAGTGAAACAAGTGTTACTAACTATAAACTATTAATGAATCATTTATCAATCATGGCTATTAAAAAGCTGAGCGTCAAATCACAGCAGCATTGAACCTTTTACCTGATTGAACTATATTCTAATGCGATCACGTCTGCAGAGCTTCCTGAGCTCAGGTTTGTTTTAGGATGAATCTTTACAAGTTTTTGTGTTTGCTGTGTGATGTTTCACAATCTGTCATTCCAGTGCGTGTTCAGCTAACACCTCCCTCCTCTTATTGTTCTGCGTTAAACTCGTCTCTCTATCTGTTCTGCCGCGGTCCCATTAGATTTGATGGGCTGCCCTGTTTGCTTTATTTTCTTCTCGCCGCCGACCATAAAGAAAGTCAGCCACATCCTCGCAGGCCAGGCAGAGGAAGTGCAACAATATGTGAAAAACGGATCCCGGGCTATCAGAGGCCGAGTGTTTCCTGAATATGTCTGTATTGAGGATGTCGATAAAATAATCAGCAGCGTGCAGCGAGCTCCCGAGGAAGCGGCTGGCCGGGGTGAGCCAGGAAAACATTTAACAGCTTCTGAAACCAGATTTACTCCTATCGACAGGCCCACGGCTTCCGCTATGAACGGAAAAAGGGCCGGCTCGTTCAGCGCAACACAAAGTCACAGTACACTTAGGAGGACCATCACTCACAGCCCCTCACCCAGCCTCGGGCTCTGGACTCGGTTCTGACCCGACCCAATCAAAATGAAGCACATCTGCATCAAACTGACATTTAATATCAGATCTAATGTAATATTATGGATTTAACAGATGTGCGTAATGATGGACCCTGACACAAAACTGAACACACACACACACACACACACACAGAGAGAGAGAGAGAGAGAGAGAGAGAGAGAGAGAGAGAGAGAGAGAGAGAGAGAGAGAGAGAGAGAGAGAGAGAGTAGTGAAATAACAAGTGATTTAGAGCGCAGCTATGCTGTAGTCACCGGGTGACTTGCTCCTCAGATGTTTCAGAACAATGGGAGTCAGGAAAAAGAGTCAAGGTTGCCACACACCTCCCCGCCACCCCCCTATCAGCACCACCAGCAGCAGCCTGAATGGATAAGCCTGCTGCTATTGTGGCCCCCAAACATGTCTGTCACAATAACAGTGTGACTCATGTGTGCGTGTTCAGGCATCGGGCAGGAAAAAAGTTTCTTTGAAACTGAGATGAGCTGAAGAATGAACGTGGAGAGGCTGCAATTCACCCCGCAGAGCGTTTACGCAGGCGACGTGTAGCAGGCTGTCTTCTGCTCGATATGCATGCATGACCAAGCGTGATATACTTATGCAAAAATGGTTTCGTTGGCGCTGAAACGAGGCTTGAGAAAACAGACAAGTTTTCATGTGAAGGGTAAAAGATGATCTATTGCCACATCATCCAAGCAAGGTGGATTTGTTTTGATCTGAATATGGGTATTGTCCACTTCAGATCAAAACAAACCCACCTCGCTTACCATTACTATTAATTAATCAATTAATTAATGAATTACCATTTAATCGGACAAAATCGTCTGATGTACCAGGAGCCACTATAAACATGAACGATGAAAAAAAACACGGATTTATGTGAACAGATGTTTTCTGTAGCCTGACTGTGTGAGAGGAGGCCAACAGTCTCAAGAGTGTCCACACAACGAAAAACAACACAGACACGGGTGCAGGTTGTCATTTCTACAATTATACACATTTATGAATGTATATTTTACGCATGTGTGTGTACCAAGAGATTTACGCACGCTTGCCAAACTCACCGAGAGGGTCGTGCCTCAGCAGCGCCTGTGCGTACTCCCCCATGGAGCGGTGGTGCTGGTGGTAGGGGTAGATGGAGCCGGCGAAGGTCCCAGCGGAGGCGTAAGTCGCCGCCGTCAGCGCCGCCGCGGCGTGGTGAGACAGCGCCGGGTGGATCGGTGTGGGTTCATAAATCGGTGTCCGGTACGGTGAGATGAGACTCGTAAAGGAGGAGTTGGGCGACGGAAGAGTCGGCGTGGGGATGAGCGGAGTGGAGCAGGAGGAGGAAGAGGAGGAAGAAGAAGAAGAAGGAGAGGAGGTGGTGGTGGCAGTCCTCCCCAGAATGTCCTCGATGTAGAAGGGTGTCGGGTGAGCCGGCTGGATGGGAGTCGGTGCGTAAAGCGGGACGCTCATGGTGCCGTTAGCCGTCGCTGCGCACTGGAACTGAGTTAACGGAAGGCTGCAGCCCTTCTGTGCCTCCCTACAGCCTTCCTCTTTATCGATAGTATCTCTGAACAACTCTTTTACAAAACACCAAGCGTCTGCTAACTTCAGCATCCACTCAAATCTAGCGACTGTACCCGAAACACACTGAAGAGAGTCTGCCAGGGCTGTGGAGGAGACCGTTACAGTGTTTTGGTGTCCATCAGTTTGCGGTGGAGGACTCGCTGGTACTTGATCCAACTGTTGAGGCTGTTATCTGGCAGCAGGCGGAGGAGGGAGGAGATAAGTGGACTGCCAACTTCCTGCAGGTGGCCAGCGGACGTTTCTGATTGGCTCACTCGCAGCTCCAATCGAGCTCCGCAGTGATCAGACGACAGGAGAGAATAGATAGCAGCACTTCAGGAGAATCAGTTCACTACAGCCAATCAGCTGCTAACTAGCAAACCGAAAAATCTATGGTTGGACTGATGTAATGACCCTGATAGTAGGCTGGTTCTCCCTCAGAATAAAACCACCTCTACTTTGTCCTCAGCACATTTCACCTCCTAGAAAACATGAGAGTTGTCTAACTGATCAGACTCTGTGGAGCAGATCCCCAGGCTGGGCTCAGGATGAAGGGAAGCTGTGCAGACCTACTGTTTCTTACAGCACAGCTGATCTGCTGTCATGCAGACCAGAGCTACACTGATATGTGGCTGCTTGATATAATTGGCGGATGCTGGCTTTCAGTGGTTTGACACGTACACATTTGAATGCATCTGTGGTCAGAAACAATAACTGCTAACATTTTATGGCTGACTTTTAATAACCCACCTGACTTTTGAATTAAAAACCCTTCTAACAGTCACTTCATTTGGAGGCTCCTGCTAAGGGCCCCTGGCCCTCTGCCTGTTCTGTAATCGATCCATGCTCAAACCTGAACATCAGCTCCTCTTAACGTGTGTGTGTGTGTGTGTGTGTGTGGTTGCGTTTTGGGGCTGCCCCCTTTAACGGCACCTTCAGCGGCATTAGGTGTACTCACACGCACTATTTCCATGTTACATTTGCGTGTGTTTCCATGAAGTGGCCCCTCAGTGCCACGCTGCAGACAAAATAAATAGATCAATAAAATATTAATGGTTGATTTATGATGATG
>CM077804.1:610000-745000 GCA_039737535.1 Lagodon rhomboides
ATTCACCCTGAGCTAAACTCTGGATTCATCCTGAGCTAAACTCTGGGTTCATCCTGAGCTAAACTCTGGGTTCATCCTGAGCTAAACTCTGGGTTCATCCTGAGCTAAACTCTGGCTCACCTCTGGCTAAACTCTGGGTTCATCCTGAGCTAAACTCTGGGTTCATCCTGAGCTAAACTCTGGGTTCATCCTGAGCTAAACTCTGGGTTCATCCTGAGCTAAACTCTGGGTTCATCCTGAGCTAAACTCTGGATTCATCCTGAGCTAAACTCTGGGTTCATCCTGAGCTAAACTCTGGATTCATCCTGAGCTAAACTCTGGGTTCATCCTGAGCTAAACTCTGGATTCATCCTGAGCTAAACTCTGGGTTCATCCTGAGCTAAACTCTGGATTCATCCTGAGCTAAACTCTGGATTCATCCTGAGCTAAACTCTGGATTCATCCTGAGCTAAACTCTGGGTTCATCCTGAGCTAAACTCTGGGTTCATCCTGAGCTAAACTCTGGGTTCATCCTGAGCTAAACTCTGGGTTCATCCTGAGCTAAACTCTGGGTTCATCCTGAGCTAAACTCTGGATTCACCCTGAGCTAAACTCTGGGTTCATCCTGAGCTAAACTCTGGGTTCATCCTGAGCTAAACTCTGGGTTCATCCTGAGCTAAACTCTGGGTTCATCCTGAGCTAAACTCTGGGTTCATCCTGAGCTAAACTCTGGGTTCATCCTGAGCTAAACTCTGGGTTCATCCTGAGCTAAACTCTGGGTTCATCCTGAGCTAAACTCTGGATTCATCCTGAGCTAAACTCTGGATTCATCCTGAGCTAAACTCTGGGTTCATCTTGAGCTAAACTCTGGGTTCATCCTGAGCTAAACTCTGGGTTCATCCTGAGCTAAACTCTGGCTACCTCTGGCTAAACTCTGGGTTCATCCTGAGCTAAACTCTGGGTTCATCCTGAGCTAAACTCTGGGTTCATCCTGAGCTAAACTCTGGGTTCATCCTGAGCTAAACTCTGGGTTCATCCTGAGCTAAACTCTGGGTTCATCCTGAGCTAAACTCTGGATTCATCCTGAGCTAAACTCTGGGTTCATCCTGAGCTAAACTCTGGGTTCATCCTGAGCTAAACTCTGGGTTCATCCTGAGCTAAACTCTGGATTCATCCTGAGCTAAACTCTGGATTCATCCTGAGCTAAACTCTGGGTTCATCCTGAGCTAAACTCTGGGTTCATCCTGAGCTAAACTCTGGGTTCATCCTGAGCTAAACTCTGGGTTCATCTCTGAGCTAAACTCTGGGTTCATCCTGAGCTAAACTCTGGGTTCATCCTGAGCTAAACTCTGGGTTCATCCTGAGCTAAACTCTGGATTCATCCTGAGCTAAACTCTGGATTCATCCTGAGCTAAACTCTGGGTTCATCCTGAGCTAAACTCTGGATTCATCCTGAGCTAAACTCTGGGTTCATCCTGAGCTAAACTCTGGATTCATCCTGAGCTAAACTCTGGGTTCATCCTGAGCTAAACTCTGGATTCATCCTGAGCTAAACTCTGGGTTCATCCTGAGCTAAACTCTGGATTCACCCTGAGCTAAACTCTGGGTTCACCCTGAGCTAAACTCTGGGTTCATCCTGAGCTAAACTCTGGGTTCATCCTGAGCTAAACTCTGGGTTCATCCTGAGCTAAACTCTGGGTTCATCCTGAGCTAAACTCTGGGTTCATCCTGAGCTAAACTCTGGATTCATCCTGAGCTAAACTCTGGGTTCATCCTGAGCTAAACTCTGGGTTCATCCTGAGCTAAACTCTGGATTCATCCTGAGCTAAACTCTGGGTTCATCCTGAGCTAAACTCTGGGTTCATCCTGAGCTAAACTCTGGATTCACCCTGAGCTAAACTCTGGATTCACCCTGAGCTAAACTCTGGATTCACCCTGAGCTAAACTCTGGGTTCATCCTGAGCTAAACTCTGGATTCACCCTGAGCTAAACTCTGGGTTCATCCTGAGCTAAACTCTGGGTTCATCCAGAGCTAAACTCTGGGTTCATCCTGAGCTAAACTCTGGGTTCATCCTGAGCTAAACTCTGGGTTCATCCTGAGCTAAACTCTGGGTTCATCCTGAGCTAAACTCTGGGTTCATCCAGAGCTAAACTCTGGGTTCATCCTGAGCTAAACTCTGGGTTCATCCTGAGCTAAACTCTGGATTCATCCTGAGCTAAACTCTGGGTTCATCCTGAGCTAAACTCTGGGTTCATCCTGAGCTAAACTCTGGATTCACCCTGAGCTAAACTCTGGGTTCATCCTGAGCTAAACTCTGGGTTCATCCTGAGCTAAACTCTGGGTTCATCCTGAGCTAAACTCTGGGTTCATCCTGAGCTAAACTCTGGGTTCATCCTGAGCTAAACTCTGGGTTCATCCTGAGCTAAACTCTGGATTCATCCTGAGCTAAACTCTGGATTCATCCTGAGCTAAACTCTGGGTTCATCTTGAGCTAAACTCTGGGTTCATCCTGAGCTAAACTCTGGGTTCATCCTGAGCTAAACTCTGGCTACCTCTGGCTAAACTCTGGGTTCATCCTGAGCTAAACTCTGGGTTCATCCTGAGCTAAACTCTGGGTTCATCCTGAGCTAAACTCTGGGTTCATCCTGAGCTAAACTCTGGGTTCACCCTGAGCTAAACTCTGGGTTCACCCTGAGCTAAACTCTGGGTTCATCCTGAGCTAAACTCTGGGTTCATCCTGAGCTAAACTCTGGGTTCATCCTGAGCTAAACTCTGGATTCATCCTGAGCTAAACTCTGGATTCATCCTGAGCTAAACTCTGGGTTCATCCTGAGCTAAACTCTGGGTTCATCCTGAGCTAAACTCTGGATTCATCCTGAGCTAAACTCTGGGTTCATCCTGAGCTAAACTCTGGGTTCATCCTGAGCTAAACTCTGGATTCACCCTGAGCTAAACTCTGGGTTCATCCTGAGCTAAACTCTGGGTTCATCCTGAGCTAAACTCTGGGTTCATCCTGAGCTAAACTCTGGGTTCATCCTGAGCTAAACTCTGGATTCATCCTGAGCTAAACTCTGGATTCATCCTGAGCTAAACTCTGGGTTCATCTTGAGCTAAACTCTGGGTTCATCCTGAGCTAAACTCTGGGTTCATCCTGAGCTAAACTCTGGCTACCTCTGGCTAAACTCTGGGTTCATCCTGAGCTAAACTCTGGGTTCATCCTGAGCTAAACTCTGGGTTCATCCTGAGCTAAACTCTGGGTTCATCCTGAGCTAAACTCTGGGTTCACCCTGAGCTAAACTCTGGGTTCACCCTGAGCTAAACTCTGGGTTCATCCTGAGCTAAACTCTGGGTTCATCCTGAGCTAAACTCTGGATTCATCCTGAGCTAAACTCTGGGTTCATCCTGAGCTAAACTCTGGGTTCATCCTGAGCTAAACTCTGGATTCACCCTGAGCTAAACTCTGGATTCACCCTGAGCTAAACTCTGGATTCACCCTGAGCTAAACTCTGGGTTCATCCTGAGCTAAACTCTGGATTCACCCTGAGCTAAACTCTGGGTTCATCCTGAGCTAAACTCTGGGTTCATCCAGAGCTAAACTCTGGGTTCATCCTGAGCTAAACTCTGGGTTCATCCTGAGCTAAACTCTGGGTTCATCCTGAGCTAAACTCTGGGTTCATCCTGAGCTAAACTCTGGGTTCATCCAGAGCTAAACTCTGGGTTCATCCTGAGCTAAACTCTGGGTTCATCCTGAGCTAAACTCTGGATTCATCCTGAGCTAAACTCTGGGTTCATCCTGAGCTAAACTCTGGGTTCATCTTGAGCTAAACTCTGGATTCACCCTGAGCTAAACTCTGGGTTCATCCTGAGCTAAACTCTGGGTTCATCCAGAGCTAAACTCTGGGTTCATCCTGAGCTAAACTCTGGGTTCATCCTGAGCTAAACTCTGGGTTCATCCTGAGCTAAACTCTGGATTCATCCTGAGCTAAACTCTGGGTTCATCTTGAGCTAAACTCTGGGTTCATCCTGAGCTAAACTCTGGGTTCATCCTGAGCTAAACTCTGGCTACCTCTGGCTAAACTCTGGGTTCATCCTGAGCTAAACTCTGGGTTCATCCTGAGCTAAACTCTGGGTTCATCCTGAGCTAAACTCTGGGTTCATCCAGAGCTAAACTCTGGGTTCATCCTGAGCTAAACTCTGGGTTCATCCTGAGCTAAACTCTGGGTTCATCCTGAGCTAAACTCTGGGTTCATCCTGAGCTAAACTCTGGATTCATCCTGAGCTAAACTCTGGATTCATCCTGAGCTAAACTCTGGGTTCATCTTGAGCTAAACTCTGGGTTCATCCTGAGCTAAACTCTGGGTTCATCCTGAGCTAAACTCTGGCTACCTCTGGCTAAACTCTGGGTTCATCCTGAGCTAAACTCTGGGTTCATCCTGAGCTAAACTCTGGGTTCATCCTGAGCTAAACTCTGGGTTCATCCTGAGCTAAACTCTGGGTTCACCCTGAGCTAAACTCTGGGTTCACCCTGAGCTAAACTCTGGGTTCATCCTGAGCTAAACTCTGGATTCATCCTGAGCTAAACTCTGGATTCATCCTGAGCTAAACTCTGGGTTCATCCTGAGCTAAACTCTGGATTCACCCTGAGCTAAACTCTGGATTCACCCTGAGCTAAACTCTGGATTCACCCTGAGCTAAACTCTGGGTTCATCCTGAGCTAAACTCTGGATTCACCCTGAGCTAAACTCTGGGTTCATCCTGAGCTAAACTCTGGGTTCATCCAGAGCTAAACTCTGGGTTCATCCTGAGCTAAACTCTGGGTTCATCCTGAGCTAAACTCTGGGTTCATCCTGAGCTAAACTCTGGGTTCATCCTGAGCTAAACTCTGGGTTCATCCAGAGCTAAACTCTGGGTTCATCCTGAGCTAAACTCTGGGTTCATCCTGAGCTAAACTCTGGATTCATCCTGAGCTAAACTCTGGGTTCATCCTGAGCTAAACTCTGGGTTCATCTTGAGCTAAACTCTGGATTCACCCTGAGCTAAACTCTGGGTTCATCCTGAGCTAAACTCTGGGTTCATCCAGAGCTAAACTCTGGGTTCATCCTGAGCTAAACTCTGGGTTCATCCTGAGCTAAACTCTGGGTTCATCCTGAGCTAAACTCTGGGTTCATCCTGAGCTAAACTCTGGATTCATCCTGAGCTAAACTCTGGATTCATCCTGAGCTAAACTCTGGGTTCATCTTGAGCTAAACTCTGGGTTCATCCTGAGCTAAACTCTGGGTTCATCCTGAGCTAAACTCTGGCTACCTCTGGCTAAACTCTGGGTTCATCCTGAGCTAAACTCTGGGTTCATCCTGAGCTAAACTCTGGGTTCATCCTGAGCTAAACTCTGGGTTCATCCTGAGCTAAACTCTGGGTTCACCCTGAGCTAAACTCTGGGTTCACCCTGAGCTAAACTCTGGGTTCATCCTGAGCTAAACTCTGGGTTCATCCTGAGCTAAACTCTGGGTTCATCCTGAGCTAAACTCTGGATTCATCCTGAGCTAAACTCTGGATTCATCCTGAGCTAAACTCTGGGTTCATCCTGAGCTAAACTCTGGGTTCATCCTGAGCTAAACTCTGGATTCATCCTGAGCTAAACTCTGGGTTCATCCTGAGCTAAACTCTGGGTTCATCTTGAGCTAAACTCTGGATTCACCCTGAGCTAAACTCTGGGTTCATCCTGAGCTAAACTCTGGGTTCATCCAGAGCTAAACTCTGGGTTCATCCTGAGCTAAACTCTGGGTTCATCCTGAGCTAAACTCTGGGTTCATCCTGAGCTAAACTCTGGGTTCATCCTGAGCTAAACTCTGGATTCATCCTGAGCTAAACTCTGGATTCATCCTGAGCTAAACTCTGGGTTCATCTTGAGCTAAACTCTGGGTTCATCCTGAGCTAAACTCTGGGTTCATCCTGAGCTAAACTCTGGCTACCTCTGGCTAAACTCTGGGTTCATCCTGAGCTAAACTCTGGGTTCATCCTGAGCTAAACTCTGGGTTCATCCTGAGCTAAACTCTGGGTTCATCCTGAGCTAAACTCTGGGTTCACCCTGAGCTAAACTCTGGGTTCACCCTGAGCTAAACTCTGGGTTCATCCTGAGCTAAACTCTGGGTTCATCCTGAGCTAAACTCTGGATTCATCCTGAGCTAAACTCTGGGTTCATCCTGAGCTAAACTCTGGGTTCATCCTGAGCTAAACTCTGGATTCACCCTGAGCTAAACTCTGGATTCACCCTGAGCTAAACTCTGGATTCACCCTGAGCTAAACTCTGGGTTCATCCTGAGCTAAACTCTGGATTCACCCTGAGCTAAACTCTGGGTTCATCCTGAGCTAAACTCTGGGTTCATCCAGAGCTAAACTCTGGGTTCATCCTGAGCTAAACTCTGGGTTCATCCTGAGCTAAACTCTGGGTTCATCCTGAGCTAAACTCTGGGTTCATCCTGAGCTAAACTCTGGGTTCATCCAGAGCTAAACTCTGGGTTCATCCTGAGCTAAACTCTGGGTTCATCCTGAGCTAAACTCTGGATTCATCCTGAGCTAAACTCTGGGTTCATCCTGAGCTAAACTCTGGGTTCATCTTGAGCTAAACTCTGGATTCACCCTGAGCTAAACTCTGGGTTCATCCTGAGCTAAACTCTGGGTTCATCCAGAGCTAAACTCTGGGTTCATCCTGAGCTAAACTCTGGGTTCATCCTGAGCTAAACTCTGGGTTCATCCTGAGCTAAACTCTGGATTCATCCTGAGCTAAACTCTGGGTTCATCTTGAGCTAAACTCTGGGTTCATCCTGAGCTAAACTCTGGGTTCATCCTGAGCTAAACTCTGGCTACCTCTGGCTAAACTCTGGGTTCATCCTGAGCTAAACTCTGGGTTCATCCTGAGCTAAACTCTGGGTTCATCCTGAGCTAAACTCTGGGTTCATCCAGAGCTAAACTCTGGGTTCATCCTGAGCTAAACTCTGGGTTCATCCTGAGCTAAACTCTGGGTTCATCCTGAGCTAAACTCTGGGTTCATCCTGAGCTAAACTCTGGATTCATCCTGAGCTAAACTCTGGATTCATCCTGAGCTAAACTCTGGGTTCATCTTGAGCTAAACTCTGGGTTCATCCTGAGCTAAACTCTGGGTTCATCCTGAGCTAAACTCTGGCTACCTCTGGCTAAACTCTGGGTTCATCCTGAGCTAAACTCTGGGTTCATCCTGAGCTAAACTCTGGGTTCATCCTGAGCTAAACTCTGGGTTCATCCTGAGCTAAACTCTGGGTTCACCCTGAGCTAAACTCTGGGTTCACCCTGAGCTAAACTCTGGGTTCATCCTGAGCTAAACTCTGGGTTCATCCTGAGCTAAACTCTGGGTTCATCCTGAGCTAAACTCTGGATTCATCCTGAGCTAAACTCTGGATTCATCCTGAGCTAAACTCTGGGTTCATCCTGAGCTAAACTCTGGGTTCATCCTGAGCTAAACTCTGGATTCATCCTGAGCTAAACTCTGGATTCATCCTGAGCTAAACTCTGGGTTCATCCTGAGCTAAACTCTGGGTTCATCCTGAGCTAAACTCTGGGTTCATCCTGAGCTAAACTCTGGGTTCACCTCTGAGCTAAACTCTGGGTTCATCCTGAGCTAAACTCTGGATTCACCCTGAGCTAAACTCTGGGTTCATCCTGAGCTAAACTCTGGGTTCATCCAGAGCTAAACTCTGGGTTCATCCTGAGCTAAACTCTGGGTTCATCCTGAGCTAAACTCTGGGTTCATCCTGAGCTAAACTCTGGGTTCATCCTGAGCTAAACTCTGGATTCATCCTGAGCTAAACTCTGGATTCATCCTGAGCTAAACTCTGGGTTCATCTTGAGCTAAACTCTGGGTTCATCCTGAGCTAAACTCTGGGTTCATCCTGAGCTAAACTCTGGCTACCTCTGGCTAAACTCTGGGTTCATCCTGAGCTAAACTCTGGGTTCATCCTGAGCTAAACTCTGGGTTCATCCTGAGCTAAACTCTGGGTTCATCCTGAGCTAAACTCTGGGTTCATCCTGAGCTAAACTCTGGGTTCACCCTGAGCTAAACTCTGGGTTCACCCTGAGCTAAACTCTGGGTTCACCCTGAGCTAAACTCTGGGTTCATCCTGAGCTAAACTCTGGGTTCATCCTGAGCTAAACTCTGGGTTCATCCTGAGCTAAACTCTGGATTCATCCTGAGCTAAACTCTGGGTTCATCTTGAGCTAAACTCTGGGTTCATCCTGAGCTAAACTCTGGGTTCATCCTGAGCTAAACTCTGGCTACCTCTGGCTAAACTCTGGGTTCATCCTGAGCTAAACTCTGGGTTCATCCTGAGCTAAACTCTGGGTTCATCCAGAGCTAAACTCTGGATTCATCCTGAGCTAAACTCTGGATTCATCCTGAGCTAAACTCTGTGTTCATCCTGAGCTAAACTCTGGATTCATCCTGAGCTAAACTCTGGGTTCATCCTGAGCTAAACTCTGGATTCATCCTGAGCTAAACTCTGGGTTCATCCTGAGCTAAACTCTGGGTTCATCCTGAGCTAAACTCTGGGTTCATCCTGAGCTAAACTCTGGATTCATCCTGAGCTAAACTCTGGGTTCATCCTGAGCTAAACTCTGGGTTCATCCTGAGCTAAACTCTGGGTTCATCCTGAGCTAAACTCTGGGTTCATCCTGAGCTAAACTCTGGGTTCATCCTGAGCTAAACTCTGGGTTCATCCTGAGCTAAACTCTGGATTCACCCTGAGCTAAACTCTGGGTTCATCCTGAGCTAAACTCTGGGTTCATCCTGAGCTAAACTCTGGGTTCATCCTGAGCTAAACTCTGGATTCACCCTGAGCTAAACTCTGGGTTCATCCTGAGCTAAACTCTGGATTCACCCTGAGCTAAACTCTGGGTTCATCCTGAGCTAAACTCTGGGTTCATCCTGAGCTAAACTCTGGGTTCATCCTGAGCTAAACTCTGGGTTCATCCTGAGCTAAACTCTGGGTTCATCCTGAGCTAAACTCTGGATTCATCCTGAGCTAAACTCTGGGTTCATCCTGAGCTAAACTCTGGGTTCATCCTGAGCTAAACTCTGGATTCATCCTGAGCTAAACTCTGGGTTCATCCTGAGCTAAACTCTGGGTTCATCCTGAGCTAAACTCTGGGTTCATCCTGAGCTAAACTCTGGATTCATCCTGAGCTAAACTCTGGATTCATCCTGAGCTAAACTCTGGGTTCATCCTGAGCTAAACTCTGGGTTCATCCTGAGCTAAACTCTGGGTTCATCCTGAGCTAAACTCTGGGTTCATCCTGAGCTAAACTCTGGATTCACCCTGAGCTAAACTCTGGGTTCATCCTGAGCTAAACTCTGGGTTCACCCTGAGCTAAACTCTGGGTTCATCCTGAGCTAAACTCTGGATTCATCCTGAGCTAAACTCTGGGTTCATCCTGAGCTAAACTCTGGGTTCATCCTGAGCTAAACTCTGGGTTCATCCTGAGCTAAACTCTGGGTTCATCCTGAGCTAAACTCTGGGTTCATCCTGAGCTAAACTCTGGATTCATCCTGAGCTAAACTCTGGGTTCATCCTGAGCTAAACTCTGGGTTCATCCTGAGCTAAACTCTGGGTTCATCCTGAGCTAAACTCTGGGTTCATCCTGAGCTAAACTCTGGGTTCATCCTGAGCTAAACTCTGGGTTCATCCTGAGCTAAACTCTGGGTTCACCCTGAGCTAAACTCTGGGTTCATCCTGAGCTAAACTCTGGGTTCATCCTGAGCTAAACTCTGGGTTCATCCTGAGCTAAACTCTGGGTTCATCCTGAGCTAAACTCTGGGTTCATCCTGAGCTAAACTCTGGGTTCATCCTGAGCTAAACTCTGGATTCATCCTGAGCTAAACTCTGGGTTCATCCTGAGCTAAACTCTGGGTTCATCCTGAGCTAAACTCTGGGTTCATCCTGAGCTAAACTCTGGGTTCATCCTGAGCTAAACTCTGGATTCATCCTGAGCTAAACTCTGGGTTCATCCTGAGCTAAACTCTGGGTTCATCCTGAGCTAAACTCTGGGTTCATCCTGAGCTAAACTCTGGGTTCATCCTGAGCTAAACTCTGGGTTCATCCTGAGCTAAACTCTGGGTTCACCCTGAGCTAAACTCTGGATTCATCCTGAGCTAAACTCTGGGTTCATCCTGAGCTAAACTCTGGATTCATCCTGAGCTAAACTCTGTGTTCATCCTGAGCTAAACTCTGGGTTCATCCTGAGCTAAACTCTGGGTTCATCCTGAGCTAAACTCTGGGTTCACCCTGAGCTAAACTCTGGGTTCACCCTGAGCTAAACTCTGGGTTCACCCTGAGCTAAACTCTGGATTCATCCTGAGCTAAACTCTGGGTTCATCCTGAGCTAAACTCTGGGTTCATCCAGAGCTAAACTCTGGGTTCATCCTGAGCTAAACTCTGGGTTCATCCTGAGCTAAACTCTGGGTTCATCCTGAGCTAAACTCTGGATTCATCCTGAGCTAAACTCTGTGTTCATCCTGAGCTAAAATCTGGGTTCATCCAGAGCTAAACTCTGGGTTCATCCAGAGCTAAACTCTGGGTTCATCCTGAGCTAAACTCTGGGTTCATCCTGAGCTAAACTCTGGGTTCACCCTGAGCTAAACTCTGGGTTCATCCTGAGCTAAATTCTGGGTTCATCCAGAGCTAAACTCTGGGTTCATCCTGAGCTAAACTCTGGGTTCATCCTGAGTTTACCTGGAGGAGCTGTATGTGTGTATGTGCAGGGCCTTCAGTAATAAAACCTGGATACTTACTAATACAACTCTGCCTTCATACAGTACTGAGATCAGAACAGTTCTGTTTCTGCTCAAAGTATAACTCTGTTATGTGCATCTCTGATACGTACATAAGAAGTAAACTGGAAGCATTCTAGTAGCACACTTCAATAAACTGCCCATATTGGGGCCATTTGCACAGAAACATGTAAATAACTCATTTGTTTCATAATCATAGAAGCTCAAGTACAAAACTTAAAGGGAACATTTACAGTAATGGGTGTTTTGGAGAAGCACAACTTTGATTGGGTCATGTCATTTTCTGAATGTATTGTTCTAATACTTGTCTTTACCCTTACAGTCATTATATTAACATTGCTGATGATTACTGATTATTCATCCCTACAGTATTGTCACGATAGATCAAATGTATTTGGTCACAAATATTGAAATATATAATTTTGCCCCCAGTCATTGCAGTTATGAACCATTTTGAGATTTCAAAATATCGAGATACAGTATATATTGTGTATCATGATAGAGCCTAAACACGTCACCATATTGCCCAGCCTTCATCATAACTCAAGATTTTGACTCGACTAATCCCCACATTTCTCAAGTTGTGTCATCAATGATACAAAAATACATTTCTAAGATACTAAATCAGACGTCCGACAGGCCAAATCAAAATGATAAACTGTCAGCATTTAGTGTGAGTGTGAGTTAAAGTGAATCCTGACACTGGATTGTTTAGTTGTTCCTGCTGGGAACAGTCTTCCATACATATTGTGAGCAGCCAACAGCTCTGCAGCTCCTCCATGCTGTGGCACGAGGACAGGAGGCAACAGTGATGTCCAGCAGAGCTAAACCCCTCACCAGCAGCCTGTGACTGATGTTGGCATGAAATCTAAGTATTTAGAAAAAAACAAATGTTACAAGTTTCACTTAAATATTTATTCAATTTGCAAGTGCAGAGCATATTAGATTAGACAAGCAGTATATAGACCACTGCTGCTGTAACACTTTCAGACGTGGAGTCTCAAACAGAATGTCTTTAAGAGCATTGCTTAGAGCAAACAGCATGGCCGTCGCACAAACACTGTGCATCTCCTGTACAGCATGCCCACAGCAGGTGGCCCTGCCACTGCCTCATACAATGATACCATAATGCTCCTCATACCAGTCAGTATCAACATAGTTCTATCACAATATTAATGGAGTTAATGTTCACGCTGATTCTCATCATTGCAAACAAACTAATTGTACAAAACTAAACAAGATGTGACATCTCATCTGTCGGCACATCATTTGTCTAATGTACACTTTAAGTATGTAACAAGCTAGGCTCGTCTCAAAAATGTAATTAAATTAAGGTGTGCATTGTCAAGAAGTTTTCCCTAACACAGTACATCAGTTCACAGTTCATATGTTTCTATCACCAAGAGGCCTGAACTACGAAGAAGGTTCAACAAACACAGGATATCTTTCCATCGTCCATCTTATCCACTTGATAGGTCAACCAGGGTTTTCCACATCTGGCCATGAGCGCGTTACCATCAGAGTGGAGGTGATTGCAGCATCTGACCAATCACAAACATGGACAGGTCTACTGGAAGCACAGAGGAATGTTTTATAAAGGAAGAGCTCTATTAGACAAAAAGATTTCAACCAAGTACCAGGCTTCAGTGATTCTATCCGTCTCTGTTGGAGGATTACTTTGGGAGAAAAAAGCGTGATGAAAATGGCTTCGCTCACAGCCAACTGGTAAAAGAATTAATGAAGACAGGATGTGGCACTGAGCTCCACAGGATCATCTACAAATGAATGTGCCAATGTTGAGAGAAGTGATTGGCCAGAAGGCAGTGCTTACCTTGAACACAACCTGCTCCAGAGCAAGCTAGTTCAGGTGATGTGCCAGTGTCATGAACCTGAAAACCCAGAGTTAACCCTGAAGTTATCTGGCTTATCACATATCCTGCTGTGCAGTACAGGCCTAAGGTGGAACAGCAACAGGCGAGGCAGAGGCTGGGGAAGAGGCTCGTGTGGCTGCCACTCGCAAATACACAATTAAATACAAATCAAACTAAAAGTTTAATAGCAGATGAGGCAAAGACAAGAAAGACACCACTGGAATGTGGACTAGAAATCATAAGTCTAGTGTAGAATTATTACACTAGTCCACTAAACAGTGATTTTGACATTTAACTCAACTCGTCAAATTCAATGTGCTCGACAACACAGCTCTAAATATCCAGGAGAATCTGCTGTGTTTAGACAGAATATTCTCTTCACTGGAAGAGTCAAAAGTCAAAGTCAGGCATGTCATGTTTGATCATGAGACAGAGCAACCCCAGCTCGTCACTTTCACTTTGGGTTGTGTTCAGAGTGTTCCTCAGGTGTCCGCCTCTGCTGCCTTCTGCTCTGACTCTGAGCAGGGCTGCAGAGAGCGCAGGATATTTTCCAGTGTCCACTGCTCCTCGTGTAAGGCGTGCTCCTCCAGAGTGAACTGACCCTGCTTGGTCCGGGTCAGCTCCTTCACGTGAGCACACGACGACAGAGCTGCAGAACACAGGCACAGATTACTCTCGGGGTTCAGTTTCAGCAGGGTTGATTCTGATTGGTTAGTTCAGTTTATTGACTTGCTGATGAGGAAAAACAAATGAATTCATCTCACCTTTTCCCAGGTCATCCACCAAGCTCCTGACATAAAATCCACCACCACACTCAATATCTGTTAGAAATGAAACGGTTTTAACTGTGGATAAGGATCATCAAGGGGCTATTTTAAAGACCAGACATTGAGAAGCCAGTATTGCATAGTGGAAGAAAGAAACAGTGCTTTAAGCAACAGGTGCTTACCCAGAGTGAAGAGAGGAGGTTTGAACTCCTGCAGGCTCAGGTTGTACACCGTGACTGGTCGGGCTGGTTTAGCCTCAACCTGGTGACCTTGCTTCAGCAGGACAGACAGACGCTGGCCGTCTTTTTTCAGTGCAGAGTAGCTGAAGTGACAGAAAATCATCAGTAAATCACACCATACTGAAGATGCCTGTCTTTTTTTAACAGTAAAGAAAAGCTGCACTGAGAACAGTGTTATATGTACACACATGACATCCACCTTGCTGCTCCGTATGACAGAGAGACACTGTAATGTTCCAACGTTAGGCTGTTTGCCTACATGAAGAGCCACGGCCAACAGAAGGGAAGCTGCTTCACAGGGGAAGTGACAGATGCACAACACAAGTCTAACTGGGGACCTCTAGAGGCTGCAGGGATCACTGCATCCCAGGAAAGACCAGCAGCATACTGAGGGTTTATTCATTTCAAAACTAGAGGGTATAGACAAGTATTAGAACAAGTGGAACAGGCTGGTAAATTCAGAAAATTACATGACTTGTGCCTTCAAGATTTTTTTTGTGCTGTACCCAGAGGAGCTGCCTGTGTGAATGTAAATGTCTGCATTATTTGCCTGGACTTTACCATTTTTCTCTAGTCCCAAGTCTGGGAGTTGAGACATGAAAAAAAAAAATGGTGCTTAACTGCTCATCATCAAAGTTTTGCAAAACATCTGCAAGAATATTTCCCGGCTTGTCTCCATTCACACTGCTGCTGGACACAGATCCAAAATGCTGCAGCTTTCTTTCCACGCTGGGATCTTCATTCACGGTGTGTAGCTGCATCGTACTCTTCTCTGTTGTATATTACTTTCTACTCTTGTGGTATTGATATCGATGCAGAGAAGGTCATCAGTATGGAGAAGTCTGTGAAGACTACCCAGGCGCAGCCCCTCGCCCAAACCATACAGAGTTTTTCCAACATGTGTGAACACGTTGGACACAGACAATCTGCTGTTGTGTGCTGCATGTGTGAACAAGCAAATGATGACAGTATCAGATCTGATTCTCTGGATGCTGTCCAGAGTTCATGTGTGAAGGAGACTTATGAGTGGAGTCTGGGAATGATCTCTATGTTAACCCTCCCCAAGTAGTTTATTTTCACATACACACATACTGTGATAATGACATCTCCTCAGGTTGGAGGCTTTACTCACAGTGGAGGAACCTGCATGATGTCACCAGTGAAAGCTTTCAGCTTCTCCTCCAAGTCTAATCTGGTTATGTGCTCTGTGGGCAAAAATCACATCAACAACATCCTGTCAAAGAAAAACTAAGAACTGCAGAGAGACAGAGACGCACGCACACACACTTTGGACTGAATGGGATGAACTGTTCAGTTAAAGTTATGTCATTTGTACTTCAATATTTACCAAAGTCTTTCTCCAGAATCACACTTCCAGAGGCATCGAGAGTATCTGTTGCCTTCCCCAGTTCCGCCACGGCAACATATTTCTGAAAAACACACATATCGGTTAGTTGTTGAAATTTGCAAATATTCAAAGCACCCATTCTTAGCACTGACGATTCAATTATAACAGGAGCAACTGGTCAAAATATGCACTGCCAACAGTGAAATATACCTAAAATCTTTACAACTGGATAACCAACGTTGAGCCAACAAAGATTATCCCTCGGATGAACCGTTCAGAACAATCCACTGGAAGTCCAGGTACTCAACATTAATATCAGGCTCTTTAGCAGCTAAAAGCGCCACTATTGTTACCAGCTAGTCCATCTCTCAATGAGTTACCTATAGTATTAAAATTCATGTTGTCCTGCCGACCAGAAACAATCTGTTTATTCTGACTAACATTGCATTTCTGCCCTCTTCCAGGTCACCACGGTGAGAGGAGGTCGTGTGGCTCAGACACCACTAATCTGTATTAGATATTCTGTCAATACAATTAGTAAACTGTGATTTTGTCGTTCTGTTCTGCACATGCAACATCTATTGCATGTCTGTCTGTCCTGGGAGAGGGATCCTCCTCGGTTGCTCTTCCTGAGGTTTCTTCCATCTTTTTTCTCTCTGTTAAAACCATTGTTCCACACTTGAATCGAAGGTCTACAGACAGAGGATGTCGGTCACTGTTCAGTTTGTAAAGCCCACTGAGGCAATGCGATTGTGATTTTGGGTTGTATAAATAAGACTGATTTGATTTGAAGCTGTGGACTGTAAATCTGAAACGTTGCAACAGCCTAAAGTAAACTCTTTCTTAATTCTATTTTCATTTTCCACTTGTGTGCACAAGATACTTGTATTTACTCTGCAGCTCACACCACAACACTCTAGATAGATAAATTAGTCTACAGGTAAGAGGAAAAATATGTTTTTTTTTGATTTTGGGTTAAACTGCTACTTTATAACATCATAATTAACATTATATATTACGTGGTGGAAAATTATTATGGCATTAGGAACTGTTAAACCCGACATCTGTCGAGAATTCATTTGGCTTATTTCCCTATCATAACGTAGTTCATCCAAAATTCGAGGTACTATCTGTATGTACTAATAATGGCGAAAAAATAATTGAGAAAAATTATGATTTGTTTGAAAATCAGTAAATAAATAGTGAGAGTCAGTCTGCTCTCTATATTTTTATAGCAGTGAGAATCCAGGGAAACTCAGGGACAGAGCATTAGACAATATAGGATACACCATTATTGATTCACAGTGGGAAAATTCAGGTATTTACTTGCATGGTATAGTAAAACATATAGCACAGTACAAAAATAGTACATATTATTGTTAATAATAATATTAATAATAATAATAACAATGACATACCCATGATTTTTAAAAGAATATTTGTATATTATACATTATGATTTATATCATAATACTATATACTGTTGTGCTATACTGTGATATATATACTTTATATTTCACTTTATACTGCATTAGGCTACACTTTTATTCCAAGCAACCCTTTCATTAAACTACCTAAACTACTTAAATTATGTTAAATAGGAATGTCTCCACAACAATTAACCAGGAAAAATAAGTGGAATTGATGCTTGACAAGCAAGAGTTTCTACAATTCCTCATGGCAATGATAAGTTTCTTTAGTCAAGTAATTTAGTTCACATACACCTGATGTTCAAACACACTCCCCTCTTGAGAATGTAGCAGTGACTATAGCCTAATAACAGAGAAAATGAACAACTGGAGATCTTTTTGTTCACCACTATACGTATGCCATACACCCTTGAATGTCAAAATGACTAATTGAAATCACCAGCAAGTGTACCAGCAAGTCCAACCAGTCCAATATGGCAGTGATGTTGACATACGATCCAGCAGCCAATGACGTTTTCCCTAGTATATATCCACAGTAAGACACATTCTGTTGTAGCTACCCTGCAGGTCAGGCCATCCAGTGAAATAGCTACACCAAGTAATATACCTCAATGACAGATTGTTGCTCACAGCTTTCCTCTTACTTGTGGTATGTTCCAAACCAATCTACAAATCCATAAATCGTACTTTTCTTCTATGGTTTTATAATTGATAGAATTGTCATCTAAGCAGAACAATGTCAGTTAGCTGGATATAGCTCTCTACAGCTTGGTTGTGTATCAACAGACTTTTACTGTTACTGTACGTGAGGTGCAAACAGACTCACCTTAGAACCAGCCAACATTGTACTGAGCATCTTTGTGCCATTCCCAACACCAACAACTGAAAGACACAGAAACAATGTCAGACTCTCATGTCTACAGTCCTGTTATGATGTTCAGTACATCCTACGATTCAAATGTGTTGCACAAACAGAAGAACATACTGTTGATTCTGATCATTGGACAGTCTGCCAGCAGTGGCTCTGGGAATGTTTCACCTCTTTCATTATCTCATCCATGCTATTTATGATCCAGCAGATTTGGTCACATTTTGAGAAGACCTTTAATAATTACTGAATCAAACTTCATGAATTTTGTGATAAAGTAGTTTGTGTTCCTCTCATTCATCACAGAAACTGGAGAGCTGTACAAATCAGTGGAGCTGAAGACTGACATGATGAACATGTTCTTTACAAGAGGATGTAAACTTTTGACCACGACTGTAGATATGTTGGGTTTTAGTGTGTTTACTCACTCACTCATACATACATTTGTAGGGTCTGCTGTGGTCCAGAGCAAAAACTATTTTATCATGAGTGATGGAAGCTAACATCCACAGTCCTCCTGTGTAAGAAGTAGCTAACACGATGTTTCAGCAGTCTGAGATGAAATCAAGTGGTTGTCTAAAGTTTCTCCTTGTTTTTTCTTTCTTTGTGTTGCTGCTTCCTGAGCCACAATGGATGAATAGTAAAGAAGAGGAAAGCTGGTTGATTTTAGCTATTGCAGTGATAATGCAACAATTTTTGTACAAAAACAGGACTGTGGATTTTGTCCCCATTTCATACATTAACATTAGAGGGTGTGTGATTAAAACATGTCAACTCACACAGTGCTTTGTAGTACACGTGGGCATGTGAGTGTTAGGGATTGACTGATAAGGTTTGTTCAAGGGCCAAAAATGATACTGATTATTAGTAACCAAAGAAATTGAGAGTCATCATTTGGAACCGAAATACATTTGTAGTATAACATAAAAAGTATTATTTCAAAGTGCTGTATCATAGTCAACTGGACGTGTTTCAGTTTGTTGAAGTCGTCTCACCTCTCATCCAAGAGGCTTCTTCAGTTCTCACTAGCTGGAGGAGCAGCAGGCTTTTAAACCCTGTGAGTGTTAAGACTGGGCTATGTTTTGTTGGGGAATGATGCCCTGCACTGCATACTCAATATTATATAATCAATATTTGTTTGTTGATGATAAAATATTGAAATATAAATGACAAGTTTTACATTTTATTTTTGTTATATTTATGGAGAAATATAAAATAATAGATTACATAAAAACTAATCGTTGACATGCTTCCCTCCTTGCTGTCATGTCTAACCCCGCCATACATGCAGCTGTACACAGATATACATGCAGCTGTACACAGATATACATGCAGCTGTACACAGATATACATGCAGCTGTGTACAGATATACATGCAGCTGTACACAGATATACATGCAGCTGTACACAGATATACATGCAGCTGTACACAGATATACATGCAGCTGTACACAGATATACATGCAGCTGTACACAGATATACATGCAGCTGTACACAGATATACATGCAGCTGTACACAGATATACATGCAGCTGTACACAGATATACATGCAGCTGTACACAGATATACATGCAGCTGTGCACAGATATACATGCAGCTGTGCACAGATATACATGCAGCTGTACACAGATATACATGCAGCTGTACACAGATATACATGCAGCTGTGCACAGATATACATGCAGCTGTACACAGATATACATGCAGCTGTACACAGATATACATGCAGCTGTACACAGATATACATGCAGCTGTGTACAGATATACATGCAGCTGTGTACAGATATACATGCAGCTGTACACAGATATACATGCAGCTGTACACAGATATACATGCAGCTGTGTACAGATATACATGCAGCTGTACACAGATATACATGCAGCTGTGTACAGATATACATGCAGCTGTACACAGATATACATGCAGCTGTACACAGATATACATGCAGCTGTACACAGATATACATGCAGCTGTACACAGATATACATGCAGCTGTACACAGATATACATGCAGCTGTGTACAGATATACATGCAGCTGTACACAGATATACATGCAGCTGTACACAGATATACATGCAGCTGTGTACAGATATACATGCAGCTGTGTACAGATATACATGCAGCTGTGTACAGATATACATGCAGCTGTGTACAGATATACATGCAGCTGTACACAGATATACATGCAGCTGTACACAGATATACATGCAGCTGTACACAGATATACATGCAGCTGTACACAGATATACATGCAGCTGTACACAGATATACATGCAGCTGTGTACAGATATACATGCAGCTGTACACAGATATACATGCAGCTGTGTACAGATATACATGCAGCTGTACACAGATATACATGCAGCTGTACACAGATATACATGCAGCTGTACACAGATATACATGCAGCTGTACACAGATATACATGCAGCTGTGTACAGATATACATGCAGCTGTACACAGATATACATGCAGCTGTGTACAGATATACATGCAGCTGTACACAGATATACATGCAGCTGTGTACAGATATACATGCAGCTGTACACAGATATACATGCAGCTGTACACAGATATACATGCAGCTGATGCAGAAGTGACAGCGGCGGCACTTGGACCAGCACCTGGACGTAATGAGACAGCTCCCTACCTAACACCCCGCTGGCAGAGTGGTCCAGCGTCCCTCCGTGGCCCATCTTCAGGCTCTGCTTCTTCCTCTTTCGTGGGTTTGGGTTTTTCACTCCAGCCTCTGAAATGTTATGAGTAACACGAACATTTCCCTGTTAGCTTCAAGTTAACACTTCACAGCAGACTTACTTCTCCTCCCGGCCCGTGTCGTGTTACCTTTGAGTAGAGCTTCTTTGAGCATATTTAACACGTCTGCAGATGTCGGTCCTTGTTTCTTATTAATCGCAAACAATCCATTTAAAGACTGTAGTTTAGACAGAGAACTAGCTACAGGAGCCGCACTGTTACTGATGTTCCCCGCCATGCTTGTTTCTGCCCCTGGTCGGTGCTCTTCTTCTTCTTCTTCTTCTTCTACTGCCGTTTTTACCAACGTGTTGCTCTCTTCCGCCATCTGCTGGTTCAGCACGTTCATAACTATTTGTTGTTTGTGCTCCAGGCCAAAGTAACACAACGCTATGAATCACTACATTACACAACCTTCTTCGCCCCGACAGTTTTGGTGGATTCAAGAGCAGTAAAAAGTGAGTAGGTGTCTTATCCTCACCCAGGACAAGGTGGACAACTGAAAGATTTTGGAAACTACGTTGACCAAGATGCTTTGCGCCGAAACAAACTTCCTAGTTACTCTGCCGCTTGGCTTCCTCTGCCTGTCAGCTGTGTTTTCTACAACAATAACTGCCAGGAAGATAACTGTACTGCAGTCTCTGAGGTATGTGTCTTTAATCTGAACATTATATCCATATTTTTAAGGAAAAACTAAGGCAACTACACAAGCCGTCGAACCGCGTGCAGACAGTGTACGTTAACAATAAGGGTGCGCGACACTATCATTCAAAATTTGGGAATTCAATTTTAGCTTGCTCATCAGATAACTAAGAAGCTTGTACAACAGAACGCAACATCTCTTCTAAATCAATAGACGCCATATTCCAATTCGGCACACATATAATTCCGTTAAGCAGCATTTGTTTCAGTTAATTTTCTGCTTTTGTGTCACAATGCCTGCTTCCGCCATCTAGCTAACTTAGCTGGCAGCTCAGTTCGTAAACTTTGAATTTCTTATAAATATGTCGTGTTATTAGGTTGGATGTTGCCGAATTGAAGATTCGGTTCTAGAAGATACTCATAATGGACTAGTTTTTATGGCGGTTGACAGAGTGGAGTACTTGCAAAGCCAACTGTAGTTGCTCCCAACACAAAGTTCAGTTTTTTTAATTCACTGTCTGTTAGTCATGGATTCTGCTAGCCATCTGATTTCAGTGCAACTTGTAGCTGCACTGTGTATTAGGTTAAAGGTCTTGGAGTCTTATTGTCCAGTGCAGAGACTCAGGACACTGTTGGTGCCTAACAAGTCTGATTGAGTATTGTCTTCTAATCAGACACTGTACTGTTGGTAGATGAACCCAGTAGGAAGCAGTCTATCAGAGGAAGTTTACCGCTCAGGAGTTTCAAGCAGTTCGGCCTCACAAAAGCAGCTGATTACTGTTGTTCGACTTTGGTCCTTCTGCAGTCTTGCATCCACTTCCATTTACTTACGGACTAATTGTAATAAGCAGCTAGTGGATCTGTTGACATGATTAAAACACTGGTATGAAGAACCCCATTAGAAATGCAGTTTGATCCAAGACACCAGAATTATTCAAACAGTGGTGTCTCTGTCCTATAAAATCTTTTGTCAGTTTGACAAGAGCCAGGAATTGACTAAACATTGTGTTCATCACAGGGCTACAACTAACAGTTTGGTCCAAAAAATGAGAGAGATGATGTCATCAAATGTCTTGTTTTGTCCAAACAGTCCAAAACCCAACGATAATCAGTTTATAATAACATTAGTCAAAGAAAAGCACCACATTGTTGCAATCCAATGGCTTGAACATTGGAATGTTTGGCTTTGTTGCATGAAAAATGTAATGAAAGTTTAATCAATTCCCCAAATATTTACTGATTAATATTTTGTCGATCAGTTTTTCATCTAATCCTTTCAACCCTAGTCTGTAAATGAACTATTCTTCTCCAGTCAACAGGTCACAGAGGAAAGAGGAAGTTGTGAAGTCAGCCTTGTACATCTCAAATGAAAAGACTGGTGAGAGACTGGTGACCCAGAATGGAGGATTTCAGACGGACGTACCTGCGTCTGTGTAAGGACGGAGGTGTGGAGCCTCAGGAGAGTGTCGTGGCTCAGCTCCAGGAGAGCAGGGCTGCTCAGGGCTCCAGACTGGACCTGAGTGGACAGAGCCTGTCTGCAGATACCTGCTCTGTGCTGGCCAAGGCCTTACAAAAAGACACCATCTTTACAGAGGTGTCACTCAGTGACTGCATGCTCAGCGAGGAAGGTGTGTAGTTCACACAGCTTGTATATACACACACAGGTGCATCTAAAAAAAAATGTAATATAACGGAAAAGGTTTTTTGTTCCCCTGATTTAATTCAAAAAATGAAACTGTCATATATTCTAGATTCATTACACATAAAGTTAATTATTTCAAGCCTGGTTTTGTTTTAATTTTGATGATTATGACTCAAAACTCATGAAAATAAAAATGAAAAACAGTATCTGAAAATATTAGACTATTGCACAAAACCAATTGAAAAAGGATTTATAATACAGAAATGTCGACATTCTGAGAAGTATGTTTATTTATGCACTCAATACTTGGTGGAGGCTCCTTTTGGACAAATTACTGCATCAGTGCGGTGTGGCATGGAGGGGATCATCCTACGCTAATTTCGCGTATCTACGCGTAGACAGCGATGGAAAATTGATGTGTCTTGCACATAAAGCGCTATTTTTAAAAGGAGTGTGCACCCTTGATTGCGCTACTGAAACGGTTAAGGAGAGAGGGATAATTGGGAGGTGTTTTAAATGCTTAGTGAACAGATCGGATAAATGTGTGGCGTGTGTGTGTGCCTGTAACCAGCGACACGACGGAGAAGTATGCGGTGTGTGTGCTGCCCACAGTCTGTCAGTCCATTCTAATGAAGGAACATGTCAGTGTGTTTTTGAGAGCTCTCATCCATTGTTGGTATTGGTTTTGCTCTGCACATGGTGGTTGATGACTATAAGTATGATGTCAAGTATAATGATGTACTGTATCTACTTTCATACTCGTCAGGTGCTACAGTTCTGCTGAGTGGACTGTTTGGCAACACAACCGTAAAAGTCCTGGATTTGAAGGTAACACTTGCAAAATTACACTGTTAACACTGTAAGTCATGAATGTTTTTTTTTTCTTAAAATATGAGTTGGTTACTGCAAAATGCTGTATTGCTGTATCGTAGTCAACTGGACTTGTTTCAGTTTGTTGAAGACGTTTCACCTCTCATCCAAGAGGCTTCTTCAGTTCTCACTAACTGGAGGTTACTGTCCTTACAGAGTCGTTAAGGACATGTGAGCTCTGAGTTTCAGAGTCATTAGGGCCACTTGAGGGTCGTTGACCCGTCCGGCCTTCATGTGGGTTTAATGGTTGTTCAGCTGTCTGTGGAGAGAACTCAGTACAGCATTGTAGGTGGGTGATAAGTGATGTCTTAGTCCACCTCCTCTGTTCAAAGATGGTCATTCCAGTTTGACATAGATGTTCTTATCCTCTTTCAAACCATCTGTCTTCTCTGGACAAGATGTTCACATTGTTGTCCTCAAAGGGATGATTTGTCTCCTTCAGATGTAAGTGGCAGCAGAGTCCTGACCTGAGGAGTTGGTCCTCCTGTCTCTAATGTACAAATCTGCAGTCCTGCTGCATTGAACAGCATAAACTACATCACGCTGTTTCTGCCTGGGTATGTTGGTGGGATTGAAGTGAACCAGGATATGATGTTTATTAAAGATCCTCCTGAGTTTCTCAGTTGTTCCTGCACATAAGGAATGATGATGTTGTTGGTTTTCTCGTCTCCTCCTCTCTGTCTGCTCTGGATCTTTTAGAGGTTCTGACAAAGGTCCAGTTTGGTCGCCACAGGTTTTAAGTGCTCCCCTGATCTGCTTCTGTTCCTTCTCCTTCTACTCTTTCTCAGTGGACACGGTCTCAGCCCGATGGTTTAGGGTTCTGAAGACCCCTAGTTTGTGCTCCAGTTAGTGATAAAGAGTCGAACAGCAAGTACTGATCTGTGTGTAGGTTTTCTGTTCACCTCACTGTTGAGGCTTCTGTCTTCTTCAGTGTGTACTGCACAGTCCAAGAAGGGCAGACTGTCTCCTCTGACATCCTCCTGCTTGAACTTGATGGTACTGTCCACAGCGTTTATAGGTTCTGTGAACACTTAACAACTCTGTAAGGACACTCCCACACAGAGTTTAAGAGCCTCCAGTTAGTTAGAACTGAAGAAGCCTCTTGGATGAGAGGTGAGACGTCTTCAAGAAGTCCAGTTGCCTACGATATAGCACTTAGAATTATCATGACCCCGATGACTGAGAACCTTCATCAGCACCTTAATGCAAAATATTGTTCACAGGGGAATAACTTAAGATCCAAAGGAGCTGAGGTGTTGGGAAGGCTGCTGGCACGTAACAAGACTCTGCGTAGGTGAGAATAATGCTCTTCACGTGAGAATATACACTTACTTATTTGCTGCAACAGCAGGCATCAAGACCAGTCATGAGGATGAGTACTAGCCAATCTCAGCCCTGAAGGACAGGATTGGGAGGAACACTTGGAACGGGAATTACCCGTTGTTCCCATGCTGCCCACATCAGTCTTGAGCTAATTAGCTTGAAGCCATACAGAGTTCTGTACTGTCAGATCTGCTCACAGCTGGTTAGAAAAAATACTTACTAATGTTGATTGCTAATATATATTATTTCAGCCAGCTAATGACTAATTTACCCTCCAAGAATGGACACAACTTCACTTTTAATACAAAATAACCCCCCATGCAGCAACAGAGAACAACTCCCCATCAACACAGTATGCTTCAAATGTGTGAATCTCCTCCGCAGGCTGGTGTTGGAGTGGAACGCTCTGGGGGTGTGGGATGAAGCCTTCTCACTCTTTTGTGAAGGTTTGGCCTCCAACAGCGCGCTGACACATCTGGACCTGCGCAACAATCAGATCAACCACCATGGAGCATCCGAGCTCGGACTGGCACTTAAACACAATAACACTGTGGAAGTTCTAGGTGACACATGATCAAATAAGATATAACGCCTTCACTTTGTAATCAATCTTGTTAAGATGTATAAGAATCTGTTGAACACTGACGTCAAAGTTCTTTTGTTTTTTATCAGAACATTTTTCAACTTGCAATTTAGATTGTTATTATTTATCATCAGTTAACCTCCAGGCCTGTATTAGTGATCTTCATAGCTTTGAAGTACATATGATTGTTCTAAGCAGTTAGGCACACAGAGGTTGAGATCGGGGTCTTGGGCCTGACGATCACATGATCCACAACAACAGTGATCTAGAAAAAAGGGATTCTTTCTGTATTCTAGTGTATGTGGCCTGACTGACTGATGGTCCAATGTGTTCACAGATCTGAGGTGGAACAACATCGGTCTGCTGGGTGGCAGGTCTCTACTGGAGGCTCTGCAGAAGAACCAGAGCATAGTGCAGCTGGAGATGGCAGGGAACAACATACCTAGTGACACGCTCAGAGCGCTTGGTAAGGTGTGTGTGTGCGTGTGTGTGTGACGCTGAAACAACCACAGAAGCCGTATTGAGTACTTTGGCAGGTGTTTGTACGTCAGTCTGTCAGTCTGTCAGTCTGTGGACAGATTTTGTCAAACCAACCACGGCACAACCGTGCAAGATGCAGTCACAAAACTTCACAGATGTGAAGTTGTGATCAAATTGTAGGCTGACTTTTAAGATTTGTGTGGCCTATCCCATGAATGAACTCTTGTAATAATGTAGTAATCACTACTGAGTACTCATGGGTTGGAATGCTAACATGCTGACGTGAGTCACAGCAATGTAATCCTAATGCAGGATGGTCTCGAGTTTAGTCTAAGTGTGTCCAAAATGTTTTATCCTCCACAGACAATAGATTCTCTATAATGTTACAAAACAATGGGCTTCACTTTTAACAGGACACAAGTTAGTATTTTGTCCAGTTTTAGCTGGATGCTCAACACAAGTCTTTTTTGCCACACTGTTATCTACAGTTTATGAGATATACACCCTGAAGACAGCTGTTTGTTGTTGCCTCAACTTCGGTCTTGCATTCAGAGGAACTATTAACTGCCTCAATTATAACCGTCTGTGGTTGTAACTCCAACGGTATATGGCTTCAGTTTGAATAATATCTTGTTACACCTTACTTCACAGGTAACAGTATTAACACTACTATAATATGGATTTGAATGTGGTGCAGGTTATCACCGGGTGCCAACTGTTCGTATACCACCATCCACGCGGACCCATTATTCTCTCTTGTCACTCATTAACCTTTATCTCCGGTTGTCTCACCCTTTAAGAGCAAACCACAGGGCACAACACAGACAGACAGTCCACTCTGAGAGAGAGCCGCAGCAGGAGCCAGGTCCTCAGCAAGGAGATTCATAAACTAAAGGAGGAGAAGGGTCAGCAGGTAAGCCTCACGCTAAAGAATCAAAAAACTCCAGTGCAGAGCAGACGTCTGGTGGAGGAAAGCTGTTTGAAGAAAAACACAAGAAAAACACGTCCTAATGAGAATCTGGTCGTGCAGAAATTTGCAGATATTTTCAGTTTTGTCAGTGGGGCCACCACTTTGGTCCACTGGAATACGTCAACAACTACAGGGAGGATTGCTACCAAGTTTTGTTCAGATATTCATGGCCCTGACAGGATCAATTCTACCAACTCTGATGATCCCCTGACATCTACTCTAGTGCCACCATGTGGTTGACATTTGGTAAACTTTTTTTAAGTGAAGTGTCTCAACAATTATGAGGTGGATCACCCCGAAACTTTGTACAGATGTTCATGGTCCCCAGAAGATGAATCTTAATGACTTTGGTGATCCCCTTACTTTTCTTCTGTGCTAGCAACAGGTGCTATGCTTCAAGCGTTCACACATTTTCATTGTAAAATATCTCTGCATCCAGTGGAGGAATTGGCACATTCAAGATTTATCATTCCTGTAGCAAATCCTTGAAAAACCGATGACCATCCTGTCAACCTCAGCTGTACAGTGTGTTGTCATTGTTATTTAATGACTGATACTATGAAGTTAGCATGCTAAACTATAATGATGAGCATAGTAAGCATTGTACTTGCTATATATTAGCATGATAGCATTTCCTTGTAACCACTTAGCTCAATGCCCCACTGTGTCTAAGAAAAGCCTCAGAGAGCTACTAGCATGGCTGTAGCCTCTTAGTCCTGTTATAAATTCACACACCTCACCATTAGTTTTGAATCAGACTACTCTCTGATAAAGGAAGAGTGTCAGTAAACTCTGTGCACAGTGAGGTCTGTGATTTGTTAAAGTGAAAGTACAGTAAAATCTTCTTCTGATCCATTAGAATGGATTCCAATAGTGACCAGGGCTGGTTACACCAATAGGACTTAGGCCTGGTCTGTTAGTCTGTTAGCTGACTGTTAGTCTTCTAACAGTCAGCTAACAGACTAATCTGACCTGATCGTTATGCTGCCCATCTGGACCTAAGCCTTCTTCTTGCTATGACTGGGTGTGACTCTCATACCTAGTCAGGAGCAGCCGTGAAGTCAGAAGTAAGGCTGTGTGGTGCACTCATCTGTGCAGCTAATCAGCTGTTAATAAGGTAAACACTGTATCTAGTCACAGAGTCAACATACCAGGACAAACTGACTTTGAACTAGAGCTACCTAAAGTATTACATTTTCCAAATTTACAAGAGGGGATAATAATTAGAGTTTGTCATAGACAGCATTTTACTTTCTCAAGCTTCCCCTAACTCCACAGTTCACTCTTGTAAGGGAGTCTGTTATTACATTTGGCTGCTTCTCAGTCGGTGTTTTCTTCTTTGGTGATGATTGTGGTTGTTCCTGCTCTCTTTCAGTTCTTAAGCCTGATGGAAACCATAGACAGGCAGAGGGAGGAGATGGGACGCTCCAGCAGGTGAGCTGAGGTGGAACTGTGTGCAGTCACTGGCCATAAACAGAAGGACAGGAAATAGACCCAGTGAAATGAATTAAAAGTCATTCTGCTCCAGTCTCATTTTGTATCCATGACCTCATGACTGTGAACTTGTCACCTCTTTCTGTTTGATTAGGTCCACCTCCGTTCAGATAGGCCAACTCCAGGAAGCTCTGAATGAGAGGAAGTCGGCTGTCAACTCTCTCACTGCCAAGTAAACATTTCTTTTTCCTTCATTCCATATTCACAATGAAGAAGAAAAGCACAGTCCTGGTGTAGGTTTTGTGTATAGGTCACAGTAATATTTTTTTGAAGTAAAGCACAAGGTTGCCTGAAGGACTCCAGTGTGAACTACAGTGTGTGCATCACTGACCCAGCCCTCCTCAAACACCTATACATACTAAATATTTAGTTTGAGGGGCAACTATTATTACTGAAGGTAACTACAGGACAACTTCATTCACCATGACCCATATAATGCTATGAGCCCTTTCTCTCAGTACAGTATATACTGTATATGCTACCAAGGTACACTGCTAAACATGCTCGGAGGAACATTATTACTTTACTTCTCTAGACACAATATTTCACTTCTAATGTCACTTTAATGATTTTCTTTTTTTTTAGCATAGCATTATTTTAACTTGTTCAAACATCACTGGTAACACAACAACTATAAAAGCTATAGAAAACATCAATAACAGTGATTTTCCCTCCCATGAACTGTTATTCTTTATGATGTTCATGGGTGAAAAATTGGAGACTGGATCCAAAATGTATGTAAAACTCCTCAACCCTCCCACCTGTTTGTGCCTTTCCTCCCACCAGTGCAGTGTGCCGCCTGTGCTTGGCACCAAAGTACCACACAGACAGGTGAAGCATTTTCCAAATCAGGAAAACCCCAACAGTCAGGGCGCTGCTTGGGCTGGTTGTTGAGACGGCAGGAAAATGTGGCCAACACTAAATTGTGATGTCACCGGAGCCTTGTCAAACATTCAAAAAAGTGATTGTGGGCTGGTATTATAATACATAGTACATCATAAGACAGCAAGTTACCTTTTTATAAGATGACAAAGATCCTCTTTGTAGTAAGGCCAACCTGGGACTGAAATAACATTCAGCAGAAACAGAAACAGTTTTGCTGGCCTGCGTACATGTTGAAGTGTTCGTTCTCCTGAGTGCATTAGACGTATCCTCATCTTCAGTCATCACAGTAAGACGGTAACTCCGATCGTATGATGTGGTTCAGACTGCAGATGACAGAGGCTGCCCTCGCCCTCTCTGAGCAGAAAAACCACAACATGGGAGAGCTGCTGACACGAGTGAAAGCTGAGAAAGAAGAGCTGAGGGACCGACAGAGTAGAGAGAGGAAGAAAGAACAAGAGGTAAGGACACATGAGGGGAGAGATAACACTGGAGCAAGTCATTACACCTCAGAGATGAACACAAATGTCAGCGTTCATGTCAAAGGAATTCCGATTCAACTATATAAAGTTGTGCGCGGTGAGACAGTGAACAGACACTGAAACTAAACCTCTTAAGCCTGGCTGAACAAGGCTGCACATGTCATCTACCTACCTGATTGATAGACATATAGACCCGTTTGCACCCACTGTCATTATTGGACCCGTTCAAGTGTTTACTAATGCAAAAAGGTTTTGTGCTGCACACACCTGGAACATTTTGTAACGCACTTAAAATCCTTGAATCTTGAATGTAACTGTTCTTAACAACGTTCTGCTGTTGTTTGTTTTTGGTTTTCTGTTCATTATTTTTGTATGCATGTATTCTGGTTTTAGCGTACTCTTACATCATTGAAAAATGAAGGCATGCCCTCGATGAACCTTCGAGATTTGAATAAAGGTTGAATTGAAAGGAAACTTGGATTTAACCGGCTAATGTTATGTGGTGACATGTGATTGGCTGAGAGGTGGATAGAGACTACACTGTCATCAAGTGACATGATGAAATAAAATGCATAAAAACAGACTAGAGGAGGGGAAAACTTTATTCTGAAATACAAAAATACTGAAAATATAAATGATTAAATAGCATTTCATGATGTTGGGATGAGTTTTAAGTTTTATTAAATTTATATCTTCAATTTACTTCTCGTATGAACCTGGGTGGTATTGCTGAAATCGACCTTGTGATACCAATAAAAAAGAAGTAAAAAATGTAAAATATACAGCCTGATATGGCAAAGAGATAAAAGTCAAGTCAAAGTTCAGTGTTATTATTAAAGTCAGTGACTGGTGTCGTTTCCAGCTAGAACTGATTGTTTGCTTGACCACGTTGCCTTTGCTTTTGCCTTTGTTTTGTAACTTATGTATGTATTTAATCAGAATAACTGCCTCTCTTTTACTGTTGCAGTGTTATTTTACACTGCATTGCTTTTTTTCTCCTCTTCTTTTCTTATTACTTTTCTTATTTCTATCATTTCTAAAGCCTCCTGTGGACAAGTGTTGTGAATTAGCACACGTGCTAAAACACTTAAACAATGCATCTGGTTTGTCCAATGTAACTGTGATGTCCATATCAAATAAACAATAAAATAAAATAGAATCTGCTCAGAATCAGTGACCCGAGCAACAAATCCTGCAAAACATTAACACATTGTGACAAGCTGACAAACCCAAAATAGAATAATCTTTGCTTGCTGAGGTAACGCTGTCACAAATGAATGTCGCTCCTGTGTTTCCATCATGTAGGACAGTGCAGTCAGAGAGGGCAAACTCCTCAGAGAGATCCAGAACCTGACGGAAACCAACGTCCAGCTCAGGAGTAAAGTAAGAGCAATGTCTGTTGAGAACAGCACAATGTTGAAAACACACACACACACACACACACTGAGCAAAGCTGTAATAATTGTGTGTTAGGTGGAGGAGATGGAGCGCAGGTGTAAGTCTCAGCAGCAGCAGATCTTTGACCTGAAGCAGGAGCTGACCAACAGCACAGCAGAGCTAAAGCTGCGTCTCGCACAGACAGAAGGTAGCACACACACACACACATATAAAACACACAAGTCTTTATTACAGAAAATGTCGTTTTTTCACTTTATGTATGTCAACCTCTGACAGAACGTCTGGAAATAGACAAGAGGAGGTCCAAGCAAGCCCTGGAGGACATGGACAGTCTCCGACAGAAGGAGGTAGCCTTTCTCTGTTACTCTCACAGCGCCCCCTAGTGGCAACATGAAATGACATGTTTCTCTACTACTATTCTCTATTATTCTGCATGAAACAGGCAGTAGTTATCACTTTTGTATAAATGGTCCAATCTTTCCTAAATTCACCATTGATCAGATCGCTGCCATCACACTTCTACATGCCACTTACGTGTGTGGTCATTGCGCCACCTACAGGCAACAGGAAGGAAGTCTTCTGTGACGATCATTCTTTGATTTTCTTAATGTTCATGGTGCGCTCTCGTCTGGATATACTTCGACCTACAGTGTAATCAGTGAGTGTTCTTTAGTGCAACACAGTGGACACATGGGCCTCTTCAGCACAGTGGCAATAGCACCTGATGGTGTTGAACGGTCTCCCTGCTGGGCCGGGCCGGTGCATGCCCAGATGTGCACAGGGGTGTGAGGGCCCGTTCATCACTGCTTGCAGTTTTGATTACACATCTGAACGCTTCATGCTTCCTGTGCTTGGTGGTTGTGAACACAGCGCTCCTGTTTGCCATGATGGATCTATTTGATCCATGTTTGACCTCTCGACTGCTTGAGAATAACGTGCATGTGCAGTTAGTTTCACTGCTACCACTTACAGCCCCAACTAATGTGTTTGGCTCATTCAAGTCAGGTGTTGGACTTGAATCCCCTGTTTCTTAGTGTGCTTTACAGAACAGGCCCCAGGACTTCCCAACCACAGCTCAGTTAACTCACAGACAACAATCTGCACAACCGCAAAACATTTACAATACAACAAATGGTCAGCAGGCTTTTGCAGATGAACATTTGTTGTGTTGAGGGATTATCAAGCAGCTGTGGAGCTTTTCTGTCAATGATGTGTTTGACATAACTCACAGAGAAGGTGACAAGTTGTCACACTGGTGATTTCATGGAAGCAGGTGGGTTTTCCAGGTCTTTCCCTCTGTCATCTCTGACTCCGGCAGTGGTCGTGCTTTTGATTTCAAAGCAAGAAATTGAACGCTAGTTTTGTTTGATTGAGAGTCAAAATTGTGACTCCCCTATACACGTTTATATCATATATATTAGATATATATCCAAGTCTGGCTGATCAAGAACCTGAAGAGTTAACTTTGACCTAATGTAAAGCTGTACGTACGTGCACACTCTTTCTGTGGGCTGTGGAAATACTGGCAACGTTTCAGGTGCCCTCACTTCCAGTTCAACTTCCAAATTACACGGTAAAATGATTTACATAGATAAATTATTGGCTTCTTGCCACTTTCTCTGATAGAGCCACAACAGGCAAGTGTTTTCACTGGCAAAGCTCTAAAACCCACTGAACACTATCTACTCAGCAACAAACAGCAGACAGACACAGCAGAGGACTAGCTGGTGAACAAAGTGGAGCAGTCAGCAGCTAAAGAACCAGATATTGTCCTCAGAAGTTAGTGGAAATCCAAGGCAGAGCTGAGAGAGAGTTCATAATGTACTCCATCAGGTGGACACAGCTTCAGTGAATTACAATGTGGCTCTGTAGCCACTATATGTATAAAGCCACTGTATGTATAAAGCCACTGTATGTATAAAGCCATTTGTGTGTCCAGAGGCAGCTGTGTGAACACTGATTCATGTGGTCAGGTTTGAATATGAAACAATCTGTGCATGTGAAGTCAGACAGCAGCTGAGCAGACCTCTGTAGGCTGCTTTTCATCTCCACTTGAGGCTAAAGGTTCATTGCAGGTAATGTCGTGTAAAAAAGGTATAAAGGATGACATTTCTGGTTCTGCCCATTAGATTTTGAACATTTTTTTAAAGGATCAAAATCCTGAGTCTGACAGAGGTACGTGAGTGAGAGAGTCCACCACATACAGTTACCCACATGCTGCTTTCACACTTGATGACAGTTTATTGTTTGTCTGACTTTAGTGTATGGGTTACGAAAAACTAATCTAACAGGTCGAGACTAGACAGAAAAACATCAAATGCTAAACTTGTACATTTGTTAACAGGTGGAGCATGTGACTCGACATCTAGAGGAGAGTGAGAGAGCTCTCCAGGAACGCATCATCAAAATGGAGGGGCAGCGGATACAACTGGAAGAGGTCAGAGTTTTTATGTTTAAAAGACACACGATCAATGTAATCTATGCACTGAGTCCACAATAACTAACTAGCAGCTCACAGGTCGCAGTTATTTATAAGCCCCAAAGACAGATTTCCTGCAGTTTCCTCATCAATGTGTTTTTGATGCATGTGAACATTGGCAGAACACCTGTACAGTGTGCCACATCACTCTATACATAGAGACTTTACATAAATTGACCACAAGCAGCTGGTGTTAGATGCCAAAGACTGGATGGAGGCTGTATATGATGAAGTGTGGAAGTTTGCCTAACTGTAACTGGCCGAACAGCAGATTATTCAAATCCACAAGTTGACTTCTCTCAAGCTGGGAATTTCCCATTTCTCAGGTCGAGCTGTGGTTGGATCAAAAACCTGTTCTTGACGTGAAAGTCAGATAAAGATCTGCACTGTAGGTGGAGAGGTACAGGTGGTGGACACGTTGAGATAAACATCTTTCCACTGTAGTTTGTAATGTAAACACAATAGTGCTGCATTCTGGATTATCATTTCCGCATAATGGAATTGCTGTTAAATGAACTGGTTTGGATCTTTTTGGACACCCTCGGTGAGAAGCACTGCTGACGCCTCCAGTCCAGCTGCACTCCTAACATGATGTGTGTCTGTTGTAGGAGCTGAGTAAAGCTAAAGCAGCATGTGTGACGGAGAGGGCCCAGGCTGAGGAGGAGCTGGGCAGAGTGAGAGCTCAAGTGCGTCTAGAGGAGGTGGGTTGGAAAACCTCTGTTACTACACGCACATTAACATTTATTCACTGGCTTTTGTCCAAAGCAAAGTACAACTTAGGTCCACGCTAGCCTCAATGTATCTGTGTTTTTTCAAATTCAAAGAGAGTATTGAATTTACTAGAACCTTATCTGATTTATCTGGTTTACCTTTCATCAGATACTAAAGGCTAGAATCACTCAACCCCGAAATCAACGTTGGTTGGCTGAAACACTAAAAGAGATCCGCAGCAGAACATGTACCTGACACTTTCATTAATCAAGTCACCATACTGGAATTTTGAACTTTAGTACAATACCTTGAAAAATATCAACGTTCAACAAATTGACACACATTTTAGATTTGTATTATTTGATTTATTATTAAGATCGATGTAACAAAGCATGTGTACTGTGAGTTAAGCACAACGGCATTTAACTTCATTTACGTCTGAGCATTGTCAAAGTTTTTTGAAACTCAGCTGTCTGAGACTCCTCGGGCTCTGCACTTCCTGTTAAATACTACTCAAAAGTCATCCACACAGTACGTATCTGAGATGTCAGCAGACACATTTTGCAGTGCAGTGTAGAGGTTTGATACTCAGTCATGGTAATGATTAGATTAAAATGCCACACAGACACACTTCTCTCTGGAAAGCAGTATTGATCCTGAGTGGATTATCAGTCAGTTGTTCACCATCATCCTTACTTCCACCTTTGTTTCCTATGAGTAGCAGGAGCATGTGTCGACACTGGAGGAGAAGCTTCGCTCGGTGCGCTCCTCCCTGCAGGAGGTGCAGCTCCACTGCTCCCAGCAGAAACAGACCGTCTCTGAGCTGCAGGTGAAGAACAGCCAGCAGAGCATCGAGATGGACGGTCTGCGGCGAAGGATCGAGGAGCTCCAGCAGGTCAGGACCCACCGGCTGCCTGTTACATTCACTATGTGTGGGCCTCATTATATTCCATGTGACTCCTGTGGATGAATTACAGGTTGATTATATGAGATTTAGAACAAACAGCTATGTGATATGTGAAGCTACAGTATACTGGAGTAAAGGAGTCACACTCACCCTCCCTCTGAGTGTGTGTGTCCTGAGCTTCTTTGTTGTCTGGTAGCTGCGCTGGCCACATGTGCGTGGTGACTCCCTCTGTGTCCTGCCCACATCTGAACACACTCGAGGTGACAACAGGCTTCGCAGTAACAGAATCTTGATTCGAAGTTGATCAGTCCGGCCTAGTTTGTCAGTGTGATCTAAGTTTGGTGAGGCTCCGTTTTGAAGCAAGACACAAAATGTCTGGTGACAAATTGTTCAAGTTAAAGCAGCTAAGAAGTGAGAAATAGTTTGTGTGTAGTAATAAAATCTTGATTCACTGTCTAATTTTACAGCATGATTTGAGTTTAGGGGCCTCAAACTGTATTAAGTCGATGCACATGAATTTGTTTTGATTGAAAATAATGAAATCAGATATTCAAATAGTTGTTAAATTCCAAAAATAGTGTATGTGACTGTGGTTTTGTCTGGGTTGGGGTTGATCATCCAATAATCGTTGAACAGTTTCCAGTGACTATTGAAAAGCAGTTTTGCTTTAAGCGCCCAGCCCAGCTGCCTGCTGCCTGGCTGCGTGGTTGGAAGATGTTGTGGGCTGTGATCAGTGATCGTGACCATTGATCAATTCTCTCAATCCAAAAACGCCTGCGCTTTCCTCTCCAATGCTGATGAGGGTTCCTGTCGTGTGTCCATTCACAAAGCCGTAAAACACTTGTGTGCGTCACCGTTGGCAGACAGTGAAGTTCCTCTCCCTCTGTCCACATGTCCTCAGACTTGTACTTCACAGATATTTTCTGATTCAGCTGTTCATCTTTTGTTCTGATGATTCAGTCAGGAGAGTGAAAACTGTCAGTCCCCAAACATCTGTGTCTTCTATGAGGAAAATAAAAGAGGCTTTTATGTGCGGACAGATGCTGGACCACCAAAATAACTCCTTCCTTTTTGCAACTCCATAAAAGACTGCCGACATCGGAGGAAGTAATGAATATAGGGGTTTTAGTTGAAATGAAGGCTTTGGTGCTGAGCAGGTGGTGTGTCGCTGCAGGAGCTGTCGGGTAAGGACCAGGAGAAAGTGGCCGAGGTGAGCCGGGTGAGGGTGGAGCTGCAGGAGCAGATTGGACACTTGCATGCAGAGAGGACGGCACAGGGAGGACTCAAAGAGAAGATCAGTGCTCTGGAGAGAGAGATTAAAGGTGGAACACTCCTTCTCTGTTTTCTTGTCACATTACATGTCTTTTTCTTGCTGTTGTGTCTTTATTACAGAGAAATGTTGTTTTTTTTCCTGAAGAAATAATGTAATAGCAGAAGCCGGAGGTTCCATAATGCAAGATATAAAGCACCATGTTTCAAATGTATAGAGACAACCAACGTTCTGCTTTTTTAGAACAGACAAACATTGGACTGGTTTATTCAGAACACAGTGTTTTGTCATTTCACCAGGTCAGACACTGTAGATTTCACATGCATCATATGTGATATCTGAAATATGTCCTGTGCAGCTGCATTTCACACCTTTCTCCTTTTGTGGCACACTGTCCTGCAGTACTGAGCAGTAACCACAGGGAGGCGCTCCTGGACAAAGAGAGCGAGATGACTTCAGTGCTGGAGAAGCTGCGGCTGAGAGAGGCGGAGATCCAGAGGATGAGGGAGGACGAGGCGCAGAGAGCCAGCTACCTGCAGAGCGCCATCCTCACCTACGTCCAGGGCTCCCCTCTGGGACACTACAGCAGCCCCAAGAAATGACCCGGAGACCTCCACCCCCTCTGCAACGTGCACACGCAGTCATGACTGAAGGGTTGAAAGAGGTTGGACACGTCACAAGGAAAACTGTAGCAGCCTTGTTCCCAATCCCAGGTGGTTCACCTCGTCAGAACAAGTCTCACTTACAAGTCCCAGCAGGTATACCTAGTTTAAAGGAAGAGGTGGCCATCTTGTTTCCATCATCATTGAAATCTTAAAAGAAAATTCAGCTTCGTTATTACAGCTTCAGTTTTATTTTCATGCGTTGTTCATAATTTTAATCGGTCATGATAACGTTATAAGCACTGATGTAAGAGCTGATCTGACCCAGTGAAGACGTGCAGCCGGTCAGCACGAGCAGTCCAAAGATCAGACGGGTTAGAAACACTTCTGGATTTAAAAGTAAAAGTGAGCGCATCAAAAAATGTTGGTAACAGCCCTCACTGTCAAAACTGTAGGAGGAAGTGGCTCAGTTTGATTATGATTCTACTCTTCTCAGAGTTTCGCTAACTGCTGCCTGACCTCCTCTTCAGCCACAGTCCCTGATCTGTTCTGGTGTAGTGCTTTAGAGGGCTGTATCCATCGTCTGGAGAAACAGTTGACTAATCACAGCTTTGTAAAGTGGAGTAAGAATGAGTATGCCATCCTCCTGCGCTTGCTAACTACTTAGCGACATCACAAAAATGGCAACAGGCTCACACGCGGTACAATTTGTTCGAAGTCCACTTCTAGAAATGACAACTGTTAATATTTCTTTGATTCTAGACGAAAAACAAAGCAACCACTCCCACAGCTTCTGTGTGGACTGCAGGTGACATCAGAGGGACAGACGCCTCACTTGCTTACTTACGCTGTGTTCCAGTCACGGTCGGAGTTTTCTGGCTGAAATTTCCAGCTTTCAACCGCAAAGTGTTTCAGGTGCACGACACCAAATGTGAACAAAGAACATGGCTGACTGAGACAGACCGATGTTCTCTTGGCCAGTGCAACCTCCTAAAACATATCCAAACATTCCATCCACTAGATGAATACAGATTCATCTACAGATGCATCCTACCCCTCCCATGGAGCTGCCATCGTTGTGTGACATCAGACGACTGCCCCCTGGTGAAGTCGCTGTAGATGGATCTGTTCAGAGTTAACAACCAGGATTCAGACTTTGTACTTTTTGTCGTCAGAGGTGGAAATGTTTGAGTTCCCAGTTGTCCCGAACGCAGCGTAACATACTGATTGGTTAGGGTGAACAAAAAAAAACACGTCATAAACCAGAATGATCCATAAAGGCTGGAGCTACATGTCGGTGCTTAGCAACACTATCAGCCAGCAGCTATGTCACATTCTGAACTTAGCACTCGAGCACTGCAACATGCTGACGATGAGCAGTTATGATGTTATAACACCTTCAGCATCTTAAATTAGCATGTTAGCACCGACATCTCCTAATCTCATTTCCTAATTTTCAAAATCCGATGGCGATCCATCAAATAGGTATTGACTTTGAGTCTAGACCAAAGTGGTGGACTGACCAACCGACATCGCTTTCTCTAACTCCGTACTGCTAGCAAGGCTAAAAGCTACTGGCCTGACATCCATGACATCTGCTGAGGGTATTCAGGGCCCACAGAGGATGAAGGCTACATGCCTGATGTCTTCAGATACATTTAAGATCTTTAGACAAATTCAGCACATTAATGGAACAGTTCAGAAAATGAAAGGCAGTTATCATCTCCTCTCCCTCAAGTGAAAGTCGGGTGAAGTTTCTGGAGCTTCACAGCAAAACAGCCTGGCAGCATTCTTCTAAGCAGCTGAAGTAGATGGGGACCGGTTCTCAAACGTAACAAATTCATTTTAAAATACGTTATTTACGCCCTCGTTCAGCCAAATTCTTCTTTGTAGCTGCTAAGCAAAAAGCGTTAGCACACACTGGTCCGGGGTGGGTGCACGAGCTGTCCATTCACATCAATTTGGGATCGCCGGGCTTCCAAAGACTTGGATTAAGCCAGACGAGTTGTGTGAAGCCATTTTATGCGACGCTGTTTTGCCGTGAAGATCCAGAAATGTTTTGTTCACTACGAAACTTAACCCAACTTGATGAGGGGATGATGACTGAATTTTCAGTTTTGGTTTGACTGTCCCTTTAATGCTGTACAGGGGGCCAGAGACCCTGTTCTATTGCCCCCCTCATGGCAAAATTGTAATTTTTACCCTCAGTTCTCGTGGTCGCACAACCATCTCAATAATCTGTCCAGCACTTTTATGTTGCTGTGTGTAATGAACACTTCAGCGTCTAGCGGTTGGTACCGGTGCGTTAGACTTTGACCCTTTTTGTTTGCCAGCTGGATGAGATTACTGCCAGTTTCAGATCAAACTGTTTTAGCTCTTCTCAAGGTCAAGACTCAGTCGTTCCTTACACATTAATAGTCATGCTCCAAATCCTGTCATTTCTTTAGATGTATGTTGTTTCTCCTCAAATGAAGAAGTATTTTAAACATCAAACAGAAAGAAAAGAGTAAAGACATTATCAGGGAGGTTGGTTCTACCTCGGTTCTAATAAGTGCTATTGCTTCTTAATTATAGCCTGTCTTATTGTAAGAAAACATACTGTGACACTTCCAGTGATCGCAGCTGGCCGTCCTGATTTACATCTGCTCCAATCATTGCCAAACAATCTCCACTTTACACGTCGTCATTAATTCTATCTGCTGAAGCTGTCCAGCCCAGTTCTGTTCTGTTCTGCTCATTCTCCTTCTCTTCCAGTCTACATGGGATGAAGGCAGCGCAGCATTGTTTACATACACAAAATGAGATTTGGTCCAAAAATGCCTTAATATTGTCTATTGTTCTATCTTGACATTGTTTCAGACGTGTGATGGAGATTTTTCATGTGATTATTTTTCAGGTGTGTTTTTACCATCTTTTTGACGACAAGTTTTATATACATATATATATATATATTAAATGTGTTCATTTGAAAAATGAATGTCTGATGATTCTTCTTAGCGTGTGGATGATTTGGATTCATCTTTCATTCTGTTTAACAGATAACATCCACGGTGCTCACAGTGTGGTGTGTGTTGGTGGGGTGGGGATGTATGAGGTCACTGGGTCTTGAAATTGCAGCCAAAGATCATTAATTGTCAAGATAGTTCTCAGAAATTTTAAGGCTATAAAATGTTTGTCTAGACGGTCGTTGTGCACTTTCTGTTCATCATTATTTCTCTATTCATTTAATGAACCGAATTGTGATTAACTTTATTTTTTAAGCCTTGCACTGTTTTCGGGGTTTCCCCATACTGAAAGTGTTGATGTGGAGGAACCTGATGTCACCATCAACCCGCCAGGCAGGTTCTGTTCTCACTGGTGTCCGTTTGTTTGGCGGCCTGCCGGTTTGTCGGTCAGCTGGTTTGACGGTTTGTCAGCAGGATCACACAGAAACAAGTAAACAGATGGAAGATGTGTCTTAGTCTCGAACAGACCGCTTTAACTGTAGGTGCTGATCCAGAATTATTTTCTCACTGTCTTTAACATTGCCAGAGAGAGTGTGTTTGTGTATGTGTTTATTTTATTATTATTTTGTTTTACATTTCCATTGACATGCATTGAATAATGCATGGTTCTTCATGAAAAAAGCAGGTGTATAGGTGGCTGGTGTCTAATAGAGTACAGTTTGATGCTACTGAAACAATGGTTGAACAGTTGAGTGGTTTAAAATGTACAGTAACAAAGGGACATTGAGTCTGATACTGAACTAGTAGTGCACATACACATGTTGTGTCTCTTCCTCCCTCGTTAGGTCATTTGAATATTGTTTGTGAGGGGAGATTCGTGAATTCTGACGAATGCAGTGATCTTCTGGAGGAGACAGTTTTCCTTTCAAAGGCTTTAGGTTTGTTATCTTGCAGAAAACAAAAGAAACAGTTGTTAATATTTTGCATAGAAAATAATGATACTTGTACTGAGTGTCTCAGACAGCTGAGGTAGTAGTTCTCACTCAGAGGCCCTCTCAAAGACATTCACCTCATTGGCAGGGCTCAGAGAGCTTTATGTAAGACACAGAGGTGGATTTGAATAATTGATGGTTGTTATTTTCCTCTCAGATTTGATTTAGATGTTACAGTGGATTGTATTGATTACGGTAATTAAAGATTAGTATGAGTGTTGTTCGGTCTGTGTGCATCATGAGAGCTGGCACTACAGACACCAGCCGACTTCTAATATTTGATGGACCTCCTGGGATTATGTTGTCTAGGGATGGTGTGTGTGTGTGTGTGTGTGTGTGTGTGTGTGTGAGATAAAACAGATGAAAATGAATTAAAAATGTAATATCTGGTTCTGGTGCAGCATCCTTCTCCTGTCTGCTGTCTCCCTCAGTGTCCGGCCCACAGCACCATCTGATCGGGAACACTGAACTACTATGAGCATTCTCTATTCATTAATAAGAACAGCATCACTTCTATTCTGACGTTCAGTCCAAAGCTTTCAGAACCGGTCCATGTGAGGCCGACATGGACTCATTTTCTCGGTGAATGAATTGAAGCGAAGCCGGAAGTAGAGGAGGTGAGTCCTCTCGTCCTCTGCCGGGATTCCTCTTTTCCGCCGCCTGTGCCTTTAAAACACACTCGGAACTTTCCGGCGGCGCTCGGCTCTGCTCGTCATCGACCCCTTTCACTGCGGCTCCATCGCCGAGCGGACTGGCCCACTGCTCTCATCCGAGACCTCAGCGCACTCTGTCGGATCTATCGAACCAGCAGCGCCGGCTCCTTGGAAGCCTCCAGCTCTCGCACGATGCAAGCTATCAAATGTGTGGTGGTCGGCGACGGGTAAGAGCCGAGCCGCGGCGGCCCCGCGGCACCACTTTGTCTCCGACTGATTCAGCGGAGCGGCCACGGATGGATGGATGATGGGAGGATGCTATGTAGAAAAGGGGCTGGGGCTCAGCGGGCTGTCGCTCGCCTGCTTTTTTTTTCTGTCGATGCTCGCTAGATTCGCTCTCGTGTCCGCTTTGCAGGGTTGGTTCGGTTCGGTCACGTCGTGCACTCCGCGTCTTTGTGTCGCTAGCAGCGGAGCGCCTCGGGATGCTATGCGGGAACACCTACACGCCTCGTAGGCCACTGGAGGCAGGCTGAAGTGCTGATGCACGCTAAGGAATTTGTGGCCCTGTCAGTGGCCGACAGGCCCGCTGCCCTCATTCTGCTCACACCGAGCCTGTCTTACTGCATCCGGACCCCGGCAGCCCCAGGTCCGGCCGGCAGCCCCAGGTCCGGCCGGCAGCCCCAGGTCTGTGCCAGGGTCTCTGTCAGCCTCCTCCAGATCTTCAGATCAGGATGAAGGCCAGAAAAATGAGCTCTGACATTCACGGAAAATCTCGGCCTCAGATTAAAGTCATGTTTCTATGATCACTGCTGAAACGGAACCATGCAGAATATTTAGTAGACTACAGTTAATCAGGATTAAATCACAGAACAGTGAAGAAAGTTTGTGCCATTAATCCTCATGTGCACATTCATAACAGGTTTGTCACCGTGTGCAGAAAGACATTACTGTTGTCTTCTGTGTTTCGTTGTTTTTTCTGAAACAATGACAAATACAAATCTATCCATCTATCTAAATCACTTAAAGGAGCATTCCTCCTATTTTAACCATCAGGCCCAGTGTACTGATCCCGGGTCAGGTCTGAACAAACAACCCTCACATTGTCATGAGGGTCATCTCTTTCTGAGCTTCAGCACTCAGAATGTATAGCAGAAAGTCTTAAAGGAACAGTTCACCCAAAAATGAAAACTCGGTCCTTACCTCCTCACCACGGTGCCGATGGAAAGTTGGGCAATTTTTTGTAGTCCACAAAACATTTCCGGAGCTTCACGGTAAAACGGCGTCGCAGCGTTCTCCCCAACGACTGAAGGAGCCAGAGACTTGATTTAAATCATTCAAATCCACCTGAAAAACAAAACGATGAGACGGATCCAAACAGCTAATCCGAACGTCGAGCAGCTTCCAGATCCAAAACCGATTTTAAAAGACGTTATCGACACCTGGTGGAGCTGTGGAGCTCGGCACCGGCTTCAGACAGCAGGCTCACAGTGGAGATTCAAACAGGGTGTAAATAACTTATTTTGGAGTCAGTTGTGATCTCGAGGCTTCCTCATGTTGGACGAGCTGTTGTAAGAGCATTTAATGGAGTTAGTTTGACTTCAGACTGAATGTGGGTGAACTACCTGTAGTTATTCGTCAGGGCGTGGCAGGGAGGGCCTGCAGGTGTGCTCACACCTGAAGGTTGGGCTTGATGTGTACTGATGTTGTCGGCTTGAGTTTGCTGCAAAGGCCGCTGTGCAGATTGTCTAGACATTGTGTAGTTAGCTAGCAACATACCACATACGTATACGGGTGTATATGTGGAGTGTCTGTGTCTGTGTGCTGAAGGTGTTCAGAAGGAGACGATCACAGAGCTTCAGCTCATCTTAACCACACCTTCTCCTGGTTTGTGATGTCACCTTCTGATCTAACCACACTGTTCTACTTGTTCTGCTCGCTGGAGCCCACACAGACTCTGTATCTGGGGCCGATGCTGACTAAAGGAAGTAAAAAGCTGCTGTACCGATTGATCGGGAGACAACCACACATTTTGCGTGGTCATCAAACACGTGTGACAAAGATGTCAAACGCAGGCAGGATATTTGACAGTTTATCAGTGAGATTCATTGTCTGAAGTCGGGCTGTCACAGTATCAGACTTTCACTACACAATCATTGTGGCAAGATATTGAAGATCTAAGAATTCAAGGTATCAATATTATTGTCTCAGTATTGATAGAACATTTTCAAATCAAAAAGCTATCTGTAACCAGAACTGCTCAAATGTATTTTTATCTTTTTAACGCAACCTACGATAACAAAGCGAGAACAAAAGGAATGATTATTTACATGATATGTGCATTATTAACACAATATTGATATTTCACCATCATTATTGGTTCATTGAGACACCTCTAGTCTGAAGTGACATAAGTGCCGTGAAACAATAAACCTGGATATTTAAACAATTATACATTTTTCTGCATTATGATCTCTATAAAAAGTTTTCATATCAATGCATATCTGACATCATGTACACCAGCACCAACGTATCTGTGATAACGGCGCCTGATATCAGCCGACAGATACGTGGCTGGATCCAGTCAAGTCATTTCAGTCTGTCCACATGTCCCTGACTGGTGATTAGCTGTCATAAATCTCACTGCATTAATATTAGTCATCCCAACAACATGGATATGAAGGAATCCGCTCAAACATGTCGTGATAAATGATTTCATCCAGTCCCAGCAGGAAGTGCTTCAGAGGACACTTCTAAATATTGAGACGATATAGTGCTATGAGTGATATAGACCGAACATATCGTGGTATTATTGTAAGGCGGTGTGTCTCTGTCCTCGTCCCGGGCTCATGAGCTCCACAGCTCAGGACTGCTGCTGTCCTTACTGCTGCCATCAGCCACGAGCTGGTTCACCTCTGCACTCTGTGCGTCCTGCCACTGTCACGTCTCTGTTCATTGCACTCGGTAAACCTGATGTTTGCCATCACTTGTTGAGGACTTGTTGTCCACCAGAATTGCTCCCAGGGGACAATAAAGATTTATTGAATTGAATTAAGGCTTGCTCTACCTAGAGTGTATTTGCACCCAGTTGTGGTTTGAAAGTGATTTTATATGTAATGTATTTGTTCATAGAAGGAGTAAGTGGTTCTGGTTCTTAGTAGTACTGTTGGGATCTGCTCCAGGTCTGTGATCAGTGTAAGGTAGAGGCCTGTGGGCAGAACAATGTAAGAGACTCCCAGAATGTGTTTCAGTTTGAAAAGCAGGTCAATTAATAACAACTGCTGCTTTAAATCATCCAGTTTTGGAGTGAATTGTTCCATGTGGGTCCAATGTGTTACAGTCCAAGTAATCCAAGTCTCCAGAAGCCCCGAGATCCCAAATTGATTAGAAAAGACGCCGTTGATGCCCTTTTAAAGCCCAGTTCTTCACTCTAGCTGCCAGGCTGAAAGCATTAGCATGCACCAGGCCTGGAGGGGATGGCCTTAAAGTAATATCACTATATCTTTAGGCCAAATCGCAGTGAACAATATTTACCTGCATATTTTGAATCCTTCTCAGAAGCACTTCATCAGTGTTAGGATGTTAGGACACAGTGTGTTTGACCAAACCTCAATATCAATATTCAACACAATGAGATCTCTGATCAGTAACGATCAGTAATGATCAGTAACGATCAGTAATGATCAGTAACGATCAGTAATGATCAGTAACGATCAGTAATGATCAGTAATGTGGCTACAGTGACTGACTGAAGTGTTAGACGGAGGGGAACAGTCTGCTAAGTTCAGGAAATGACATCACTTTACTGAACTGCAGCTGTTAAAACCAGGAGAAGACATCATTTGTGGATCACCATAAAACAGCGTACAAGATCTAAGACGTCTCATATCTCTAGAAGCTATATATCATTTCTATATTGCCCATCTGACTTGGATTTCACGAGCTGGCTGTTTGAAGCCATTTCATGTTTTTGCCTTTTCTTGACTGTCGTATGAATCGTCAGTTGTTTAGGAGGACGCTGCACACTGTTCTTCTGTGAAGCTGCAGAAATGTTCTGTGAATTACAAAACTGCCGTACATTCACTCCTCCTATTTACAGCTCTGTCACATCGCTTATTGAATTAAGTTAGTCCACTCTAAAGAACAGACTATATCAAGTCTCTGTTGAATGTGTAGGATGCAGTGAGCCAGCAGGACTGAAGTCAGGATTCTTAGTCTGTGCTGCTCCAGTTTTGTCCATCCAGTGTTACTGGTATAATGCTGCATCCCTGAGCGAGCGCTTTAACGAGGAGAGCACATGAACATAATGTCTTCCTCCTGACTGAATACTGTGTGGAACGAGACGCTGAAGGTACCAGCTCCTGTACTTCCATCTCTGCTCTCCGTCCTAACCAGATAAACCCACTGACCTCGAATCAGTCTCGTGGCAGCCTCACACATATTGGCACTGCGTGTCGCTAACATTTGCTGTGTGTAGGAGACCTGCACACTGAATGGCTCGTTGCCTCATGCATGAGCAAACAGCCAATACTAATCCATCCCACCACCGATCTGCGTGGCGTCCTGTGGCTTGTGTCAGTGCAGTAGAGTAGTGGGGGTGTGTGTGTACTGTAGGAATGGTAGGTTGTGCCTGTGTGTGTGTGTGTGTGTGTGTGTGTGTGTGTGTGTGTGTGTGTGTGTGTGTGTGTGTGTGTTGGGGGAGTGTATCAGAGGGGCTACTGTGTCCCTCAGGCTACATGAATGTAGGCCAGTGTCTGTGTGGCACAGTAAAAGGGAATAGCAGCCTGCCTTTACTCTCGTGGTCGCGCACACACTCACACACAGTGTATACAGATTCCGTTTTTGTGTGTGTGCGTGTCAAAGTGTGTTGTTAACGTGTACGTGTGTCCTCTGCTGTCCCTCTTCTTCAGGGCTGTGGGAAAGACCTGTCTGCTGATTAGCTACACCACCAATGCCTTCCCCGGTGAATACATCCCCACTGTGTGAGTACAGCACCTACACATGCCCTCACACTCAGTTCATGTCTGCAGTGATTTCATGTTGGAGGACCAAATAACAACATTAAGGCTTGTCTCTGGAATATTGGTATGAATGTCGCTCCAGGAGCGTCACTGAGCGTCACTTAACGTTCACGTTCATGTAATGAAACGTTATCTAACGAAGTGGGCAGTGACAGGAAGTGAACAGAAATGGGAATCCTGAAGTGAACTAAGTGTAAAAACAATAAGAGGGTGGTACGAATCAAGACACTGCTCAGAGCTCTGGGGCTCTCAGTGTGTAATCTCAGGATCGGACCATAGGAGGCCATATTACAAATCAATGACCAGGCTCATTTAGGGTTTAATGCCACTGGAAGCTCCAGAGAAGCTCCTAAGTTGACTTTAAACCTTCAAATTACTTTTGTCAAACTATGTGCAAATGGTTTCTCAACTGATTTTCCCAAACCTGTACTCTAGCACGATATACTGTACATGTGTTGATACAGCACAAGTTCCAGTGATTTTATTGGATCAGAGGTTTCAACCACACTTGATCTTTAGAAGGCTGCGGGTTTCTTCAGCTGCAGCCCTGAAGGAATAGTAGCTGTTAGCAGTATTAGCAGCCACCTTGCTGAAAGCTAGACAAAAGGTCACTGTTCCTCTGATGTCTGTCCAGTAACTATGAAGCAGCTCACCTGTCTCTGTCACCTGCCAGCACCTCTAAAGCTCACCAATGAACATGTAACGTCTCGTTTGTTTCAGTGTACGAACCACAAGTTGTGGTTTTACTGTGTGCTTGACTTATATGCCATATATGGAGTCTGTGCTAGTTGCCTAGCAGCCTCACAGGGACTTCCAGACTCTAAGAAGTTGCTTCTGTGGGGAAGAAATGTAGAGTTGTATGTGCACGTAACACCAATAAAACCAAAACCAAGGATGCATGATAACCTCTTCTCAGCTGCTACAGATAATGACCTCTTTCTCATGGCCGAAACCAGTAAGATAACTAATAATAATTTCACAGTTTTTCAAGTTCCTCACCTGTAGTTTTTGCACACCTGAGGGTAAGAAAGGTTCAGATGTGTTTTCTATTCCAGAGCTCCAATAAGATTTGTTGGGTTAAAATGTATGTATACTTACTGATTCCCCCCTCTTCTTCTTCTTCTTCTTCTTCTTCTTCTTCTTCTTGTTCTTCTTCTTCTTCTTCTTCTTCTTCTTCTTCTTCTTCTTCTTCTTCTTCTTCTTCTTCTTCTTCTTCTTCTTCTTCTTCTTCTTCTTCTTCTTCTTCTTCTTCTTCTTCTTCTTCTTCTTCTCCATGTTGTGAGGCTGCTGACACAGGTGGAGTGTGTAGTGTGTGCCTGGTGCTTCAGTTAACAGATCTTATTGTTCACACAGTGGATACTCTCATCATCATCATCATCATCATCATTACAGTGATGGACCTCAGTCCCTTTACTGTGGAGATGCAGCAGAATCAACCTCAGCAGGTGCACACGTCCTCCGTCCGACCTGCTCTGTACTCAGTGTGGTTTCTGCCTTCTTGCAGCTTTGACAACTACTCTGCCAATGTGATGGTGGACGGGAAACCGGTGAACCTGGGCCTCTGGGATACAGCCGGACAGGAGGACTACGATAGGCTCAGACCACTGTCGTACCCACAGACGGTACTCTAACCTCTTCCACCCGACCACACACACACACACACACACACACACACACACACACACACACACACAGTAAGTAAAAGTAAAACACACTGCTGTTAATAATAATTATCATTAATAATTAATGATTGATTGTTGAAAACACAAACACATTCTTACTGAATGTTAATGCCTAACATCTGTCAGGTGGAACAGCTGAACGACGACACAACGACTGACAGAACTACCTTGATAATGTATGTGCTGTATAGATTGACGAGGTGAAGACATAAAATGTATAGGGTGGCCATATACATAATGATCTAACGTCTGTTGTTATATGTTGTGTCAACAGTAACCTTTTAAAATAATCTAGAAAGCCTAGAATGTTAAAGACATCTGGCAAAAGGATTCTGATTATTTAAGTATCACTTTAATTACCTTTCACGGAATGAACACAATATAACTGAAATTACAAAACTTATTTCTATAATGTGACCAAACAAGTCTGGTATTAATGAAACAAAGCCATATAAAGTTTGTGATATTACAAAATAAAGTGACCTGTTGTTAAACTAAACCAAACAGAATCATCTAGCAACAAGAAAACATGATGAGCACAAGTATGCTCTCATCCTGACCCGGTTCAGACCAAAGATTCACCATGAGACTAACCCGTGTTAGAGAGGTGTGAACCGGTCCTGCTCGGCTCGGCTCGGCTCGGCTCGGTCGGCTGATGATGTCGGTAGTGGCTGGTTTTATAACGTAAGGCACACACACACCTATTTCAACAGCCAATCGGGGTCTGTTGGTGAAGTGATATGGCCAAGTCAGTTACAGACTGCGTGCTGATTGTGAGAATCAGCTCATCAGTAGGACTGAAGAACAGCTGTGTGTCTGATTCACTGCTACCTGCAGACCTCCTCTTCTGCTACACACATTTAACATTCTGTCAGTGACATGTGTATGTCCCTGAGCTGAACAGTCGCTGCTCTGCCACCCTAACGGCTTCACTGTCGAGTAGTAGTAGTAGAGAGTAGTAAGACCAATAAATAGAAGTCAGTCTATTAATACGCCGCAGTCGACATCTTTACTGCTTTCAAATTGAGCAGGCCGCAGTGAGGACTCACACTGTGCTGAAGTGAGTGCAGCACATTAATGAGGTAAATAACATGAATGTATGTGTAGTGTCTTTCAGGGGGCGGGGAATACAAGAAGAAAACTGACGGTTATTTTTACATTTGAGCATGCAGAGATGAGACGTGGGTGTGCTCCAGCACCCAGTGAAAGAGCCTACAATCGCCTGTGGATGGAAACAAGGACAGAGAGTCGTTGCTACGGAAACGATACACCATCTTGTCCGGTTGTGTTTGTGTGAGCTGACGGCACGTTGCGAGTACTTTCGTATTTCAACTCGTCTCATGGCAGATCTTTGGCCTGAACGGAGCAGGCTGAAAACATATCGGTGAATGATTAGTCAGGCCTGAAACTTCTCTGAGCCTCCTTTGAAAAACTAACAAGGATCATTTTTGTGGCTCCACAAACACACATCCACACACTCAGACACACACATAGATGTTGCTCTCAACTAGCCGTCTCTCTGGTTCTCTCCCAGGATGTGTTCTTGATATGCTTCTCCCTGGTCAGTCCGGCCTCCTTTGAGAACGTCCGAGCTAAGGTCAGTACGCTGACTGACCGTCCGCCCACCTCTCCCTTTGTCCCCCTCCATGCCGAGTCTGACCACAAGGAGGCACATCTATGGCTCCACCTGGCTTCTCACACTGCTGCCGCGTCCGTTCAGACCTCAGCTCAGAACAGTCTGGATTTGAAGGGACCCCCCCGGGCGGTTCAGCACAGAGACGTGTTGTAAGACGAGGTCTGAACGAGTCCGAACACTCTGCAGAGGGAGCCCGGCGGCCGGCTGTGGTTTGGTCTGCTGAGCATCATGAGATGCTCTCAGATGAAATCGTACTTTCCTGAAGGTCCGGCCTCCCTCCGTAGAGTCTGTATGGGATTCTCTTATCATGTCATGTGATTGGAGGTTGACTTTGCCTGAAGATGTTTTGTGTTCATGCAGCTATGCTTCCATCCACACAGCTCTATTAGAGCAGCTGACAGAGTGGTGTTGAGTGTCACTGTCTGAAGGCGCTCGTCGCTCTGCCTCTGTATCCAACTAACTCTTCTCCTTCCTCTCTCACTGACTGTCCTCTGTATATGCATATGTACACGTGCATTTGTGTTGTGCGGTGCCCAGTGGTACCCTGAGGTGAGACACCACTGCCCCAACACACCCATCATCCTGGTGGGCACCAAGCTGGATCTGCGAGATGACAAGGACACCATCGAGAGGCTGCGAGACAAGAAGCTCTCCCCCATCACCTACCCACAGGGCCTGGCCATGGCGAGAGAGATTGGTGAGGCTGCGTGTGGCGTGTGCACGACTGGATACGTTTCTGTTAGCTTCTAACAAGTGAGATCAGGTATAGGGTGCTGCAGGGGCAAGTTTCCTCCTGGAGGCAGAAAAATAAGATCTGTGGCGAACAACACGAGTTTATGAAACATGTTTTATTCAGCAACAGTCCTCACAATTGAACTTTTATGATATTTGAAGCTTAAAGGAAATCGCCTGAAGTAAAAGTTACGTAATGCTATAAACAAACTATATCATTTGGATATCAATGTATGAGTCATTTATAAACCAAAGTATGTAGACAAAAGGCCCAGGTAACAGAGTACAGAGCTAGAGTCAGGATGTGGTTAGCCTAGCTTAGCATAAAGACTGGAAGCCAGGAAAAAGGTCAGCATGGCTCTGTCAAAGTTCAAACGTGTGCTGACCAGCAGCTTCAGGGCTCCCTGATGAACTCTGTGTATTCTGTACGAACACAAGCAGAGTCTGTGCTTTCAGCTTCTGATGTGTGACTGAAGTCTGCTCATCGCAGTGACATTTACCAAAGTACGGTACTTCAGCACAGTTTTGAGGTACCTGTACTCAACCTGAGGATTTAAATGTTCTGCCTCTTCATACGTCTCCTCCACTACACTGTTGGAGGCAAATATCTTACTTTTTAATCCACAACATTTATTTAACAACTTTAATTACTAGTCACTTTTCAGACCGCCTGCTGCTTCAGAGCCAAGTTCACCATTTTTAAATTGATTACACGATCAACAATCAGATAAAACAGTGGATTCATACATACATAAAGTACATTTAATATCAGATACGTTATGACTTTCACTCAAATATTATTCATATGTGTAATTTTCACTTCTACCAGTGTAATATTTTAACAAGATATCTTTAGTATGACTTCTGGGTACTTTTTGCAGCACTACATGTTACTCAACAACGTCCAGCATGTTAATCAGTGAGCGTCAGAGGTGGCAGACAGAGTCAGTCTAGCTGTTTCCACATACCTTCGGTCTTTATGTGATCTTGGCTGACCTCACCCTAACTATTCCTGTCACTAAGTGTCACTGAGAAATCTCTTTCCCATCATGCCCGCCTCCTTCCTCAGGGGCCGTGAAGTACCTGGAGTGCTCCGCGCTGACCCAGCGGGGCCTGAAGACGGTATTCGACGAGGCCATCCGAGCCGTGCTCTGCCCTCCGCCCGTGAAGAAGAGGGGAAAGAGGTGCACCATGTTCTGAGGAGGAAACACTGCTATAACACTACACTACATCACCATGAACAACAACCACTACTTCTCTGAGAGGATGAGAGAGAAAACTAGCGAGCGTGAGTGTGCACTGCTGAGATTGCTTTCTTTATATTGATGTTTTTTCAAAGCGATATTGGTGACAAGGCCAATATTTAATCTGATTTTTTTACCATTACTGAATAGATTCATAGGTTCTTTGTGAAAGACATTGACTGTCCACCTACTTTGTACTCATAGAACTACATCAAGTTGCCATGAGGGCTGACTAAGGTTTCTATTACTTGTCTTCATACTACAACATCTCTTCTTTCTCAGCCATGCTTGCTTGAATTAATGCAGTGTTGACTAGCTAGAAAGTGAACTGTGAATACGCCTTCAGGTCAGAAGTTACCCTCAGCTCCTGATCTAAGATCAGCGTGTGGAGACGCATACCGCTGGCATGCACACAGAAATCTGTGGAACTGACGAAGCAGAAACACAGCTGCCTGCAGTCAGCACATTCACAAATACAGCATGCAAGATGTCCTCATGGAAATAATGTGACCCGTTAAAGGGAAATTCCTTACTGTTTTGTAGTTTTAGCCCTCAGCCCAGAAAATGTTAATGGAGGTCCTGCAGCTTAAACCAAGAGGTTAAAGTGGCCGAGGCCAGCTGACACGGCGGTCCGACTGCCTGTGTTCCTTTTCAACATCTCAGCAGTCCTTTAATGACAAAAGTTTTATTGATACTCAGACTAACCGCCGGAATGAATGTTGGCTAAGTACGTTTCTGCAAAACCACAGCTAAGATCAAACCTTATGTTTCTTAATGTTGCAGCTTCACGTTATTCTCTTGTCACAGTGGTGGTCAGAGGAAAACATCCCGTTTTGACTTAGAACTACCTGTTTTGGTGGCCACAAACACAGCTGCAATGTGTCCCGAGGTCTCCTTCAAAATATCCGGTGGTTCCACGCTTACAAACGCTGAAACACAGACTGAATCGTGGCCACTGTAACTCTGTCACCATCCCCTCCACCTCCCAACATGAAAGTCAGGTAATAAACATGTGACGTGAACGTGATTAACACATTTTGTAGACATGTCAAGATGGTCCACAGCCTGTGAAATATAGAGATTTGAACATGTCTGTGTTTTGCAGAAACATTAGCATTTAATCCTGGTGACTGGGCCGTGATACTGACCGGACTGATGGACTACACTATGAAATGTTCATTGAAAAAGATTCTATGGAAAAGACCTAGCAAAGGATTGTAACAGCCGTCAAAAGTCAGTAACAAGTGGCTCAGAAGTCAAAGTCAATATTTAATCTTACAGCTCAACTTATGAACAGTAGCTAAAAACAATAGTCCTAAACATCGACTAGCTTCACGAGCTTTCAGCTGTACCTCTCAGTCCTCATCAGGAAGACTTCTGTGAGTCATTCAATGGGTCTGCTTGGGTCACTAATACAGCCCGTGAGATGTGGCTGATGATTTAGGAAAAAGCTCGGACCTAGAGTTCAGATCATTGTGTCACATTAGCTGCAGGCATGTCAGTTTTAGCAGCGGCGTAGCCAGTGTGTCCTGTCCATTAACGGTGACAAAAACATCTGCTCCTCGAACACGGTTGTGTTCTCACTTTGAACAAACATCTGATCTTAGCCAAGCGTCTGTGGGTAACTTCATCTAACTGTGAACATGTGAACAGACGAGCATGCCAAACATGGGGGCTGTACAACCTTGCTGCCTGAGTTCTGCCTCTGGGGGTGGAGGAGCTTGCATGGGTCTTAAAATATTCTGTCTTAATTTATCCCATTGTTTAGATCTTGTCTCTGTTCTACTGTGTGTGTGTGTGTGTGTGTGTGTGTGTGTGTGTGTGTGTGTGTGTGTGTGTGTGTGTGTGTGTGTGTGTGTGTGTGAGAGAGTGTGTGTGTGTGTGTGTGTGTGTGTGTGTGTGTGTGTGTGTGTGTGTGTGTGTGTGTGTGTGTGTCACAGGCGTGTACATGAGCGCTGGTGTCGTGTGTGTGGACGAGCACGTGTCTGTACCAGTGAGACAGCTTTGTCGGACAGTTTGGGGTAGTGCATAAAGACAGTATTGTTTTAAGCCAAGTTTTTTAGTGTCCAGTTTTTGGTACTATTTCATATTGTATTGTGGTAATACACAAGACTTTTCAACAATCTGTGAACATAAAGAAAGAAAAAAAAATGGATATTAATGACATCTAGTGATGTACAGAATAATCCTTAGAAAAGGAATGCGTTATGAATATCTATCTACATGTACCTGAATATTTAGCTCTAAAACAATTCAAACTAAAGGGATTATAGTCGCTCATATTGAAGTTAGAAGTGTTGCTAACAGTGTACAATAAAGGGGCCAATCTTTGTGAGTTTGTCGTCGTGGCAAACAGTGCGGATTGCACCTTTATGAAATGCATTTCTGTGTGGTCGCAGGCCTGCAGTGTGTCTGTCTCCCTCGTGTGGGCGAGACGCAGCACTGCAGTCCTCTCTGTCACGCTGTCTTTGGTTGGCATAGCAAACTGTGTGGTTGACTGATGTCGTGTGGTCCTGCCTAGCTAAGGTGTCGAGATGTAGCTGAGAAACGCAGCGAAGAACTCTAATCTACTTATTGCATGGAAGTTTTCTGGTTATTTGACCCACTGTAATTCTTAGGAGAGGTTGTATGATGAAATGCATTGGCCATGTACGTATGTAATGTAAGATGACTTGTATACTTGTTCCAGCTGTTTGTCTTATTTTTTATTACTTCACATGTCTGTGTGGTGAAATATTTCAATTTTTTGTATACTAAATACAAATGTATATGTAAGGTACTCTGTGTGTGCTGTCATCATTTATTCTTCTCTTCATTGTAATTGGTAGAATCAGACCTGATCTAGAAACATTTGTTCATTATACGCACAGAGAAGAGACAAAAAGTTGATGGCTTGAGAGGTTGACCAACAGAAAATTGATACCAATTTTGATAATCACTTAATCTTTCAAAGAGACAGTTCACCCCAGAGTGAAAATGCACGTTTGTCCTCGTAGCTGTAGTGCTGTTTATCCACCTTGGTTGTTTGGGTGTGAGTTGCAGAGTTTTGGAGACACCGGCCGTAGACATGTCTGCCTCCTCTCCAGTGTAGTTGAACTAGATGTCACAAAAAATCTCAGTATCAGTGTCTCCTTTCAGAAATCATGACCTGGCTACTCCGGATGATCCAAACACCTTGTTGGGAGCAGTTTCACGTAGGAACCATTTTCTGTCCACCAAACTAGAGCCAGCAACCATCACTGCTCAGAGAGATGCTTGCATCCTCGAATGCTGTCCCCCACGGCTGAGCTGTAACATTATCTATCTTATGTAGCTACTGTGACCTCTCATCCATCAGCACACACATGCTTCCTGTTAGATGGATAAATTATTCTACAGGTAAGAGCAAAAACATGTGAACTGGGGGGGTGAACTGTCCCTTTAAGTAATTTCTGAAGCACAATTACCAAATATTCTCTGGTTTCATCTTCTCCAATGTGATGATTTGCTGCGTTTCTTTTTCTTTTGGGATTTTGACTGTTTCTTATATAAAATAGTCAATTTGAAGACATAACCTGAGATTTGACAGGGACAGTGAGGGAAGCTATAACTCATACGTATTATACCTTAATCTGTCCTTAACATCCACATGTTTAGGTGCAGGGTTAACCTGAGACATTGTTTTCTAGATCCAGATCATCTTTGATTTGTCTAGTGATTTTAATTGAATAAATGAAGTGAAATCACCGAAACAGGCTATATCTCCATGTACAACACGATCATATGACTGATCTTTGTCATATAGTAGCAAGGTACAGTACAAGGTTTTTAAGGGCACTACTCTTTCAAAATAAAGATAAGCTGAATTTCTGTCGAACAATCTGTATTAATTCTCTCCTGTCCTCCTGTTCATCCTCTGAACCTCTTTAAATGTCCTGTTCAGGTTGGCAAATGCTGCCAGAGACAACAGTTTGCATCATTTCTGTGTCCTTCCATCAAACTCTTCCAAATTAAATGATAAACATTTTAACTTGATCAAGATTATGAACATCACATTTTTCACTTCCATACAGGAGGATTTCAATTGGCCAATCAAATAACTCTCCAGGCGTCTACAGGTGACCTCAGTCTGCGGCTGTGGGACTGGTTCTGTCATGTTTTATGCTTGTATCAAGTGGCCATTATATTTAAAGGTGTGACTAGATATTCACATTCAGAGACGGACGAGCACCATGTCTCACAGTAACAACAGAGAGAACTACCATACGAAAAGTCTTCCAATGTAAGGACAAAACACAGAGGGACACGTACAGGTTGGTTGTGCGGTGCTCGAGTTTGATTGCTGATTAAATTGACCTCTATTTGTATAATCAGTAAGATCAGCAGACAGGATGTATTTGTCGTTCTTCCTCGGAGCAGATGGGCGGTGTGCTGAGGTGAAACTCGTCCAGGTTAGCAGGCCAGGAAGCCTCCGTCCACCGGCAGAGTGACTCCATTAGTCATGTTGCTCTTATCACTCAGCAAGAACAAGATACTGTTCACCACGTCCTCCACCTCTGTACACAGGGAACAAATGTACGACGTGTGAGTATGTTTATACACTACATACATGAAACACAGGAGACATTTAGTGAATACTAATGCTGACAAGAAGATTAGATTTGAATGTGATTGCACTCTTTGGCAACAAATTGGCAGTGTGACCATCCTGACAAGACGCGCCTGGACTTTATTACGGAGAATGTGAACACACATCCAAGTCCACAAAACACATGTAGACTGAATGAGAATGGGGGAAGAGCTGCTTCATTGTTCCCCAACCAGTCTGCATTCCTGAATCTGAATCAACCATCAGCCTCCTTTTCAGCATAAACTCTGTGAGGAGGCTACATGGCGGGAGTAAACCCTCCGTTTGTCTCTCTAAAGAGGAGGACATGGTGGGAGCAAACCCTCCGTGTGTCTCTCTAAAGAGGAGGACATGGTGGGAGCAAACCCTCCGTATGTCTCTCTAAAGAGGAGGACATGGTGGGAGTAAACCCTCCGTTTGTCTCTCTAAAGAGGAGGACATGGTGGGAGCAAACCCTCCGTGTGTCTCTCTAAAGAGGAGGACATGGTGGGAGCAAACCCTCCGTATGTCTCTAAAGAGGAGGACATGGTGGGAGCAAACCCTCCATGTGTCTCTAAAGAGGAGGACATGGTGGGAGCAAACCCTCCGTATGTCTCTAAAGAGGAGGACATGGTGGGAGCAAACCCTCCGTGTGTCTCTCTAAAGAGGAGGACATGGTGGGAGCAAACCCTCCGTATGTCTCTCTAAAGAGGAGGACATGGTGGGAGCAAACCCTCCGTTTGTCTCTCTAAAGAGGAGGACATGGTGGGAGCAAACCCTCCGTGTGTCTCTCTAAAGAGGAGGACATGGTGGGAGCAAACCCTCCGTATGTCTCTAAAGAGGAGGACATGGTGGGAGCAAACCCTCCATGTGTCTCTAAAGAGGAGGACATGGTGGGAGCAAACCCTCCGTGTGTCTCTAAAGAGGAGGACATGGTGGGAGCAAACCCTCCGTGTGTCTCTCTAAAGAGGAGGACATGGTGGGAGCAAACCCTCCGTGTGTCTCTCTAAAGAGGAGGACATGGTGGGAGCAAACCCTCCGTGTGTCTCTCTAAAGAGGAGGACATGGTGGGAGCAAACCCTCCGTATGTCTCTCTAAAGAGGAGGACATGGTGGGAGCAAACCCTCCGTATGTCTCTCTAAAGAGGAGGACATGGTGGGAGCAAACCCTCCGTGTGTCTCTCTAAAGAGGAGGACATGGTGGGAGCAAACCCTCCGTGTGTCTCTCTAAAGAGGAGGACATGGTGGGAGCAAACCCTCCGTGTGTCTCTCTAAAGAGGAGGACATGGTGGGAGCAAACCCTCCGTATGTCTCTAAAGAGGAGGACATGGTGGGAGCAAACCCTCCGTATGTCTCTCTAAAGAGGAGGACATGGTGGGAGCAAACCCTCCATGTGTCTCTCTAAAGAGGAGGACATGGTGGGAGCAAACCCTCCGTGTGTCTCTCTAAAGAGGAGGACATGGTGGGAGCAAACCCTCCGTGTGTCTCTCTAAAGAGGAGGACATGGTGGGAGCAAACCCTCCGTATGTCTCTAAAGAGGAGGACATGGTGGGAGCAAACCCTCCGTATGTCTCTAAAGAGGAGGACATGGTGGGAGCAAACCCTCCGTATGTCTCTAAAGAGGAGGACATGGTGGGAGCAAACCCTCCATATGTCTCTAAAGAGGAGGACATGGTGGGAGCAAACCCTCCGTTTGTCTCTAAAGAGGGGGACATGGTGGGAGCAAACCCTTCGTGTGTCTCTAAAGAGGAGGACATGGTGGGAGCAAACCCTCCGTATGTCTCTAAAGAGGAGGACATGGTGGGAGCAAACCCTCCATATGTCTCTAAAGAGGAGGACATGGTGGGAGCAAACCCTCCGTTTGTCTCTAAAGAGGGGGACATGGTGGGAGCAAACCCTTCGTGTGTCTCTAAAGAGGAGGACATGGTGGGAGCAAACCCTCCATGTGTCTCTCTAAAGAGGAGGACATGGTGGGAGCAAACCCTCCGTATGTCTCTCTAAAGAGGAGGACATGGTGGGAGTAAACCCTCCGTTTGTCTCTAAAGAGGGGGACATGGTGGGAGCAAACCCTCCGTTTGTCTCTAAAGAGGAGGACATGGTGGGAGCAAACCCTCCGTATGTCTCTAAAGAGGAGGACATGGTGGGAGCAAACCCTCCGTATGTCTCTAAAGAGGAGGACATGGTGGGAGCAAACCCTCCGTATGTCTCTAAAGAGGAGGACATGATGAGAGCAAACCCTCCTTATGTCTCTAAAGAGGAGGACATGATGAGAGCAAACCCTTTGTGTGTCTCTAAACTCTAAAGAGGAGGACATGGTGGGAGCAAACCCTCCGTGTGTCTCTCTAAAGAGGAGGACATGGTGGGAGTAAATCCTCCGTATGTCTCTAAAGAGGAGGACATGGTGGGAGCAAACCCTCCATATGTCTCTAAAGAGGAGGACATGGTGGGAGCAAACCCTCCGCATGTCTCTAAAGAGGAGGACATGGTGGGAGCAAACCCTCCGCATGTCTCTAAAGAGGAGGACATGGTGGGAGCAAGCCCTCCGCATGTCTCTAAAGAGGAGGACATGGTGGGAGCAAACCCTTCATATGTCTCTAAAGAGGACGACATGGTGGGAGCAAACCCTCCATGTGTCTCTCTAAAGAGGAGGACATGGTGGGAGTAAACCCTCCGTTTGTCTCTAAAGAGGAGGACATGGTGGGAGCAAACCCTCCGTATGTCTCTCTAAAGAGGAGGACATGGTGGGAGCAAACCCTTCATGTGTCTCTCTAAAGAGGAGGACATGGTGGGAGCAAACCCTCCGTATGTCTCTAAAGAGGAGGACATGGTGGGAGCAAGCCCTCCGCATGTCTCTAAAGAGGAGGACATGGTGGGAGCAAACCCTCCATATGTCTCTAAAGAGGAGGACATGGTGGGAGCAAGCCCTCCGCATGTCTCTAAAGAGGAGGACATGATGAGAGCAAACCCTTCGTATGTCTCTCTAAAGAGGAGGACATGGTGGGAGTAAACCCTCCGTGTGTCTCTAAAGAGGAGGACATGATGAGAGCAAACCCTTCGTATGTCTCTAAAGAGGAGGACATGGTGGGAGCAAACCCTCCGTATGTCTCTAAAGAGGAGGACATGGTGGGAGCAAACCCTCCATGTGTCTCTCTAAAGAGGAGGACATGGTGGGAGCAAACCCTTCATGTGTCTCTCTAAAGAGGAGGACATGGTGGGAGCAAACCCTTCATGTGTCTCTCTAAAGAGGAGGACATGGTGGGAGCAAACCCTCCGTATGTCTCTAAAGAGGAGGACATGGTGGGAGCAAACCCTCCATGTGTCTCTCTAAAGAGGAGGACATGGTGGGAGCAAACCCTCCGTATGTCTCTCTAAAGAGGAGGACATGGTGGGAGCAAACCCTCCGTGTGTCTCTAAAGAGGAGGACATGGTGGGAGCAAACCCTCCGTGTGTCTCTAAAGAGGAGGACATGGTGGGAGCAAACCCTTCATGTGTCTCTCTAAAGAGGAGGACATGGTGGGAGCAAACCCTCCGTATGTCTCTAAAGAGGAGGACATGGTGGGAGCAAGCCCTCCGCATGTCTCTAAAGAGGAGGACATGGTGGGAGCAAGCCCTCCGCATGTCTCTAAAGAGGAGGACATGATGAGAGCAAACCCTTCGTATGTCTCTCTAAAGAGGAGGACATGGTGGGAGCAAACCCTCCGTGTGTCTCTAAAGAGGAGGACATGATGAGAGCAAACCCTTCGTATGTCTCTAAAGAGGAGGACATGGTGGGATCAAACCCTCCGCATGTCTCTAAAGAGGAGGACATGGTGGGAGCAAACCCTCCGTATGTCTCTAAAGAGGAGGACATGATGAGAGCAAACCCTTCGTATGTCTCTCTAAAGAGGAGGACATGGTGGGAGCAAACCCTCCGTATGTCTCTCTAAAGAGGAGGACATGGTGGGAGCAAACCCTCCGTATGTCTCTCTAAAGAGGAGGACATGGTGGGAGTAAACCCTCCGTATGTCTCTAAAGAGGAGGACATGGTGGGAGCAAACCCTCCGTATGTCTCTAAAGAGGAGGACATGGTGGGAGCAAACCCTCCGTATGTCTCTCTAAAGAGGAGGACATGGTGGGAGCAAACCCTCCGTGTGTCTCTCTAAAGAGGAGGACATGGTGGGAGCAAACCCTCCGTGTGTCTCTCTAAAGAGGAGGACATGGTGGGAGCAAACCCTCCATGTGTCTCTCTAAAGAGGAGGACATGGTGGGAGCAAACCCTCCGTATGTCTCTCTAAAGAGGAGGACATGGTGGGAGCAAACCCTCCGTATGTCTCTAAAGAGGAGGACATGGTGGGAGCAAACCCTCCGTATGTCTCTAAAGAGGAGGACATGGTGGGAGCAAACCCTCCTTATGTCTCTCTAAAGAGGAGGACATGGTGGGAGCAAACCCTCCGTGTGTCTCTCTAAAGAGGAGGACATGGTGGGAGCAAACCCTCCATGTGTCTCTCTAAAGAGGAGGACATGGTGGGAGCAAACCCTCCATGTGTCTCTCTAAAGAGGAGGACATGGTGGGAGCAAACCCTCCATGTGTCTCTCTAAAGAGGAGGACATGGTGGGAGCAAACCCTCCGTATGTCTCTCTAAAGAGGAGGACATGGTGGGAGCAAACCCTCCATGCATGGGTGCAGATCCCAGGGGGGACGGGGGGACGGGGGGACACCACCCCCCCCCCCCCAATTTCTGAAAAACATGAATTGTCCCCCCAATAAAAATACCTAAATTATTCAAAATTGAACAAATGTATTTTCAGACTTCATATTCTTCATATTTTATGTTCACATCTAAAACGAAATGATTGTAATGGTGGGAAAAATAATGTTTGACAAATATATTTCTGACTCCACATTCCATCTCTGGTCTCCTCCACTTGGTTTACACAACTTGGTTAGGGCTTCATATTTTGATATTTATCCATATCAATTAATCATGCATAAAGTAGTCCCATACACTGGGAGAAAAGGAAGATGGTGAGATGAATTTGGGATCTGGGAGGGTTGGAGGGAGGCGAAAGATAAGAACATGAGAAGACATTACATGCCCGAGACCCTTAAAATTATGATTTAGTAAAATAACAGTTAAATAAGCAGTGATACGTGCTGTTGGCTGTTTAGGACAAATAAACAAGGAAGTTAAGCACAATAAATTATTCCCTGTGCAGTGCTTTTTGAATTATATGGCAAGCCTTTACGAAGTAGTGATTTATGCTGGCATGGTATGAGTTGCATACGGGCCAAAAAAAAAAAATCACTTTTGTGTCCCCCTCAATCCTGACATCAGATCTGCACCCCTGCCTCCATGTGTCTCTCTACAGAGGAGGACATGGTGGAAGCAAACCTTCCATGTGTCTCTAAAGAGGAGGACATGGTGGGAGCAAACCCTCCGTATATCTCTAAAGAGGAGGACAACCTGAACTTCAACAAGTATCTCATCATGTTACTCATAGTGAGAGTGATATGAAAAGAGGGAAACTGAGCTCATGTCTGTGTTAAGCACAGAGCTTCAGTCAGGATGTCGTTAGCTTAGCTCATTATAAAGACTTTAAAGCAACATTGTGGTAGAAATTGGTATATTGTGCAATTTGGCAAACTCTCTTAAAATAGTTGTAAATGTAGTTTGAAGGCAGTTTCATGTACAATCCTATAGAAGTATTTCCAGAAATGTTGAAATATGCCTTTACTATGTGCCGGTAGTAAGTAGATGAACTGGTGACTTGTCCAAGGTGCACCTTGACTTTCACTCAATGCATGATGGGACAGGGTGTATCTGATATCACCTTGTTGGGGTTGCTGCTGAAACAACATCATGATGTTGCTCCGGGACATCAAGTTCATTTACCAGGCTCAAGCCTTTTGGCTGAATGGGTTGTGTGTTGGACTTTCACTGAGTGTATTCTGTTTCTGTCTGACACAAATACTTGGTTAGGTTTGGGAAAACCTTTCACATTAACCACGTTTTAAAAGGATCATTTCTCCCATGTGCTTTTTTTCTAACTTTTTCCAAAGTCACAAAGCTACGACATCGCAAAAAAAGTGATTGGTCAGTTGCGATAATGATCGTGGATGATGTTCCAGGAACAACTGCAATAGGATGATAACAGATTGTGTCTGACAGACTCAAGGGGTTACAGATAATTGAAGGGGATATGAACCACATGCTGTACAGAAAGATGACCTAAGTTGACCAGTTGCTGCATTTCAGAGTGGAAGGATGAAAAGAAAAAGTGTTCAGCTGCTGTTGAAGAACTGTATGTGAAGCGCCTGACCTGCGAAGCGGCCGAGGGGGATGCGGGACGTCATGCTCTTGGCCTTCTCTGGGTCGCTCCAGCCTAAGCGACCCATCTCTGTCATCACCACCGTGGGGTTCACGCTGTTCACACGGATCTGATCACAACATAACACAGGCACCTCAGTTAAAACAGTTCCAACAGTCATTAATGAAAGCCATTAAGATCCATTGTTTGGGCTTAAACATCTCAGTACTGTGATTTATTAATATTTCATTTAATTTTTTTTCGGGACTGAGCAGCGGCGCGCAAAGAATCTTGGATATGGGAGGCCGCGAAGGATAGTAGCGGTGTATCCTCCAAAAAGAGGGAAAAGAAGGCCGCATTTGTGGGGTGCGTTTGAAGGAGCCTTCGAATTGGGACACCCTTCGTGTGCCGTTGTGACATAATTGGCCTTCAAATGCATCCTTCGAAGGATGCAGCCCCTGAATTGGGACACAGCTTTTGTGTAGTAGGGGTCACTGCCCCCGCTCTTTAGCTGCGGGGCCTTGGCCTGAAACTTGAAGACCCCCATATTAGAGTGGAATTACCCACAATCATAGTGAGAGTGGACAGGACGAGGTCAGACTATACTCATCTCCTATAGTGTACGTCTAGTATAATGCTCATGAAGTAGAGTATCAGTATCACCATCATATTATAATATACATGGTCTCCTATTGTTCCCATCACTCAGTGAAAGACTAGATACATCATTCTTTAAAATCTAATGAGACAAAGTATGGTCCAAACCATTCAGAGAAGTTGCCATGCTGTGTGAGTGTGAGGGTACCTGGTGGGGTCCCAGCTCCAGAGCCATCACCTTAGTCAGCATGTCCAGGGCTCCTTTAGTGGCACCTGAACAATGACAGGAGCAAAAAGACTGACCGAACAGAAACAGCAAAAACTCCACTGTCACCATGGCTACAGCACTAAAACCAGGGCCCTGTTCACCTGCGCTCTCAGTGCTGCCCCGCCCTGTGGATCTGTAGACATTAGTGTGGTAATTCATAGGTAATTATTTATACCATAATGCAAACATTTCTGACTGACAGTCAGTCAAGCATGTAAATAAATGTACAGTCAGCAGTGTCCCTTCAGGCAGCTGAGAGGCTGTCATCATGGCCGCCATCTGAGCTCCACCACCCATCATGGTACTGACCCAAAAGCTGTGACTGGACAGTGATTGTTTGGAATAGACAATCCAAATATGAGATGTTAGGAAGTGATTTAAAACATGCTGGATAGAGAATAACGAAATCAGTCAGATATTCAACAGAGCCATCATCTAGTTTTTGTTTTTTTTTCAAATGTTTTCAGGCGTCCGCCGCACGTCTTTAATGTGACAAAGCTATGAACTGTGGGTAAGTCCCTCAGGAGGCAAATTATCCATAAAGAGCCCTCGTGCACCTGATGATCTGACAGTTAGACAGCTGTGAACCCTCATGTTTAGAAAGTGGGCCTCAGAGGTTGTGAGAGTGGACGTTGTGATTGGATTTATTTCCTCCTTTAAAAAGAAGGAAAGCCTCATTGCCTCCTCATGAAACTCACAGACAGTGCTCTGTTATCAGTATTGGCAGGTCCCGCAGCAGTGCTGCCTTCTGATGGATAACACTGAAATGCAATAAATATCTTTTCCTAGCTGTGATTTGATTTTAAAAGAAAAGGTGAAATCACTGTCCCTTTAGCATGTTTTGTTTGTTACTTTATGACGAGGTGAACGCTGGAACATGGCTGCTCCTCTGATACTCACAGTAGACAGCGTGGTCTCTGAGGGCGCACTGTGAGGCCTGGCTGGACACATTGACAATGGAGCCTCCTGATCCTCTGGCCTTCATACCGCGAGCCACGATCTGACCACAGAGACATAGCACTGTTTGACTCAACAGAAGCAGATCGATGAGGCAGAAGCAGTTTACGATGTCTGATGAGCAGAACATCTGCTGCTGTCAAATATGTGGACATCACCTACATCAACCCAGCTTACAGCACGAATATAAAGGGCAAATGGAGCGTGTAGATGTATTGAAGAGCCATTATTGTACCTGGGACACATGCAGCACAGCTTTCACATTCACACTGAACGACCTGGAGATGACAGAACATAACAGACAGAACAGGTTGCCCCTCGACAAACAGTAAAGCCTGAGTCTGATGTGCTGTACACGATGACAGTTCGCTGCTGCAGCTTCCTGGTTTTGAAATCATGACAGTATTCTGGCTGCTGTCTTACTGGTCAAACTGGTCAGGTGTGACATCCAGGAACGGCTGCAGGCTGGCACAGGCAGCGTTGTTCACCAGCAGATCGATGGGGCCGAGGCTCTGCAGGGCGGCCTCTGTGGCCCCCCAGTCTGCCAGGTCCACACACAGCGGGGTGATGGAGGCACACTGTGGGAGGAGGCCGACAGCAGACACGTCAGTGCAGGTGATGGAAGAAGAGGAATGAATGTCTCGATGTGATGAAAAAAGGACACAGTGTCTTTACAGTGCTGAAGATAGAAGACAAAAGTTTGGATTTGATCCCGAACACTTTTAAGGACCTCCAGATTAGACACTTCATAAAAAAGACGCAAAACTCCCTCAGTCTGCCAAATGTTAATACTGGAGCCATCCTAAGGCAGACGGCCAGATCTACAGATTTTACTAAATTGCTGTAGCTGCAGCAAAGTCGAATCCTTAGAGGATGAAAGGCTCGCTGGTGTTTCTATCTTGATGAACAAATGGATAATGAGACTGTAAACTACCCTGGGTTTACTCCATAGCATCCACGCTCATACACCTGATCTGTGTGTTAAATGTGGTATACATAAGGGCCTCCTCCCAGTAAGGTCTAACAACATAAGAATACTTTGCTGATCTAAAATTAAAAGTCAAATTGCTACGTCATGGAAATCTGTGAATATATAAAGCAGGCAAAGTTGGGTTGATGAATTGTTGTGATTATGGAAAAACAAATTCATAGTAAAAACTGAGGCTCATTCATTTTTTTGAGTGTTGTGTGTTTTCCGTGGAGAGTACGTTTTTGAATGATTATGCAGAAAATACAATAAACATATTGTCAAAAAGTGTCACTGAACAGTGTTATGTAAGTGTCATAAATATGGGAATCTCTCTGTCCCTACCATGCCTTATATATAACTGCAAGACAGAGTAAGTTCAGTTTTCTACATCCTTTGCATAGAAACTAGTGTATATCTGTGAATCAGCTGGAGGAGAGCTGCTCCTCACACCTCACCCACTGATGAAGACGTAGAGCAGGACGAGGACAGACGAAGACAGATGAAGGAGGTGAACAGAGCAGTGGGGTGGAGAGTAAAGCAGACACCTCAGATGATAATGAGTGGAGCGATGGAATGGGAGCACAATGGGACAGATAAAACAGAGGAGGGTGTAGAGGGGTCACAGGTCAGGGCGAGGGGCCCCTCAGATGTGTGACCGTGTGTGTGTGTGTGTGTGTGTGTGTGGTATGCAGGGGGTGTACCTCTTGCACCAGACTGTTCAGGTCTGCCTGCGTGCGCGTGACCGCCGTGACCTTTGCCCCGCAGCGTGCCAGAGCCAGAGCCGTGGCCCTGCCAATCCCTGAGACAGCAAGCATCCATAAACACAAAGACTTATTACAGAGCGAGCTGCTGCTGTGACACCAGAGCTGACACACACACACTCACACACACATTCCACACATGTCTGAGGCTCTGCCACACTGCGCTCTACCAACAAAAGCTTTTTTAAATTCCATTTTCTCACAGACTCTTCGGGGGCACGTCACAAACGCCTCGAACCGTTTTCTGAAGTTCACATTCTGCTTCATCAGAGTTTCAACATGTTTCATCTTTGCTTCAACGCCCAGCATTAAGATCAACTCCACAAAAAAGTTAAAACATGTTGTGTGCCATTTGTCATCATCAGTTATAACTGCTATAATTTGATATTATCACTGAGTTTCTGCAGCAGCCTCCACCTCTGTGCACCCACAAGAGGAGAAACACATTAGCAGTTAACAAGTCTTACACTGTATTATATTTAGTCAAAGCTCTTTGGTTTGCTGGCTGTGTTTAGACACAGTTCACATTTGACATCCGTTTTTTTTTTATGTCTAATTAAAAATAAATATATTTATATTTATATTTCTTAAATAAGTTTTTTTTTCAATCATTTCTGGTTGATATTTGTCTTTATGAGAACTACATTGATTAAAGGAGAGCCAGTAGCTGCAGTGTAACAACAGTGGCGGCTTCATTTTTGGATCCAAATAGGGATACTTAATGTAAAAACACTAACCAGTGGCTGTTCTTTTTAAGGAGTTTCAATGTGAACATAAAAGGTTTTATAAGTTCAATTTAAGTTTTATTGTGCTTTCATCGTGTCTGTCCTTTCTTTTTCTTTGAGTTGTTGGTTTGGAATCTTGGCCTTGAAAACAAGAAGAGTCATCGAGCTGTGCCATAAGATCCCTGCTGTTATATAATATGTAAGAAGTGGCATACCGTCAAAGTCAAAGTGAAAATAAATAGGGGGCAGCACATGAACAGAAGGACCAGTTCTGCTGCTGCCTGCTTGCAGGCTCGGTGGTTAGGTTGTGATCACAGTGTATCTGGATCTCGTGCTGTGTTTGCAGTATGGATTTGTGTTGAACTACTATCTGTAAGAGAATCTCATGGAGACGTTAAAGATGACTCTGTTATCATCTGCACACAGTCTCTTTTTCTCAGGGAGCTCAGTGTGCTGAGGCTCCGCTGAAGCTCAGTCAGACGCCTCATTAATTCAGCCTGGTACATCTGAGATGATCTGAAACAACCTGAATCATGAAGGAATATAAAACACACAGACGCATATTTGAACAGTTTAATTAAGTAAATGAATGGCTTTAAACCTACAATGACTACATTTAAATGTAGTTCTTAAACCCGCCTGCTGGTGTCAGTGTTGGTACCGTGTCCGGTCCATACATTATGTGTGTTCGGTGCCGTCTTTACCTTTTCCTGCTCCGGTCACAAGAGCCCGTTTGCCTGCGAATGAAATCTCCATGTTGGGTCAGGTCCGGGATCAGCTGTACCCGGACTCACAGTGTGGAGAGAAACTGGATCAGAACAGACGGAAGGATCATGTGACTCGTCGGGACTGATCGAGTCAAACTCAGCTGCTTCTCGCTGATCTTTTCTCCTACAGCTCACTCATAAGTCCACGCATCCAGATCAGTCCTAAAAAGTTCTGTTTGCAGGTTTTAACAGGGTCTGACAGGTTCTTACCAGCTGAGCAGCACACAGAGCGGTCGGTCCGGGCTGCACGCTGCAGGAAGTGGTGCCTCACTGCCTCTGTTCCGCCGGGCTCAAAGATCGAGCTGACACCACAGCTAGTCTACTGGTCCAGACGTGTTTGTCTTCCAGGTCAGTCCTGCACAGTCACTGTGAGCAGGCACACAGATCCAGAGTCAGCTGAGAGCCCACACATGTTCACTGTTCACCTGACTACCACAACACAACACAACACAACACAACACAACACACAGGAGGCCATGTTCTCATACATCATATCATACACAGCTATACATTGTTTCTGTCTCTGTCTACATCCTGTCCGGTGTCTCTATACTGGATCAGTGCTTGTGGTCATGTGATAACACAAATAACCAGACTGTTGATTCAAATCATGTCAGAAAGATGTCAGAGGGACTTGAATAATCTAACGAACCACATAATAAGATCACGATCAGGTAGTAAGACTGTCATCCTGTCAGAACAACAAACCAACGGTCAAACTGAAATGTTCTTCACAGCAGACATGTTGAGATGTGAGGAGGAAGAGCACAGGTGTGAACCATCAACTGAAAGATGGCTGAGTTCCATTTATCTGCTTCAGTGTCAGGCTCCTGGTCCTGTTCATGCTGGCTCAGTGTCACACTGCCACGGCTCACTGGGACACATGAAAACAGAGGCAGCGTCAGCAGGCGCTTATTCTGCCATAAAAAAATTTAATTACAACAACATTCTCATTGAAATTCAGTTTTTACTTTGACAAAATCATAATCAACATACAAATCAATTCTATTTCTAGTTTTGATTCAGTCCAAACGCAACTTACTTTGTTTCATCATTATTGAGTTGTTATCCACATCATGTGTTGGACCACTGCTGTGTGTCCAGTAACAGTCGTGGATGCTTCACAAATGTTCAGCCTGAGCGCAGAAGACCTGAACAGTCGCCAGGTTCAAGGTGGACGCCCAACATTAGTTCAGTTCAGTGTCTGATGGTCACAGTCTCACCTCCTGTTCCTGAGTTATAGTGTTAATGGCCACTCAAGTGTTTTTGCAGAACATTATGATGTCACTGTGAAGTTGAACTTTGACCTTTTGGATATAAAATGCCACGTCATTATTTTATCCTATTAGATATTTGTGTGAAACTTTGTCATAAGCAGCACATGAATTCTTGAGTTAAGGCCAAAGAGAAAACTCGTTCACATCTTGTGCTGAGTGTAGTGTGATCAGTTAAAGCTCCTTGTGTAGGATTCAGTGGCTTCTAGCAGGTTGTAACCAACTGAACACCCATCATCTCACCCTCCCCTACGGTGGCCACTAAAAACACAAAAGGACCACTTGAACCACTGTTGGGTTTGTCCAATGGGCTACTGTAGAGCCAAAGCACTGCATCGTGGTGGGCTGTGTGGGAGAGGACCCGCTCCCTCTGTGGAAATAAAAACCTAATTTAAGGTCAAGAAAACAGGATTCTTATACACCAAAGAAATAATATTCATGAACATTTGATTCCATTTCGGCCACCAGATCCTCCTAAATCCTGCACACTGGACCTTTAACACTCAACTCGTGGCAATGGGCAGATACACATTGCACACAGAGGATCATCATTGAAGCACACAATTACAGACACACACAAATATGAATGCACACAACCTCGAGAGAAGACTTCCCTTCATCCACCCAGTTTGTAATGTAGGAGCAGCTCTACATCCCTGTTCTCCATCATCTTCATTAAATCACACCAGTATGTCAGCATTCAGCTCAGTGAGCTCATCCGTCGCTCTAACTGGGCTTTAACTGATTACAGAGACAGCTCCCAGAGGAATGGCTGAAACGAGCTCCTATAAATCTGACAGCAGCTTCACTCCACTGACACATGACATCATCAACTTTCCATTCACTACAGTGCATTGGTTCTGGTCAATGGCCCAAACAAAAGAGATGCACACATAAACTTGGTAATATGGCTGCAGTTCAACAAGTAAACAGTGAAACACTTGAGAATGCACAAAGGTTTTATTCTTATGGAACAACACAATAACACATCAGTGGTAAAGGGTGTACAAAAACATCTCTCAGCCAGTCTAACCCACTGACCTGCAGCGGGACACAGGCTCTGGATTTTGGATTCTAGACTTGTGTGCAAAATGGTAGACAGGTGTTTTATACAAATACTTTCTATATACAGGCAGAAATACTGACGCTGGTTGGTGTAAGATGAGCGGGTGGAGCTAAATTACCTGTTTACTGGAATACAGGTCAGCAACTTAACATAACCTTTTCACTGGATTTAAATGTTACTTAGCCAGGAGCATACGAACCTACTGAGACTATGCTTAAAACGCTCACATGCTCACAAGGTGATGTTGACATGTATGTTCACCACGTTCAGCATATTAGTTCAGCTTGTTAGCACACTAACATTTACAAATTTGCACCAAACACAAAGTATAGCTGCTATAGCAATACATTCTGTATTGTAATGGGCAAATTAAAGTTTCACCTAATGATGAACAGTCAGAGGATCTCTAAAGTATAGTTACTGCAATTTTATTTTACAGGGGAACATGAATGTGTGAAGCAAATGTCCAAGTGGTAGACAACGCTGTTGGCTGGAGGCACCACACTAGACATCTCCTGCAGTGGCTGGTTCAGTGGTTAACATAGACGAGTAATAGTTTGTGCTGGATAGTATTCAGATTCTTGTAGTCTAAAAACAAGAAGTACTTCAAATAAGAATGATCTTATTTGAAATACTTTAAACAGTTCACCCATGAATTCAGTTGTTATCTTCCCATGCTGATGAAAGTCAGGTGAAGTGTCGTAGTCCACAAAACATTTCTGGAGCTTCACAGCAGAACAGCGTGGCATCATTCTGCTTAACAACTGAAGTAGCTGGGAAAAAACCTTAAAAGAAAACCATAAAATGGATCCATACAGCTTGTTCATCCCCAATGTTTGATCGAACTCGTGCAAAGCCTTCAGATGGAGTGTGTGCTAACACTTTTAGCTTAGCAGCTACAGTGAAAATGTTGGTTTAAAACAGGAGTAAGTAACATTTCATTTTTATATCAATTTGGGATCCCAGGACTGTATGGAGCCACTTTCTGTGTTTTTGTGATATATTTTAAAACAAGTCCCATCTTCAGTTGTTTAGGAGAATGATGCCATGTGTTCTCCTTGTGAAGCTCCAGGAATGTTCTGTGGAATACAAAACTTCACCTGACTTTCCATCATCATCGGGGTGAGTTGATAAGAACTTGGTGAACTTACATTAACTACACCAAACAGTAATTCCTAGAGATGAACATTTCTGACCATATTTCAAGACTTCTTGTAGCTTGGCATCCTGACTTATATACAAAAATATTATACTGGCAGCCACGTTTAAGTCTGACAAGGCGTTTCTGCAGTGTGATGCCTTAACAAGGACCAGAATGTCAATATGAAATGTGACCTGATGGCAGCGCCGACAAAACAGTCAGAGGTCACTTAGATTATTAGCAGCCATCTATACCAGATTTCATGGCAATGTGGTTGAGATATCTTTGGCTCCATTGAAGTCCATCTCCAACAAACTAATTATCTTTGACTCCAGAGTAGATTCACCTTAAAAGAAGTGTACACATAGCTAAAACTAAAAACATATGCAAAGAAAGAATTCATAAAGAACACAACATATTTACACCAACACTGCAAAATGGAACTCCAGTCAGTAACATACAGGAAGTAATAAGGTCAAAATAGTGCAAAACTATAAAGATGGGCCTGTTAAAAAAGGCTAATACAAGGACAATGTGAAGGCACTGGAATAATTACAACAGATGAAATAAATGTGTGTCCATGCTGCACACAAACCTTCCACAGAGGTTTTCTGTCAATCACCAGAACAATCTCATATCTGGTCATATTAAACATCAGCTCAGTTCATGAGACCAAAACATACTCAATACAATAATCTCAAACTCTTAAAAGTACCTCAAATCTCTTTCATTGTAAAGAAACTATTTTAATTAGCTGTCTGGGAAACATGAATGTCAAAGCAGGAACTCTTTTATAGAGACTTTTAGAGTCATTCACACAGGGCGGCGTCAGGTTTTAGGTTTATGACTTCTGTAACCTCGGTCAGTAACCCAGCCCATCAGGCTACTCTAGTAGTGAAGTCAACCCACAGTGGATGGAACCAAAGAATCATGCTGATCTTTCCTTCATTGAACCAATAAACACGTCTCTGCATTACAGGCAAGTCTTTGTGGAAACACAGACGGAATATTTGTGCTACAGTTCTGCTGAGACAGCCAACAGAGCTGAACTTAAGGAGGGATTCCAGTATTTTTAAACCTGGGCCCTATATTTACATGTTTGGGTGTGTAAATGATTCAGAGTCGGTCCAGCAGATCACCTCAGCTGGCAGTCACTACACAGTAGAATAGCTGCAATGTAACCCTTGGGGCAACTCTGACTTTCACAGTTACATCCGGTAGAAGTGCTTGTTTTTGGCACTGACAGTCTGAGGTTGATATTCTAAATGTCTGACAACATTATTAAAAGGTTCCCTACAGAGATAGACCCTTTTCTTAAAGGGTAAGATCATTTAGGTATGAATCATTTACAAACACAACTATGTAAATCTAGGGCCCAGGTTTAAAAGTACATAATTCCCCTTTAACCATACCACTGTGGCTACAATGCTTATATTGATGGCAACAGACTGCTAAGTTTAAGAAACTCTTGTTTTTGTAAAAAACAGAATCATGCTTTGCCAAGAGAATTATCTGTCCTGTAGGTCTATGGTGGAATGAACTTGGACTCTGCACTCTGTAGAACCTGTGGATTACATTCAGCAGCTTCAATTCATTTCTCAGGAGTCAAGTTGAAACATTTCCACCTGATGGCCGTGACATGAACATGTAGTCCGGTTACATGATCTGTGACACTGTGGTTAGGGTTAATAAAAAACTCTCAAACTCATTTAAAGTGGGGCCACTAGTTCACTTCATGCCCAGTTAGCCATAAATGGTCATTCTTTGGCTCCACCAGTTATTTACTTGATGAGTAAGCTCAATTTGGCCTGTCGAACAGCTCGGCTATAGGTCAAAAAAACAAGAACACTGTGCATTCATGAAGCATGAGGTGAGGCTGCTTTAGATAAAGGCATGGCCAGATCCAAACATGGCAGGGTGAGACAGTGGGACAGGGGGACAAAGCTTCAGCAAGTATCAGTGCTGCCGGATGAAAACACAGTGGCGTTCAGTTTTTGTGGTGAGGTTTGAGCTTTGGACACCAGTCAGTATCTGCATACAGCAGGCAGTGGACTGTCTTAAACCTGCAGGGTGGGAACAGAAGAGAGTAAGGGACATATTAACTTCTTTCGTGTAGCACTGATCAACTCAACAACAAGTAAATCAAACTGCAAGGCATAGTTAAAGGATGTACTCCACCCATATTTGCACTTTTCATTCGTCTGTTTTTCCTAGTTTGGTCTAGGCAACTTGGGCTCAGTGCAGGACAATGCTTCAGCATAGTACAGTACAGATTTCTCAGTTTGCTGTGGCAAAATACAGCTGACATGCACTGAGCCCTGATCTCCATCACTGCTAACACCTTTGGAATCAACTAGAATGCCAGCTGTGAACCAGACCCTGTAGGTGGCTGACCTCACCAACGCTCATGTGGCTGAACTGAAGTCAATCGCTGCAGGCTGGTGGAAAGCCTTCCCGATGATGAATCACGTTCAACATGCACAGATGACTGGAACATTCAGATGTCCACATACTAGCCATGTAACATACAGTATGTGGCTGTTAGTGAAACTCATTCTACTACAGTAAGATATGTAATTCTAAATCTCTAAAATATATTGTGTTCAACATACTTAACAGACTGTAAATAGCTCTTACAGATACAACTAGCTTTACATTTGCAGAAGATTATGATGTCAGAGTGAAGTTAACCTTTATTCCATCATGCATTTGTGTAAATCATCGTAATCATATGAATTGTTGAGTAGAGGCCTACAATTAATCCGTTCATCCTTGAGTCCAAGTGGACATTTATGCCTAATTTGAAGAAATTCCCTAAAGGGGTTCTTAAGCTATCACATTCACATGAATGGGACGGAGGTGCCTCTGGCCACGGCTGTTAATGTTGCAGAGGCATCAAACACAGAATGACATGTTAAAACAAGTAGTACAAACTTAGTGCCACATTCCTAATAAAATAAAGCTTTGTTCACATTAGGCTCAGTAGTGTAGTGTAACCCTAGTTTGTCTCAGATACAGAGCATGAGAAGATGATTGCAGAGGAGCAGTGTTGTGTTATTAACATGTATACCTTGTAGGGTCCTCAGCCAGAGAAAAGCCTCCAACAATGCTAACCACGTTTCTTCTGTTCTCAAAGCCTCCGTAGCTGAGAGTCACCTGTTGTAAAATATCACATATACACAGTTCAGCCTCAGTGCAGTGACGACAGGAGCTCAGGACAAAGACAAACAATCAAAAGTTTTGGATGCTAATGTGATGCTGACATTTTCAAAGTAAAGTTCCAGTAGCAAGTACACATGTGCCTACAACACAGACAGTCGGCACTGTACCTTAGTGCTCCTGAATGTGTTGTGTTGGTTGGCCTTGCTGACAGAGATCTCATCAATAACTGTTGAATTGGTTAATGAACTGTTCCTGTTGTTGACACGCTCACCTGTTCCAGCACAGTGTCGGTGGGCAGCTTCTGTAGGTTCTCCAGGTGAGAGTGGAAGAGGTGCGTGTGTGTTAGGGTCACCTCCAGCAGCGCTTCGATGATGTAGCCAATTGTGCAGTCATCTGGTAGTCGGATCTTCTCCGCAGTGCTGATGAAATTCCCCAAACTGAAACCAGAGGACAGACTGTGTTTTCACAGAAACCATTCCCAAAATCACCTGTAATGTTGTCAGACACTCAGAATAACAGTCGGGCACTTTGAGGGGATGCAACAGGTTGAGTTGCCCCAAAGGATTTTGTTGCAGCAATTTGAGGTGATCTACTGGACAGACTCCAAAACTTTTGATAAGTATGAAACATTTACACACCTAAACATGTAAATGTAGGGCCCATGTATAGGATACCAAAATTCTCCTTTAAGATGCTTTGTCACTTAGGCATAAGATTAAAAAATGTATCTGCTATGGCTTTCTGGCCTTTTTCCTTTAGAAGCTAACAAGTCACATTTCTTGTATTAACTATGTAGCCATAGGAGGTATTGGACCAGCAAGAAATACAGACAGACTGAATCTATCTTCAACTGAAAACACACTTAAGTGAGTCCAGGCACATTCTCTGCTGCTAAGCTACATCAGAAAATGTTGGGTTTTCACCACAAAATGCAGCAACAGGAGCACCCTGGCTTTAGACAGCACAACAGTTGGAATCAGTTCAAAGATCAGGGGAGTCAATGACCTACCTGGCCCATGGGCTCATTTTCAGTGCCAGACCTCTGCTGATACAGAAACCCGCTCCACCTGTGGCAAACCAGAACTTGACAGATACCTAGAATGAGACAAAAACAGCCAGATCAGCCAGCTGTTAGGAAACGAGCAGTAGTGACTCGTAATAACTAAGTTTCCTGAGGGAACCTCCTGAACCCTGGATCTGGCTTAATTGCTGACAGCTATACTTGTCAGCTAGTGGAGCCATAAACTCTTAATAAGGTGCATGCTGACTGACCGATCCATCACTCTTGACCCTTTCTGCAGCCTCTATAGGATGATCCAGACTGGGCCGGCCCAGATAGACATCTTGACTGTGGTGGTATGAGGACAGCAGCTGCAGCAGGCTGGGCAGGATCACATAGTTATCATCATCCACATGGCAGAACCACCTGGAAGAAACACACAAAGCCAGTCAGCCATATGGCTTCATTGGTACGTAAATAAGTGCTATATACTATATATATATATATACACTATACTATATATACTAGTTATGTTCCAGTGCCAGATAAATCATGAGTAACTAATAATTTGTTAATTAACTATTATTGCCACATCCCTGCTGTTTAACTAGTCTGATCAAATCAGTCACAGAACACTTTTCACTCACTTCTTCTGCGACTCAATGAACTTGTCATACTCCACAGACATCTTGCAGCACAGAGCCTGTCGGGTGTGAGCTGCTGAGCAGTTAGTGTTGATGATGTTAGCTCCTGGGAAAGAGATGGCAGAGGACGGAACATTTCAATTGTATGCTGCTGTGTACAATAATATACTATATCAGCACCTGTATGTGTTGGTCTGCAGATGACAGTCTGCCAGTAACAGGATTACATTTCAGTGTGCACCTACACATAGTCTTCAAACTAACTACACTGATGATTTGTCTTCATATATTATTTCATCTTTAAATCTTACATCTTCGCAGCTAGAGGCGTGAGATCAAGTGTTCATGAGATCTTACAAATAAATAGTCAGGCTTCAAACCACGTTCTTATGGCCGAAGACACAGTGGATGAACCCATCAGCATCCTTCGATGAACTATTGGCAGCTACTGGTGTGGTGTAAGTGTGATGACCAGTAAGAAAAGGAACTGTTTGAAAATGACAATGGCAGCTCCTCAAGAGTTTAGCGTAGCTGCTGCAAGCATCACTTATATCGGACATGGAGCGTATTTCATTGCTCTGCTGGTGCTGCTGCTGATCTGAAGTTAACCCATGATGGACTGTGACAGATAGACGCTTCTTAATGTTTCCAAAGTGTCTGCTCTTTTCCAAACAGTTTCTCATGGTGCCTTTCCAGATATTTCTGTTACTTAACATTTTGTGTCTCCACGATCAATAACATTTATACAATAACAGCTCCTTTTGACGGGGTGTGACTCTTGGTTCCAATCTGTTCTCTGTGTACATGCTACCCCTTGACCGAATCGTTCGCTTTTGAGATCTTTGTCAAATATACATACAGAGACTCAAGATATATATGTATATTGTTATGCTGATGACGCACATCAGTACCCCCTTTTATAATTGCTACACTTCTATGTAGCTAGACAAAATTCAAAACTGCCTGAGAGCAATAAAATAATTAATGCCCCAATTTGGACCAGATACAGTTAGCAACAATTACTCCCATCTGTATTCTATTCTTATCTGGATCACTACATAAAACTGGAAAATGAATGAGGAAACTCTTCACTCTTTTTTTCCTATGAGAACTGTCCAGCGTCTGACCTGTTCTCATCCGCAGCTCCTTGTCCTCACCGTCGGTGAATATGTAGGTCTGAAACAAAGACAAAGGCATGCTGTTAAAAAATGTCAGTGCAGGCTCACACACACATTCAGGCTTCCACACTGGGACACAATGAAGAGCTCCATTGTTTTCTCTTGTTGACGAGGACGTGTGCACAGTTAAAGAGGGCGAGCACAGACAGAGCAAAAATGAAACGCACACAAACAACAGTGCCAGAACCAGTTGAACTCCAGAAAGTGGAGGAGGAGCACGTTTCACACCACAGCGCTGAAAATCAAACAGGTGGATCAACAGGTGTGCTGTGGAAACGAGTACCAAATGAGTCTAGTATTTTACATCAATGATGTGCAAGAACATGAACCACACACTTCGTTTCACCTTCTTTACTCTTAGTTTCTGCAGTCCAAATAAAACCCCAGTTCCACTAGTCAAGCTGCCAGAGGTTTACAGACACCGACAGACTTCACCTGCTGCACCAACACTAAACTTTTGAATGCGTTTGATCAATTAGCATCACTCAGACTATATGGACACCAGCTGATGTCAGAGCCCAATACTGAAGTCTTTTCCACAGACATCTGATGGACAGTCAGTTATGTACAGCAGGCAGAGACGGGCACGCTGCGTCTCCTCAGAGCACTGCAGGGAGGCTGGACCTTCACACACAGTCAAGGGCTCATTACACTTAACCGGGGGCTTCTATTAAATAACCATTATCCATGTCTTTATGTGAAGTTACCTTCTGTACACACACCCCACAGGCTATTAGAGAGGAAGCGCTACGCTGACACAGTCACATTAAACAAAGTGGTAAGAGCAGCTTTCCATTTTACAGGCAGCTGTAAACACGAGGGGCAGATTTAACTGACCTAAGAGCAGTAAAATAAAATGCAAACAAGCCTGTAATGCCTCCCAGTCTCCGATAGTAGACACAGCAGAGACTCTACAGCAGATCTTGACTCAGAGCCAGTATGGGCCAAGCTGCTGATACTGAACTGGAACTCTTCCACCCTCTTTGACTGTGACATTTCTGGGTGAAGTGGGGCAGAGTGTTTCTGCAGTTAAACCTCCTCCTCCCCACACTGAGGCTCTTTGTCCAACAGTGGAACTTAAATCATTGCTTTTAACAGTGCTCAATACAGAGCTGGTCACAGTGCCGTCTGTGTCGGACACTAAACTTTATATGAGGTACTTAGAACCACTTTAATCTAAGCCTCTCTTCATTCACATTTGACTCGTGTGTGTTAAAAACCTTTTAGCATGAAAACTTGCTATGCCACATGAATATTAATGACTCTAATGGACAATCTATTTGACTAGACTGTAGACTAAAACTGGTTTCCTACAAATCCTACAAACCCCCAAATCAATTCATGGTTTAGGTCACTTCTCAAGCAAATACCATACATTCTATAGATGCAGTTTTTTCACGTATGAGGAATAGTTCATGTAAATAACATTGATCATCTCATCACAATGTTATGTTCTGCTGGGAATCCTTGGGTCATGGCCCTCACGCGGATGCCATTTGACACCCATCACCCCTCCAAACACCGCTGTGGACCAAGTACACCCCTCATGGCAACAACACTCAGCAGCTGCAGTGGCCCATGTACCTAGATACCACAAAAACTGCTCAGGACGGCTTGAGGAACCCCACAAAGAGCCCAAGGTGTAGACTGGGCCACCAAATTCCCCAGATCCCAATCATCCCAAACATCTGTGTGACGTGCTACAAAAAATCCAATTCATGGAGGCCTCACCACCAAACATACAGGACCCAAAGGATCCAATGTCAGCGTCCAGTGCAGACACCACAGGACATCTCCAGAGGTCTTATGACCATACCTCAGCAGGTCAGAGCTGCTCTGGCTGCACAATAGGGCCCTGCACAATATTAAGTAGGTGGTTTGAATGTTGTGGCTGATATCTGAAGTCCTAAAACGTGATGGAACAGAACAATAAAGGCAGCACACTAAACAACTCTTGGACAACCCCTACAGATGTATAACGGATGAGACCTCTTCTCAGAACCTCAGGGTGGACGACCATGGTTAAGTGACATCTCCCTGGCATCTCTGTTAGTTCATCTAATCTTAATGCGCTGTATTTGGACTCCTGTTTCACGACTGACTGTAGTACAGTGTTACACAAGGACTGTATATCTATTTATGAGAAGTAGTCCAACATATGTTGCATCGTTGTAATGGATGATGCAAAAATCATTATTCCCCTTATACCATGGCCACTTGCCAAAAAACACAACCTGTGTGTCATCAAATCAAATTGATCAGTCGTTCACTTACTTTTTGTTGTAAATATATAGAAATGTATGCAGCATGCTAGTGAAGCAGCATCAGACAGCAGCTCCAGTGCTTCATGTGTGTCTACACATGATGCATTCAGGCACAGAAGTTAGTGTACATCACCCACATTTTGCAGCGATTAAGGGCCTAATATACAAATGACCTACTTCAGGCATGCAAAGCGGAAGAAGGTTCAACAGTTCAGATTTGAAAGCTCTGTGTAAATTGACTTCATGAGTTAATCAACTAACTGGTATCAAAGTGAAATGTTGCCGTTATTCATGCTACTGATCAGAACATATTTAATGGTACTTGTTAGGGCAGGACAGATTATAAGTTTACCATGTATAGTAGTGTCTGGTCTTTGCCACTGAACAGAAGGCTACTTCTGAAAGAAAAAACCCTCCACTTACTCACTTGTTCTGGAGCTTTAGACTTTCACCAGTTTCAGATGCTCAGTTCTTGCCTGTGTTGCATTAAAAGTTTAGTTTGACATCATCTTCCAAGGCTGGAAATGAACCGTCGAGCTCAAATATAAAACTGTTCTGTCATACTGGACGAGAGACAGAGCTGCTGTGTGGTGAGTGATGGATGTGCATTGTTAGGATGGTGTATGTTGATGGGGCAGAATCTTTCAGGTTGCTGTGGTCCTTTCTCTCCAGGCCAGCAGTGCCATCGTGGAAACCAAACACAAATAGACATACATGGTATCCAAAGCTAAGAGGTTGAAACTACAGACTGATTCCTCAACGAGCTTGCTAAACAACTTGGTCTGAGAGAAAGGATTCTGACACGGAGCAGATGAGATTTATTTTCTCATAAATGTCCCGTCGTTCCACCGCATGTCAACAAGGACAAATTCTAACCGCATCGGCGAGGAATCTCTGGTGGTGATAAGGCAACACCCTCAAACCGCGATAACAACGGGAACAGGGTGTACACAGGCAAGAGCCAAAGCCATCAGCACCAACACTGTTGTATAAGCCTCAGTCCAAACGGACACCAGTTGACGCCACATGGCCCCCGAGGCCCCGCTGTGGCCAGTGTTGTCCCTCTCTGTCACCACTGGAGCCAGGACACACTGCAGGAATGTGATTATATGAGAGCTGCTCATCTATCTAAACTGTGATCTGAATGTCTCAATGCAGCAGATAGTTTTCATGATCACAACTCGTAAATTATTGAGTGGAGGGCTTTTGGCTCATGTACCACACCCCTGGCAGACATATTGGATGCTTGAGGTCTATGGTAACAGAGATTATGTAGAGTGGTTTTATTTCTAAATCCCCACAAAATTTAGCAAACACCGTTTGTTTATAGAATATTTTGACTGGGAGCTGCAAATAAATATGATTTTATTAGTGTTGATGTTATGTCAAGGTGGCAGCTAGCCAATCACAGTATGTTGTTTTCAATAAACAGAGGTTTAAAGATTAACAAAGTAATGAAGGTGATGAAGTACAAGACGGCTTACAGGTCCAGATGCCATCGCATCAGCTCCAGTTAGATGATGCTTAATTGATTATTAAAAATGTTTAATATTTTCTGTCAATTAACAAATCTTGCCAGCGGAACAGTATTTGATTCACTTCGTGTAAATGTTATATGATAGCTGTGACCAAGCTTTCAGGACAGTGCAGTCCTTCACTACACCCAAACCAATAAATAACTTCAGCCCTCCTCACCTGTTCTTTAGCTTGAGAAATCCAGGTCTTAATCAGCAGCTCCAATCTGGACTTATGGTACTTCCTGGTAGTCTTCACTGCAATAAAAATGTCCCTTAGCTCCAACAGGTCCCGAGACTTAGAACCTGAACGTCCACCTCCAGGGAGAGCCCCTCTTTTGGAGTCCGTCCCTCTCTTGGGAATATGGTTATCAGTCCTAGTGACTTCATTCCCGATGGATCCCCCCTGCCCTGCTGAGCTCCCATTGCGCCCTGTGGCAGAGTCAGTTTCCCCTGCATGGACAGACGCTGCTGGTACCCTGGCATCGTGTGATGGGCCGGACTTTGCGGGTCTGATTTGGGGTCGGGGCTGAGGCAGGTCCACCTGGCGTGTTGGTGGCTGGAGGGCAGGAATGAGCAGAAGCAGGAGGCCACAGAATGCGAGGGAAAACAGGAAGCAGAACTTGCTGACACCCACTGAAGCTATGTGCATCCTGACCGGCCAATGGAGTGGGTTCATCAGCCTCCAGGGCTGCAGTCACTTCCAACACCACCTTGTCCCATCCTTACACTGTCAAACGAAATCCTACACAGAAAGAGTGAGAGATTCAGCAGTGTATTTACAGGCACCTCAAACATCTTAACCCTTCAGCAGAAGGACAAAGAAAAGAAGGGGTTTCATGCTCTACTCGTAACTTTTCGATTGTTTCTTCACAATAAAAGCACAGGAAATGCATTCTTCTAGCTATTTCACAATGCAAGCCTCTCAGTTGTTTCCTGCTGGAAATCTTCAAACCAGGGGTGTCCAAGTGGGCATACAGGCCAAGGCCATTTTTTTTAATTGCTACTTAAGCTCCTTTAAAAAAAATCTTTCTTTCTTTTTAAAAATGTCATTATTGGGCAGAGTGACACTTTGCAAGTGTTGTTTTTGTCTTTCTTCATATGTGCAGTGGGTGCATTTAAGCAGGAGAGGGTATAGAGAAAAAAAAATACTGAGGCAAATCACCAATCCTGCATTTGATCACGATAATTGAAACTGAAAGCTTGTTTAGATCAGTTTTAAGTGTAGAATTGACACTGGGACACCCATACACAATATATGGTGTGAAATGCACAGCAATCCTGGAATTAAGCCCATGTTGCATAGAAAGATCTTTCAGCATATTGCCCGTGTTTCCACCCTTACTTGAAATAATTACAACTAGCACTGTTATCACCTTTCTTTCTGAAGTGAAGCACCACTTTGGACCTCTCTTCCATGACTCCTGCTTGTTGCAAGTTTCTAGCAGTGTGAACTCGTGACTTTCACATCATCGATTTGCAACGTGCATCAGTCAGAAAAACCAGCCAGCGAGGATAAAATTAATTGATAAGCTCAGAGGCATACCGTTCAGATGAACTGGACAATTTGGAGCCGTTTTAAACTGGAACCAGTTCTGGATTCCCGTCCGTACAAAAACCAGGGATCCACTATCAGCAGACAGGTTCTGCTACTGCTGATGTGGTGAGTGTCCTTCCTGGTCTGTCATCAGTTAGAGCCAGTAGTTTACCACCAAGCTCGCAGGAGTTAAGACCAAGGTTTCCCCACAGACTAGTCTCTGTGAGGCCGTCCCTCAGAGCTGATATTGGCTGATTAATCAGCTTTTTCCTGGTCCAAACTAAAGTCGTTGGTACAGTTGCACTTTAAAAATCCACTTGTGGAGGACTACATTTTCATTTTAGGGTGAACTTTTCTTTAAAGGTATCCTGAGCAAGGCCATGCCCATTTTTCATATCTGGATTTTTAAAATACTTTTTTATTATTTATTTTATTCTATTCCAAGTGAGGCTGATGAGATTTAGGTGTTTTACAAAAAAGTGGCAGCAGTGTGTAGAAGTGAATGAATACACATTATTCAAGCTCTAACAATGTATATAATAATCCAGCCACACACACACACACGTCAGACTGCTTCTGTATTCTTTGTTATTTGATTCGTTAACTTCACGTTGCTGCTGACGGCTGTTCAACATTGTTTGGTGGAGAAAAGAAGCTGGTTCTGAGACAAAAGCGGAACTCTGATTAGAACATGTGCTGATTGAGTAATAAAGGGTAAGTCAGTGTTACAGTGCTACATCTTATCTCAGCTCCTCCATCCTAACGTTACATGACTCAGCCTGGTGTTGTTCGACACACATCAGTCCGTGTAACCAGCTCACAGCAGGAGAAAGTGGAGTCTGTGAGGTGAAAAGATCTAGAAACACCAGCACAGCAACACTTACCGTCAGACATCAGAGGACACATTGGACTTCTAGTCTTCAGTTTGGCCTTTTAGTAACTCGGTAAACAGCAAGGAAGCTAATATGTTGAGCTGCAACACACGTCTCTGTGTGAAAAACAATGCTCAGTCTCGACTGGGTTGAACTGAGCTGATGCCACCGGATCCGCGGCTGGACGTCGTCTTCCTTTATGCTCCACCGTGACTTTAAGTCTACAACAGTTTTCGTAGTTACTGTCGAGCTCACTCCGGCGAAGTCCTCGGTCTTATCTGGCGTTTAGGGAGAAGAGGTATGAAGTTATGAGCTTCTTTCACAGGCAGCCTGTCCACTTCTAGTTAAATACCACAAACCACCAAACTCACCGCAGAGAACCGTGGCAAGCTAGCAACGATCATAACATGCTATTCCGGTCATGTCTTTCAAAATAAAGGATTCAATGAAGTAAGATTTGTCAAAATCAATCAATATTTCGATTATTATGATAGTTATTACGATTGAGATATGCTACGATTAATAGTAATGATTGGTGTTTTTTACATTTTCATTATTATTAGTATTTATTTACATTAAATATCATGAAAATGTTGTGCTTTTATTATGAAGTACTGATGCTTGGCGGGGCTCCTGTGTTTCCACAGTGATCCTGAACGTATCGCGGTGACGTCTTTAACCTGCAGCTCAGCGCCCTCTGGTGGTCGTCATCACGCTGCGTCACTGTAAACATGGCCTGTAATGTCTCAGTGTTCAGCACAGACCCAGCTTAAATATCTGAGCATTATTCAAAAGATTGCGCCCCAGATGTCACCTCTGCTATGAGGAATCCGTTATTATTGTGATGTGTTCATTATCAACCATTCTTTAATGATCACAAACATGTCTGCAGCTACCACACGGCACACCAAGCTCATGGCCTCATGTCTCTTTGAATTCTTTAATACACACAGTGTGTATTTTAGGGAATTATAACAGGAGCATCGTTATACAGCCTCGTCTTGTGATGTACAACAACAGCTAAACTTGCTACAGCTCACTTTTTTTGCTTTAACGTATCACTCTGAAGTGAACACTGATTGCAGTGTAATGGCTGTACAAAAATGACACCATTGTGTACTGATTGGTTTCCTATAAATCTCTTCTTCACTACGCTAATCCATCTGCAACAGGGCAGGATTTTTCCTAGAAAAATTCAAGTCTACCTAAACAGGTAGAGGCATCAGTTTCTCCAGTTACTACCTCCAGGTAAAGGTGGAATAACTGTGGAAAATCTACACTGCAAAAGACAAAGAAGCTGCTGATGGAGGAGGCAAAGAAGGTGAGGAGGGACAGAAGAGTGAAACAGAGGTAGAAGAAGAGTGAGCGAACACACATTCAATCACAGAGTGTGATTCAAAGTTTTCTTCTACCACCAGAACTTAAGATGGTCAAAACCCCCTTTTAACTTAGGATACATTAGGATACCAGCAGATGGACCATATTAAATAATCTATTATTACTGAGGAAAATATCACATTACTTGCATCCCCCGGCAGCAGAAACAATAAGGGCGACGACTCCGGACATTGTGCACAAGGCCCCACATCTAACTTCATTTATAATTTAAATCTCCAGACACAGTGACAGGATCAAATGCTGATTAATGCTTTGCCTTCTTCTGCGTGTCCCGATGGTCACACACACACACACACACACACACACACACACACACACGTTTCAGATACATAAAGTGAAACTCTTTGATGGTCCTCCAGATAAATCCTGAGTTCCATCAGAAAGTTTCTTTTCAGTCACATGATTCATTTATTATTATTAATTAATTAAAGATAATTAAAGCCCCCCTGTGCTACAAGAGGTAACCCAGAACAACGATAACCCAGAAATGTAGTCTTTATGGCAGAGCATACAACATCAACATGATCATTTGTGGCAGACAGCCTGTTCAGAGTAGCTCGGCCTTGTAGCTGCAGCTGTCACGGCTCATGATTCGGTGTCTTTGTGTGGTGTCTTATGTTTTGATTTCCATGTCCTCTTGTGTCCTTTCAGTGTCTCCTGTGCTCTCCCTTCTGTTTTCCCCTTGTTGCAGGTTTGTCTCCCTCTGTCTGCCCCTGTTATGTCCCCCTCGAGTTCCTTGCGTTTCCTCTCGTGTCTCCTGTTTTGGATTTTGATTTCTTTGCTGCTTTTTCATTTGAACTTTGCTTTTGGTCATACTTTGCTTTAGCCTTAGTTGCTACTTTGTTTAGTCCTTGTTTAGTTTGCTTTTTCTTGTTTGTTCTCCTGTGGTTTTTTAAAATGTTTGTATTTCTCAGCTTTGGTTTAAATAAAGCTCACTTTAGCTTTCCCTCGTTGTCACAGCAGCAGCTGGTGTTTGTTGAGGAGGCAGCGACGGGGGAATGATCCAACTCATGTTTTCTTCTTTGTTCATTAGTACACATTCTCAAAACCAAGGAGGACAGATTTCATCAAAATTTTAATATTGTGTTCACTGGAGCATGGCGGAGTGTGTGTGTGTTAGTGTGTTAGTGTGTGTGGGCTGCACACTCATTAACACGCAGAGCTGTTCTGGTGACAGTTTATCCATGTCATGGTTGGAATTCTAATTAGCGTCATGTTAACAATGAGCAACAGTAAAGCCCCTATACATTGTAAACCTATGTGAATATCCTGAATTCATTTCCAGGTGTATGTTACCCACTTTACAACAGCAGCACGCACCACTATAAGATAGTTCAGCGTGATGTGGTGAGAGCAGAGTTGACTTATGGACCAAATGTTTTTGCCAGATTTCAGTATTCTACTCTCTTCTTGCTCTCATGAGTGTTGTAATCATTTCTCATTGGTGCATATAAAAACACGAAATAAATAAGTTCTCGGCTCAGACAAAATTGATAGTTGAAGAAAAGGTCTTGCAGCAAAACATATCGCTCTGCAGCTTCTGTAGGGTTAAAATGTGTCTGCACCTAAAAAGTGGTTTGCTCCTTCACAGAGGACTTCAGCTGTGCTCAGCTTGATTCACAGCAGTTACAGTGAGAAAAATGTCCAACTTCTGGACTGCTTCTGAATGGACCTTGAATCATTTCTCCACTGTGTTTCAGACACTCAAATCTTCTCCTTACAGACATAAACTTCCTGTAATTGATTTGCCTTTTACCAGTTTGATTTCGTTGGAGGGCAAAAGCAGCGTGCTCAATTGCCAACAACACCATTAAGTCAATAAGGATATATTCTTGCCAGTGAAGCTCTTTGTGTTGCATGTTCGCCCACAAGTGTGCAATCAATCAGTTAAATACAAACTAATGGCCACACAGTGAACCTGATGCCTTCAGGGCCCCAGAGGACCTGAGGATTTCTCTGCTTTGCCCGGAGAGAGTGAGACAGAAACAGAAGACAAGATGAATCCCCCGGTCTCTGTTTATTATTGATCACAAACACATCACCGTCCATATCACCACTCACCGACCAACATCACTTCAATGTGTCGCTTGGAAATGTTTCTGTTTTGTAGCTTCTGAGCATAAAGACTGCAAATGACCATAACCTGAACCATCTCATGTAAACACTTAGAAGATATGTTTTCTGATGCAAGAAGAACGACAAAAATCATAAAGACAATGGAAATCAAACACACTCACTCAGTCACTGACTGACTGAACTGTTCTAAACTGCACTGGTGGAACAGGAGGAAGGGGTTTCAGTGCAGGGGGTAACGCTGCACGCTCACTTTTAAATCAAACAAAAGATATGTCATGTGCGTTTTGCAAACAAAGTTGTGTCACAATTCTTTCACCAGTGACATTTCCCACATTTCTGAAGCAACCGGAGACGATTCAGCACAATTCACTTTTAGATATTTTAAGATTGAATGGTTGAGTTCAGTTCCTCGAGGGGTTTACAACATCAAGTCACAGTGAACGAGCACAGGGGAGGGAGACGTCACAGCTCCTGCCTTTATCACCAGCAGCTTTGTTTTCTTCTCAGTGTAACACTGTGCCATGGCCAGATAATAACAAGTCAATACAGCCATCTGATCCACATCCAGACAGAGTCCTTGGTAAAAAAATATCATTATTTAATAGAAATGACAAATGTCATATCCAGGTGCACTGATCAGACTGGGGAGAACCATGACTCCACTGATCTGTAGTGATATTAATGCCAAATGTTGACTCATGGCTTTACAGCTCCACATGATATCAGTTAAAGGGAAACAAACACTATAACCGCAGACTGTTCCTAGGTGCTGGCAGACATGGAGCCATGCTGCACTGACGGCACCCTGAAGTATCTTCCAGATGAGGCCTTCTTTTGGTATTTGCTTATCTCTGATATCTCAGTGGGGTAAGTCACGGTTAAAGCAGGACGTCGCCTGTAGAGTTTAAGAGTTCTTAACTGCAGATTAGTGATGTCACTAAACTCGGCCTCGGGCCTTTAATACTGTGTTGACCTCTGGGAATGTATTCTTACAAATGTACCACAGCACAGAACAGCTCTTCTGTCTTGTGTCTGATGATCTGTCAGTGGTTGTGGATGAAGAACAGAGGAGCAGCTGGAGTAATCACTGGGATCTCTGCAGCTTCTCTGATTACGCAGGTGTGAGAGGAAAGCCGGTTTTACAGTCGTCTTTACGAGCAGGATGACTCCTCAAAGGTTTTTCCACTGCCTCACTGTTCCAAGCTGTACATATAAATAAGTTGGCTCCCGTCACTGCACCGGCAGAGTGGGACTGAATACACTGTGTGGAAGGAGAAAGTAATACTTCATAATAACATCTGCGTTTGACCGTTCATACTGGTCAAGAAACCCACCAACATCTGCTAACATCTGGCTTTTGTCCATAGTGAATGTGTACAGTTGGCAGTAATCACTGGTGTCCATCAGCTCCACCTCAGATCAGTGATGTGATGGAAAAACAAATCATCCAGGTGGAGACATTCACTTTCAGCCCTTGTCGGGCGCGATGGTGTGATGTACGCTGGCTTTTTAATATCTTTCCATCTGTCTCTGTTCAAGCGTCCTTCAGTCAGCGCTGAGTTTGAAAGAGACACTGAAGTAAAAGATATTTAAAAAGTAACCACTGTTACATCGTCAGACTGTGATCTGAACATGGGAATTTAATTATAACAGATTTAGAAAACTCTTGGTTTGTTGTTGGAGCATCTTTTCGGCACAGAATGGAAGAAGTTCAGCCGTCTGTCTGAAAAAATGTAAGCTTCGTAGATCACTTTAAAACTTTAAAATATAATCAGTGTAACAGGATCTCTTCGACAGATTCTTGGTGGATTCATCTTTATGGACACAGACTTGCCAAATGTATTGAGTACTGGATTTTGAGAAGAGTGATGGGTACAGCTTGGCACATGTGCACTGGAAAAACCCTTTCCAAGGACCACATTATTGTTCATACACAATAACAACTTCACAAATGAGCACTAGAGGGTGTACGAGGGCTGCACTCGGTCTCATGCACACACACAAACACTGAACAGAGAGGAGGGGAGGCCGGGGGCTGCGCTGGTTATCCCGTCGGGGGGCTGAGACGGATCACTCGTCGAATCGTCCCTCCAGGATGCTCTCGAATGAGAAGGGGACAAACTTGAAGCCCTGCCCGCAGTAGAACTTGTTCTGGAACTCCACCCTGAGAAAGGAGGAGAAGCAGGGTGAGACTGGTGCTGAGAAGTGGAGTTAATAAGAAGGGTCATATTACAGATGAAGCCAAATGTTAAATCAAAGCCTTACAGCTCCATATTATGTCATTTACTGATCAGAACCCCAACATTATCTCTGGACAGCAACCACAGCAGAAGTTAATCCATACAGCATGGACAGCACATTACAGGATTATTCCACTTTATTAAAACTAGTTTTTTTAAATTGAATTGCTGAGATCTGGGACTCAGATATAATAAATCAAAGCGAGCTAAAGTATTGCACTTTTAAAATAATACATTTTGTCAGCAATTGGACAAAAGAAAACACTGATACAGATAATCAGAATAATGCTGAATACTGGCCCTGAAATCAGCTGGCAGCTGGAGAGGTGAGCTTCAACTCCAGTCTGAACCAGGCAGGAACTCACCACATCCACATCCATACTAGAGACTGGCTGTCATGTGAGTCGGCATGTACAGCCTCAAGATTCAAATGCAGTGTTACACTTTTAGTGATCCTCATGTTATTCTATTCAGACTGAAAAATAACCAATGATGGTACAGTTGACTGGCTGACATCACAGTCAGTCAAAGTAAAATCCTCCCACACAGCAGTGGATCTACGCTCAGCCCATGAAGGTTGAAAATGGTTACAAGCAAAGAAAGAAATAATGATGTCATCAGCAGCACATGGCAGTGAGCGGCTGGCTGAGGACTGTTCTAAACTGACATTATCAGCCTTGTTTGTCAGTGTAGTGACGCGGGGCCCGGGTCTAAGTCTACCTCAAACAATTGTGTCTACTTAAGAAAGTCGGAGTGGTACAGGATGTACTGCAGAGCGCTGGTCCACTGCAGCCAACAGTGAGCACTGCTTCCATGTATTGTCTGGGTTCTGACGCTCTGAGCCGGCTGGTCATGAGCTGATGTGTGGATGTGAGAATGTGAAAGACTCGTACTGTGCTGTGCAAACGTACTCTCTGCTGAGAAGCTCTTTCTACAACGGGTTTGTAAGTGGTAACTAATGGTGTTATTAATGGTTATAAATCACATGTCATGTGCTAAAACAACAAGTTACAAGCATTACTAAGAACAATTTTCGTGTTCCCCTTGATGGATTTAAACCGCTTATTAATGACTTAACGTTAATAACGGGAGATCTGATTTTTAAAAACTCTTGGATGTGTTATAATTATAGTACTTATTTGTGGTTGACTGAGATGTTTAACTTCCTTATTATCACATAGAAGAGAAATAAATGGGAGTTAACAAATGTAGCTGTTGTTAAATTCTATTAACACAGTTCATTTGACCAGTAATGTTATTAAAGTTATAAACCCTCATAAATGTTATTCATTAGAAACTAGTAGCAAAATATGATTAGAAAACCCACAAGGTGGCTTCATCTACTTCCTGCATGGTTTAATAAAACCTGAGATACAGTTTGTAGCTGCAGTGCAGAGCGTGGCATCATGGGACACGCAGGAAACACTCTGCTGGCTTCAACGGGCTCCACGTTCACAGTGAACGGACCAGATGCTCACTGCAGCAGTGAGCGAGTGAGAGGAAGAGAAGTGAACTCCTGACTCTGTTGCCTGCTCAGAACATCATGTCGCAGACGTTAACACACACAGATGAGGGCAGCGTGTAGAAATGAACGGAGAGAGTCGGTGCATGTACAGTATCGTGGTCTGCACAGGCTCAGATTGCTGTGTGACCAAATATGGCTGCTGAGAGCCAGACCAGTCTGTCACTGACACCTCCTCTTGTGTTCTACCAATGAAACGAGACCCTGTGTGATGCCGGCTCATTCAGGAAAAACTATGTTTATGGCACAGTGAAAATGAACCGTGTCCATAGATGAGTCCATTATGATGTGCCTGTTACTTCAGATTACAAGACAAACAGAAACACATGCAAAACACTAAGAGACATTTTTAAGAATACACTTTCTGTTCATTTCTGCTAAATTTCATATCTAGATTTTTAAATGACGGGTTTAACATCTTAAAATGTAAAGGGAGTATTAAGACAGTGGTTCCCAAACATTTTCTGCAGGGCCCCCCTTATTAAAGATAACAAGACCTTCAAGCTCCCCACCAACACACAGATACTTACTATTAAGTGAACCTTTGAGGTGTTGGTGGGTGTAATTTATTATTCTTTTTATTGAAACGGGGCCATCTACTGCTGTGGTAAAGCAGATATCGATGGTGAAAGGATCTAACATGTTGACGTTAACTGTTTGTCCTTTGTTAACAGCAGCAAATGCTCGTCTGTCAATACGTCCCAGCGACTTTTGTCTGGAGTAAAAGAGCTGGCAGAGCCATAGCTGTTGCTGGAAACCAAAGTACACCATATATATGTTCATAATTATTGCTCTTTATTGTTATTTGAATTTTTTCTCTCTTGTTCATATCCTACACTCTTAGAAATAAGGGTTCCCAAAGGGTTCTTCTACAAGGGCTGAGGTTCTACCTGGAACCCTTTGCTTCTGAAAAACCCTTTCCTGAATAAAGGGTTTTGAAAGGGTTCTTGGTAACACTAATGGTTCCAGTAAGAACCATTTTGATCCAGAGAACCCTTTTTTGGAGAAAGAGTTATTCAGGGATTGTTGAAAGCATGGGTATAAGATCCTGTATGGGTTCTTTGTAGAACCTCTCATGGGGGGTTCTGGGTGGAACCTTACACACACAGTTCTAGGTATAACCCTTTATGTTGGGTTCTAGGTAGAACCTTCCAAAAAAGGAGCCAAAAAGGGTTCTCCTATGAGGACAAGCTGAAGAACCTTATATGGTTCAACTTAGAACTTTTGAAGAGTGTAAGCTGTGGGTTCTGTTGTGTTAACTGTATGTTTTTTATTGTAAAGCACTTTGTAACTTTGTTATTCATAAACCTCTTCTTATTGTTATCATTATGACTTTGTTGGAGGTGAGTTGAGCGTCTGCGGGCAGATGTTGCTTTAGTAAAGTGACTCTGGACGACAACTCGATCAACGGGCTTCTCTCAAGGATGTGAAGCCTCCGAGTAGCATTGACTTCATACCTTCAGAAGCCAGTGTTTTGAGACACACAACACACTGTGATCTATCTCCACTCTCCACATTTTAAAAGGGTAGATATCGTGTTTTCAATAAAACCACCTACAGGAGCCAGTTACAGAGGTTACAGATTGTAAGACAAACATCAAGGCCGTCCTGCCAGTGAGCTGCACTTCAGTTTCTGATTCATCAGCTGTGAAATGACAGCACTGCTCTTTAAGAAACCGTCTACATTATTAAACGTTTCTTTCTTTGAGCTTTCCGCTGTGGAGGACCACATTTTCAGAATTTTCTTCAGCACACTAAGTCAACTTACATCCACAGTTAGGATACCGTAATTCTCGAATCCTGACATCCTCTGATGTCTTCATTTAAGAGGAAAACACTAAGGGTGGATTTTCAGTTCCTGCTGGTTCCTGGCCTGAGCGAGTGAGGGGAGTGCCCAGGAATGTCTCCCAGCCGTGGCAAATATTTGGCCGGCCAGAGTTGTGAGAGGGCAGCACTTAAAAAGAGGAAAAGAAATGAGAGATCCTCTCATCTTCGCCTCCACACTGCTGCGGAGGTGGAGAAAATGCTCATACCTAACACACACCGCACTCCGGTGTGTATGTGTGTGTTTGTGCAGATAACTCATCAGCATGTGTGTGTGAAGAGTGGACAGCAGAGCTCCGGCTCCGGGCTGCCTGCTGGTTGCTTTGAACGTGACTATTTCCATTCGCTCACCTCTGTGAAAAATACTCGACTACTCTTTTTAACCTTAGCAGAGACCTGCTGAGCTGACACGCTGCTGCTTTATTAACAAAGTGCCTCACATTCATGCAGTTACACACTGCGGCCCGAGAGCTGCCCGAAAGACTTTGATAGAGTCACTTGGTGACGGCTGAAGCTCCACCCTGGTTGGACGGCGTGGCTCCGCCTCAGGAGACACATCTTCAGCTCACCATGTCGGTCATACCGTGACAGTTTTAAGTCATCACCATATCAACACGATTCCAGTGAGAAACACGTCGTCTTCACCTAGTTTGTTACTGAGGACTGACACAGAGCGACATCACATGGTGCCATGACACCGCTGTTTTGTTGTTATTTTAGCTTTATGAAAAGTGCTCAACAAGAAGGTCTGATTGATTGATTGATTGATTGATTGATTGATTGATTGATTGACTGATTGATTGATTGACTGACTAATTGAATGGATGTTGCTGAAAAGAAGCTAGAAGATCTCTCCAGTCACCACAGCACAGCACACACCACCCTGGACCTCTGACCATCAGAACCTTATCAGTTCATCCTCGAGTCCCAGTGGCCATCTGAAATTTGAAGAAATTTTCTCAAGGCGCCCTTGAGATACTGTGTTCACGAGAAGGAGAACGGCTGAAGGAAAAACCTGAAAACTGAATGTCATTTCTTAAAGGTGTCGTGACAGTTCCTGTTGTTGCCTCTATCTGTTTGATCAGTCATAAATAAAGGCTCTGCAGCTGCTGATATGGTGATAAAGGTGTATTGTTTGAGCTGGTTTACTTCTATTCTTACTGCTTCCACAACATCACATCATACGACATTATCTCCAACCTGAAAATCCAGCCAGCCATGTAGAAAAGGCAGCGGCCTCTTCCCTCAGCGCTCTGGTCTGACTGCTCTCTCAGTGCTTATCAGATCCATTCTGCTCGCTAATTGGGAAAATTCCCAGATCAATGAAATTCGACACCATGTTGTCACTGCTGCCTTACACCCAGGCAGCTTGACACGCTGCACACGCACAGACGCACACAAGCCGCCGTCACATGAACTAGTCATTGCTGCCCGATGCCAGGCGGTTGTATTACGGTGGTTCACACACTGTCACCACAAAAAGCCTCAAAGGGAGAGACAGAACTGAAGAGGAAAAGAAGGAACAAGTGAACCAGGCGATAAAGTCTGCAGGGTATTATGACCTCTAAATGTTTTAATTGTTACTGGGCTTCTGATAGCTGTGTCAGATCATGAAATGTATTCAATTAAGACAAAGCACCAACCTCCTTAAATCAAACCTCCTTCTAGCTTTTTAATACCTTCAAATATGTGTTTGTACGCTGCGGGGTTCTGGAAGAACAACACAGCCTGGCTAAAAGACATCGCTGCTCATATTTCAAAGGTAATCAGATCACTTTCCACTAGTTTACAGGGATGACACAGAGACACGGAGCAGACAGCTTCTATTTAAACCCACTGACAGAAATCAGCCCCGGGACAGCAGCGATGGATTAAAACCAAACCTCTGTCCAACAAAAACTCACAAGATATTCTCTCCCTCTCTTCGCTTATCCTTCTCATAACATGACGTAAGACTCTGTGTTAATAGCAGGAACCATTAAGGAAATAAACGTATTGCTGTCACGTACAGGGTTTAGAAGGACGGGTCTGTCAGACTCAACCACACCGGACCCTCTGGTGAATGGACGCACCAGGGAAACAGACAGGAGGCCTAAATAATAAAAAGTCTTTAATTCCACCCTATTTTATCACTGACTCACGAACACTGCTTCAACTTGTGTTGTGTGCTGTGTTCACCAGACATGTTTTAAAAACCTGCACTACAGCCACACATGCTGCTCTGAAGGTTTACACTCATGGACACATGTTACTAAATGACAAAATCAGTCATGTACATGTTAAACAAAAGACAAGCAACATGTTCATTATTGAGCTTTAGAGGTACTGGTTGGTGGATGTTTCTTTCCACATTTAGCTGTTTCCCCTGCTTCCAGTCTCCATGCTAAGCTAGGCTAACCAGGTCCCGGCTCCAGCTCTATACTGATCACACAGACCTGAGACTGACATCAGTTTACACTCCACACTCTGGCAATGAACGTGTTGAATTATTTCTGTAAGTGCAGTCACAGAAACTTTGACGAGGAAATCAAAGGGCCAATTCACCCTGAACACAATAAACATATTTCAACATACCATCAGAGATGAGCAGAAAAAAATAAATATACACTGTATATTTTTGCATTTTGGAGGAATGGGCTCCCTCTCTCCCTCACAGAATGTAACCACTTTTACTTTTCTTTAACTTGACACATAGAACTACCTGACAGAGGCACTCAGTGTGTATATGAATCAGTTCCTACCTGCTTATAAATCACTGGATGCATATAAATATGTACTCTGTGAGGGATACCGCTCATCCATCACCTTCACAGCTCCTCCCCTGCATAGTTCTCTGCAGTACTCCATCTGTGGCCTCATCTCCAAACACTAACACGGCAGAGTACCGTCTATTAAAATGTATCCATTAATATGATGCATGAGACAGCTGCTACACTATATTCTATAATTACTCCTAATAGCCCTTAACATGTGTTTTAATGGGTAGCTGTATCTCTCCATGACTTGTAGACACTGGATAGCGTCCTGTATTCCACAGCGTTTGGCTTCCCCCTGCGTCGGTACAGTTAAGACTGGTGCACGCTGGATCAGCAGGGTGGAGGCGGTGCTAGGAGGCGATGGAGCTGGAGGGTGTGAGGTTATCTGGAGTCCTGAAAGGCTCACGGTTTGGTAAACCACCTTGGGTCAGGAATGTTTCATGTTGCTGGCATTCCTCGTGCGCCTGTTAAAGTTAAGAACTGCAGCTCGGGCAGAAATACCTGGTTCATAAGGTGAAGAATGACAGCTCGCTGGCTCTATGCTCTCCATCAATGTGGGATTCATTGTGTAGGCATGTGAGAGTATCTACTGTGAGTGAAATGTGTGTGTGTGTGTGTGTGTGTGTGTGTGTGTGTGTGTGTGTGTGCTAACCAGTGCAGACGCAGGGCATGCAGGAAGGCCGACAGCCCCTCCATGATGAGCAGGATGGCGACAGTGAGGGTGGCAAAGGCCGCGAAGATGATGGACAGGCCAAAGAACCCGCCTCCGCTCCGGGAGGACAGACCCAGGCGCATCACCATGGACCAGAGCACCTCCGACAGCTCTGCACACACAGGGATGAGCACGGTTTACACCAAATATGTCAAGCATCTTTGAATTATGGAACTTATTTTGCTGCTGTACATATTCAGACGAGGTGCAGAAAAGGTCTCCATCTACAAGCTTTAAATGAGTTCTATAATCAAACAGTACATGCTTCAGCGTGTGTTTCTGTATGTACGCTCGCTGTAACTCACGTGCGTGAGCCAGGCTGAGGGCCCAGAGGCGCAGGTAGGAAGCTGTGTTGGAGATGCATCCCAGACAGTACTCTATGGTGTGGATGGCCTGGTGGACGGCTACGTCACCAAAGTCAAACTGTTGGGGAAAGATGAGATGTAGCACATGCAGCGTGGTTACAGTAATATATTTTTCCTTTTGTTGTTTTTTTTATTCTAGTTTTTACATCTAGTAGCATTGAGCTCATGGTTTTACTGGGAGAAACAAGGAATTTGTATTTTCTGCTAACACAGCACTTTTTTTAACCTGGACTTAAAGATCCGCTCCACAAAAAACATATCTGTGTCCGTGTCTGACATGGATTTTGCAGAGAAAAATATAATTATAATATAGACGTTAAAATGGCACCTATACCTTCTCCCTCATTAAAAATTCCTGAATATTAGACCATGCAAATATGTTTTATTTCTCAAGGGAACAGTCTAACTGGTGGACACAAGATGGAGGCTTCAAGCTTCCACATCACACTTGTGTACGCTGACTATTGGACCAGGACTGCCTTCCAAACTATTTGTGATGTCACAAATCATTCTTGTTTGGCTCGCTTCTGAAAGTCTGATTTTCAGATGAGCTACATACATACATCATCTCACACAGCAGAGCTTAAATATTGAACTGTAGCAAGAAGAGAAACACAGTTTTTCATGGAGGGAACGTTAACCAGGGAGGAATAACTCGGTAATTTACGTGCACATGACAAAACAGAACATAAAAACAGGTTACTCAATGAAAGTTAAGCAGGCAATCAGGCCATCATCACTGCAGCCGCTGTGTTTCCACCTGAAACCTCTCTTTGACGGCTTTTGATGCTTTTGGTAACAAAAACTGTATATCTGTATTGTTCATGCTCACGGGACTGCACTTCCATAATGTTTCAGAACATAGAAAAAGGCAAGGCAAGTCAAATCAAAGTGCTTCACATAGGCAGAGACAAACACTAGAATGGCATTCAAAACAAAAAGCAATAAAAAACATCATGAAATCAACTGAGAAAGATTCAAATCACATCTTGGCTTTACATCTCTGGGATAAAGCTGAGCAGTAACTTCCATCCTCTCCTCCTTGTTACTCAAGACAATCATTTCTGTCTTGTCTATTTAAAGCAACATTAACTTCTTTACCTTAAAATAACAGCTTCAATATCATTTTGATGCTTCATATCCTTGTAACAGGGTGAATGTTGTCACTTCAGTGAGCAGGAGGGGTCAGAGTGTAACATACATGTTTACTTCAACACACAAGTTGTATGTTAACGTTGAACATGTAACACTGGTATGACGTAATGGATTTTGTGACAGAGTGATACGGACCTGGGGTTTGTATTTATCACAGTGGGGTTGAACCAAAACTGCAGGGGCTGCCAACTCGCCCAAAGTGCCAGTTTCTACATACTGCTGCTTTAATTGAAGATAATTTAATTTCATCCTGCTATTTCCATGTGCTCAGCATCAAGATGGAACCTAAGGGGGCACAGGGTAAAAGAGCTAGGCAGGGCGTGTTGTCGGTGTTAATGTTTCTATAAAAACATTATAGAAAGAGCGAGTTGGCACGTGGATGAGTTGAGATGATTCCCTCCATCCTCCTGTGTTTCAGTACTGATAGCACTGAATGACGACGATCTGGCCAAATAGTTTGTGAGCGGCTGAAGCGACGAGGCGGTGCCGGTCAAACGTGGATCACACTTGTGACTGCGTTATCTATTTCCTGCCACAAATGTTTTCAGAAACACATTTTTTGAAAATATTTGTACTGTTTAACGTTGATTAGGGTTTTGGTTTTACTTCGCCTTCTATTGTGTGTGTGCGTGTGTGTGTGTGTGTGTGTGTGTGTGTGTGTGTGTTTGCAGGTCTTGGTTGTTTGAATATAAAAAAGACACTGAAACAACAGAATTTCTAGAATGTGACTGCTTATACATTCATCATCACAATACATCAACACTTCACTTTCTACTAAACACTGAGAAATAATTAGCCCCCAGCTCTGCTATTCAAAATGTGGCCAATAATAACAACTGTACTGTCAGTGCGGCATGTGGAAATGACTGAGGATGGAAATTCTGGTATCATCATAACGAGCGGCCCTTTGACCTTTGACCCCTGCCTGAGCCCTCTGCTCTGATTGGGCTGAAAACAAAGAGCAGAGACGTTTGGCTCGTTTGAGCGTGTTCCTTCTTTTTTTCTAGCAGGATCACAGCGCAGGGAATTGTTTGTGTATTGTAAAGCCAACAGAGTTCCTCCATTCTCTCCTTCCTGGAGCATGACTAGCCTTTCCTGTATGTAAGCGGCCAGGGAGGGGGAAACATGGGAGTCTATTGCTCTGCCTTGCTCTTGTTGGGTTTGGCTTTGCGCTGATCTGGTTTCCTCTTTCCATGCTTCTCTTTTGTCCTTGGACTCACAGAGTGGAGTTCATGGAAGCAGCACTCATTGTTCCCATTCAAAGAGCCTCCGACACAAGTGGCTAATGAAAACAACACTGGTTATCATGCCGTAATGGCAAAACATAGTGAGGCAAGTGCCTCTGATTTGAAATGTTGTGACCAAATACTTCAGCTGAGAAGAGTCATGTGATTTCCCAATGTACATTTATAATGTGCAAGACTTTGGATGTGTGATGGAGAGGACAGAAGACAGCTCAGTCAAAAGACAGAGTGTGAGTATCCGACTACATGAGCTGCAGAGGTCTTCAGTTTTTGTCACAGACACAGGTGCTGGGGTGTGCAGGACAGGAGTGCAGGGGGTTCAGACAGATCCACCAGAGTTCAAAAAAGAAAACCACCACGTACAAGGCAAGACAGCATCCAGACATGCTAAAAAGTGACCAAGCTCAGGTTCTTACCGGCTCTTCCTCTGCGTGCTTGAAAGTAAGCAAAGGTCAAAGGTTAGTGGTTCATTCATTCATCTTCTAGCATTGGTTTGCAGTTTATTGGACTGCAGGGTTGTGGAGCCCAACCAAAACCACACAAGTCCCGACAACGACTTGTTTCAGGCCGGGTCTCGGCTGTTCTGCTGGGTATGCTTTGGGCTCGGGTTGAGATTTGTTCTGTTATTTTCAGATGTAACTTCAGACATTGCTGTCTTTATCTCTCTGACTCTGAGTCGGGTTGGATCTTAAAGGATAGGTTGACATTTTTTATATTTCTGTGGTATTCAACAAGTTTTCCATAGTTTTCTGATATTCTTGATAGGGATGTCCGTTTCGGACCTCATGTCTGCCTCTGCCTAGCAGCTATGTGATCTTTAGACGTGGTAATTCTTCATGTCAGCACCACTACTAAACTGAAGAGTAGCATCACACTATTTACATCCGACTTGGTTGTTTTACCTCAGACTGCTAGATAGCAAAGCTAGCCATTAGCAGAGAGTGTATGTATCTACAGTATATGTAAATTAAGCTACATACCAACACATGTACCAAGTCAGTTACTCTTGGTGGTGAACTGATTAAAGTTTAACTGTTGAAATCCCTATTTTTTTGCAGACAGCTGTTACTCCCAACATTATGCAATTTTGAATTTAATCATTCAGCTTACGATAAGTTATTCCGATGTGGAATATCATACGCTTGGATAATGATGACAAAAAGCAGTCCTATTACATTACAGTTACGCAATATGTTATCACAACATAAACTCTGAGAGATTTATGATGCCTGGGAGACACCAGAGCTCTGAGTCACACAGAGAGAAAAAAACTGAGTGGTATTTTCACATATTCCACTCGCCGGTTCTCATGAAAACCACCTCGCTGTTTATGTTTCTGAAATGGAAAATCCATCTCTTATCAGCTCCAGACCATCCCTGCCCTGCCTTTCTCTGTGTACACTGTTGTGCCAGCATTACTGCCTCACCCCCCCACCCCCCCCCCCCCATCTCTCATTACTACTCAGGAGAAATGCTGCCAGCTGATATGAAGGTATAACACGGTGCTGAGGAATGGGCTGACACAGAACGTTTGTTGAAACTGCTAGAACGACTCTGAACTGAACTAAACTATCCTCCTCGTAGATCAGATATGAACGAGCAGACTGCATGTTTGTTAGGGACGCCTGCCCCATCACATTATATGGAAAACTTTTGTAATGACAAACTCTCAAACTAAACACTTTAAAACACATGTGAGTGGTGATAGGCCTAATCAGCATTGCGTGAACTCATTTGGTAAGGGCTTGAATGTAACGTTCATTTACACGTGTATGTATATGTATTGTCAAAGTCAAGCAGTCCGGATCTTTTCTTCAGCGTGGGGTCTAATAACTGATCACTATGAAACTACTTTGGTCGTTTTCACGACATAAAGTAAAAACCTTATTATCTCAGTATCTCAGTTTCGTCCTCGGCGCTCACCTCGTCTCCTTCCTCTGAGTGCTGGGAGAGCTGGTCGTGGTCCATGATGCCAGCCTCGTCCTCCGTGGGCCCATTGCCCACTCGCACCCCTCCAAACTTTTGCGTGCCCTGTTGGGTGAGTCCGGTGCATGATGAGGACACGCCTGTTTGCTCTAAAGACTGCTCTAGATTCTCTGCAGGGGTTTCTTCCCTCTTCTGGGACTAGATACAAAAGCCACAAGAGCTGTGTCTAGCTTAAAGCAAGCCTTGGGTGGAACGCTTTCTCCTTAATTTACTTCCATTTTTTAAGTAAAACAGGGCACCCAGCACAGAAAGTGAAGGCTTTCATTACTAAATGAAATACATCCACCACTGAAACATCACACTTTACTCTTAATACAGCCCAGATTCCAAAAAAAGTTGGGACGTTGTTTCATCATAAATCAGAATGTGATCATTTGCTCGTCCTGTTGGACATATACTCAGTTGAAAACAGGACAAAGACAACATGTTGAATGTTTTACCTCATCAACTTCATTGATTTACGTAAATATATAATTATATACAGGGCCAACAGAGGACAGGGAGAGCTGTGGAAATCTTCACTGGTAACAGGGGACAGTATCATGGTCGGGTATGAAAGGGACATCTTCGAAGGACTCGTTCACCACCGTCATGACTGTATAAAGGAGATGACCACAGGGGCTCAGGGACACTTTGTCCAATCCTTGTCAGTAAACAGAGTTCCTTTGCAAATGATTTCATTCAGTTTTAGCGAAACTTTATACAGCGTCCCAACTTTTTTGGAATAGAGGTTCAAAATAAAAGGAAGCAAAAACTGTAAAAAGTCTCAAACAATACAGTCTTTTACTGAAGTCTCCTCTCATTTAACGATGTTTGTTACAAACTAAACCAGCATTACAGCATTAGATCGAGGTTACCAGCCATTTATTGGAGGTAAAAAATAATCTCACTGATTGAGTTAAACCTCAACAAACAGCGATGACAACTCAATTTTAAGTACATCCTTACTGTACTTTACATACTTACCCTGGCCTTTTCATTGTCTGCCTTTTGGGGTTTTTTTGCATTCATCTTTGTTGATGAAGCTTGTCTCTTGTTTCTACAACCCACCAGCACTGAGACTTGCATTTTGGTGCAATAAACCCAAAACAGTAACTATGGGATTTGCCATCCTAGAAAATGGTGAGCTAAGACAAGCTAAAGAAAAGACAAAAACAAATAAAAAGACAAAATGTATTCCAGCGGTGGATTGACCTTATGGATTCTGCTCATAAACATGGTAACCATGACCGTAGTTCTTTGAAACTGGTAATGGTCTTTAGCCTTTGAGGTTTAAGACAACCAGTGAGAGGAATTAGAACTGTAGGCTGTTTTATCAGGTAAACCAGGTGTGTATGTGGCGTTCTGGATCAGCTGTTAGGGTGCCCCCACTCTGTAAAATGTTTACAACACATTTCCCACTAAAATATGAGCGTTTCCAAGGCAGGCTTTAAGCATTTTTCATGGCAACACAACCAACCACGTTACACAGTACAATGTGCATTGAAATGAATGGCAGAATAGGAGTGAAAAAAAAAAGGTTATCCCAAAGGTTATATTTGTTATTCATCAAAGGTGGCAGTAAGGTTATAGGTGGGGTCGGAGTCACATACCAGGTGCTTTTTCCACAGGTGCTGACGCCGAAGCACCAAAGTTTTCACAATCAGCATACAGGGTACACATGCAAGGGCAATCAGCACCAACAAAACCTGGATCCCCATCTACAGATTCAAACAGAGAGAGGTTAACAAGGTGTTGGTGATGTGTAGGAGTGATCAGAAGATACTGATTCCCTGAAAAGATGTTGGTGAGGCTTAGCTCAGTCCTCTCTTTCACTGCAGGCACAGAACAAAAACACACTGCTGACTTTCTTTCTTTTGTTTCACTTGAATCTAATTATTAGAGATTAGAGATTCTCTAAGATAAAACCCCTTCGGCTGACTTTTACGTTCTCTTTCTTGAACTGTCTAGAAACTGTATAAACTTCACATGAAAACATTCCCTCCATATGATAATGACAAACTGTGATAAAGTGTTTAGAGGGTGCACCGCTTGATGTTGTAACAACAACAGCCAATCACATTACAGCCATCTCCTCATAACTGGCATTGTAGGGTTGGTTGAGATGTCTGCACAGAAAGCGACAGCTCATGCGCAACAAGCTCAAACATTACGAGCTGTTGTCAATGAACAAATGAGAGCTGGGGCAGCAGTAGTTCTCACCAACTGTAATTGCAGTGGATGTTTTAACCCCTGAGCCACAGGAGGCCATCAGAAGCCCTTCCTTTGACAAATATACGTACGTATGTACCTCTACGTACACAGAGCACAGACACTTTAATGTGAAGCACCTAGAAGATTGCTCATCCCTTCTCATGAATAAGTAAGCTAGATGGAAAACTTGGTAGATGGTAACTACCAGTTAACCAAAAGAGTTCCCCAATGACATGTCATATATGACATAATATGTAGCAAGAGCTAAGATGTTTCAAAACTCACTTTTAGTGTAATTTCTAAAAGTCTCCTATCAGATGAACTCCTACAGAAGTATCCTACAGCAAACCACAAAATCCCTCTCAGCTCCAGTGTTGCTAGACTGACTTCTGACCAGTAGAAAATAAAGTATATGTATCAACTATTGATACTTCTTCTCTAGCAGGATTCCACCACACTAGTGCATGAAGGGAGGGATGGGGAGCTGGGAGAGGCAGAGGGGTGGATGAGGGAGGGAGCACCTGTCCCGCGTAGAGGGGCTGGTTGGTGGGGTCGCTGTAGTTGAAGAGACACATGTTGATGAAGTGGATGAGCAGACTGGGAGCGTCCTTGGACGTGAAAGCATCGTAGGCCGTCCACTTGTAGAAGACCAGCAGAGCGAGGTAACCGAACAGGCTGAACATGAAGACGATCTCTGGGATGAAGCCCAGGAAGATGTTCAGCGGCTTCTTGAAATACCTGCAGTGCAGTGAAGTGAGTTAATGACACAGACTGAGCAGATATTATATAACTCTCTGACCCGATGGCAGGTCTGACAAGTTTAAGGGCCTCACTATGCTTGAAACTAAAATCAGCTCTGACTGTGATGCCATCCAAAACAGACCAGACCACCCGGCTGCTGAGTTTCTCTCAAGCTCTCTTTTGTTATTCGTTACACAACCAGCAGCCAGCCTTTTGCCCCATCACTCACACACTGGTCACACTGAGCCACCATGCAGGGCGCTGGCCCGACCACTGAGACCATCTCAGGTTCTGTGTCCTCAGGATGTACAGGATCGAGCCACCAACCAGCCCTGTGATCAGTGAACCACCAGCTCGACACTCTTAGAAATAAGGGTTCCAAAAGGGTTCTTCTACAAGGGCTGAGGTTCTACCTGGAACCATTTGCTTCTGAAAAAGGTTCTAGGTATAACCCTTTATGTTGGGTTCTAGGTAGAACCCTCCAAAATGGTTCCAGGTGGAACCTTTAAAAGGGCCATACATTCTACCTTGAGCCAAAAAGGGTTCTCCTATGAGGACAAGCAGAAGAACCTTTTATGGTTCTACTTAGAACTTTTATTTCTAAGAGTGTACCTCGTGAGCCACAGCAGCTGCATTTAAAGGACACTGTGAGATACTGAGGCTAACTTATTTTGTAAAGTACATTTTATTACACACTGTATGACTATACTGCGGCAGCCAAAGGTTGAGGTGTTTGTTTTCAGCAGTGGTGCTGAGTGCAGCACTTACAGGTGGTTGAAGAGACTGAGAGACACTCCGAAGAGCATGTGGATGACGCCCAGGATCACAGACATCTTCATCTTGAAGGAGTTCAGGAAGGTCAGCTTGTTGGTGGCGACGTTCCAGATCTGCGGAGGAGAAACGACACAGTCAGATGTTTGAGGCCTAACAAGGTGTGACTGCTCCTGGTCCTGTTTTCTTTGTATTAGGGAGCACTGATGTAAACCAAATATATTGAGAACTTCCGACTGAGGACATAAATGTTAAAGCAGCAGCAAATGTGTGGCCCTGGTAAGTATGAACACTTCACCCAGTGCAACACTGTGGCTCATTAATGTGTTTTATGACACACAGGAATAAGATCTGCTGTATGTCAGGCTTAGATCAAACCTGTTAGCAGGATACCTTCTCCGAGCCTCGGTCATGGATTGTGTGAGATTTATAAACATCAATATAATCACTTTTATATTATTCATCAGCACTTGTGTACTTCCTGCTTGTTCCTAGGTCAGATCTAAATTTAAGAATGCCTTGGACCAAACATAATCCGGTACACACAGCCAGCTTGTTTTTAGTGCTGATAATAAAAAAGAAATGTGCTTTATGAAAGTGTTTTAAATTTATCACATATAAGGTTCACACTAATAAAAGATGACATTTAAGCAGATCACTGTTGTAACATGTTAGATAATGACTAGGTGAATACTCAAGGCAGAGAAACTGTAATGGCATTTATTATTGGATAAAGGAATTTGCAGAAGGTGGTATTTCTCTTCCTGTCTCTTTATTATTCTCAGGCCCATTTTAAATTTCCCTGTTAAATAGCAGTTGTTCCGATGGTTTGTGGTTTGTGCACGGCGCTGAAGTCGGCTGCCCTTAGATAGGTTTATTACTAACAAGCACACATTTTGAGATGAAACACCGTCCATCAACATACTCTGGCGGGTTAGAAGAGACTTGGCTGCAGGTGTATTATTCATGAATCATGCTTTGTGCAAGAACAAATATGAGAGAGAAATAAGAAAACCTAAATTCATGAGGCCCAGTGTTAGTTTGGGCCTTCACCTGCTGGGACAATGTCCAAAAATACAGAATATTTCCAGCCGCATCACAGAAGTTTACAAGCCTGAGGTAGAGTTTGTGTTGTAGTTCTAACCAAAGAAAACAGTTGCAAGCTGTTACTTTTTGTTGTTGTCATGAGTGTGTGAGTTTTACCGGGTCGATTCCAAGTGGATAAGGCCCATTGAACACGCCAGGAACCGCTGGGTCTAACTGTAGAACTGAATTTCCATCAAGTGTCTCAAACCTAGGACACAGCAGCAGGGAATGAATGAATGGATGTAGAAAAATGAAACAGGTTACTTATATGCTGCAGGTTTTAGAGGAATAAGTAATAAAAGGTGATAGATCGATATCCACATCTCACTTTAGGAAAAAAGCAAATACGCATTTAGGATTATATATTGTACCAATTCCTCTGAAACTTTCTGACAACTTTCTGACAAATATTTACAAAAAATGCGTAACTTCCTCTACTGATTTGAGAAACTAGATCAACTCGATGGTGAACATCTTAGACGGTGTCAGTCCGAGAAGAGTCGGCAGCCGACTTACGTCCAGTTGGCTCCTTTTGGACCAAACATGGGCCTGACGCTCCATCCAGAGCCAAACATGTTGAGTGACTTGGAGAAGCAGTCGTTGTAAATGACACCGGTGTAGACAGAGAAGAGCCCCATCAGCAGGATGATGTAGCGACCAGCAAACACCATATTGAACATCTACGGAGACACACAACAACACAGATAGCACATGTCGTATGTTTCCACCGGGAGGTTGAACCGTAGAGCTGATTATTTCTGCATTGGTGCTTCCTTTAAGGTTAAGTTAGTCATTTCAATGAGTTATTAGATGAATAGTTTCTAAAAAAGCAAAACATTATAATTCATTCAGGTAACTCAGCCGGTCTGTGATCTCAGTTTAGATCAAAGCCGAGCCGAGGTGATAAAAACCCAGGTCTACTGCAGAGTTTACACATTCCCATTGCACACAAAAGCTTGATCCTGGTGGGTTTAAGTGGGATCTTTGACCGGTGGAAAAGAGGCATTACTTTACCTCGTTGTCACTCTTCTGGGAGAGGAGGCGACTCTCTCGGATGACCAGGTAGAGGGCGGCACAGGTCATCAGCAAGCCGTGACCCATGTCACCAAACATCACGGCAAACAGGAAGGGGAACGTGATGATGGTGTAGGGAGCTGTAACAGGTGACAGACAGGAGGGCACCATCACACACCAAGCCTTAAGATCAGATCAAGGGCACCACCTCTCATTGAGCATGGACAGGTTGAATTTACCTCCAGCAAAAGGCAGTAAGTACCAGAACTCTAAACATAGGAGTCCAAATGTATAACAGTCTATATTGTCATGATCATATTTAATCAATGTGGACTTAAATCATATGATACACATTTAAGAAAATGACTGAAATGTGTAGCAAACACTGTAGAATGTTGCAACTGTTTTGCATTTTGGACAATAAATTATTATAAATAGTATGAGATTTTATTGTCTACATAATTTACATGAGAGAAAATGAAATATGGCTTTTAATTTTTCTCTTTTATACAGCTTTCATTTAATAATCACAATATCTACAGTCAATTCTAGTTTGTAATTTTTTAATAGCTGCTGCAGAAGTACAACAGAAACACGTTTTGCTTCTGGACTAATATCATGATGAGTAATTAATCCAAACAGATAAATGATTGACCTGGATTGATTTCCCGGTAGTTCCCGATGCCGTAGGCGTCAACGATGTTCTGGAAGCCTGACGTGAACTTGTTGGTCTTGTTGAAGGTGGGTGGAGTTTGCTTGGTCTGCATCCTGTTGAGGATGGAGGGCACAGTCGAGCCGCTCCTCTCCTGTCAAACAAAGCCCTCGCTCATCAGCATCATACTGATAATGCTGCAGGGGTTAGAACAGACGACCTACAGAGGCTCCGACACAACCCATCTTAGCCTTAAAGTACAACTGAAGTTTGTACCATTCACATGTATCCGTTTGAATCGTATTTTAGTGGCGTCTTTCAGCGTGATCTACAGATAGCTTGGAGTGGAGAGATTTTACTCAGGTAGAAGTAATACTGGTATAAAAGTCAGCCAAAACAAATGAACTATGACCTCACACATGTGGTGTATAACGGACAGGAAGAGAGCAACATGTGAGCCTTTTCTCTAGGCCACACAACTGAAAGGAGAATATGAGTGCATGATGAGTGCACATTGATAAAACTCACCGTCCCTCTGCGCAGAGCGAACTGGATGGAGTCCAGGTCTGAGACGGGGCACCACACCTCGGCGATCAGACACTTCTGAGTGACGTCGATGTTGCAGAGGTTGAGCGTGTGGTAGATGGCCTTCATCTTCCTCACCTTGATGAACCACACCCTCATGGTCTTGGAGGCAGCCTGCAGCACTCGCTGACGGTGGTCCTCCGTTTGGTTCAGCACCTACAGAAGCAGCGAGGAGGGATCCGTTTCAGATTGAACACCCTGGTCCCACCATGTTCGGGTGTTGTTAAGCTCTGACACTGCTACAGGCTAACCTCAGGTAAGGTGTAATAATGACATCAGACATCAGACTGCTGCTGTTAAGTATCTTAAAGACACTACCTGGCGCGTACTGTCATTTTTGTGACATGAACATAATGTGAGTTAGAGATTGTACAGTGGGATTGATCTGACCTCACTGGCTCCCAGGCTCAAGACATGTTTATGTACAGAACTTGTTTCTCTATAAACCTGAGTAAAATGCTCTATTGTAGCAGAGTGTGACACATTGTATGTGGTTGGCAGGCTCAGACGAGAGCAGACTTCTCAAGCAGAACCAGGCTTTTTTTTCCAGGCTTAATAAGGAAAAACCCAAAACACTATGAAACAGGACAAAGGTCTTTCACAGATAAGAACTAATGCCCTCTACATTATGTGGGCTTTTGTACGTTGATTGGAAATAAATCTTATGAAAGAGAACTGAACAGACATCCTGTAGTTTCTGATTCATTTCTAGTTGTTCAGCGAGCGGCAGTGCAACAAAGAGCACAAAGGCCCTTTGAAAGAATTAATACATGAAAACAGAGCCACACTGCTAATGGCACGATGTGGCTTTAATGTGGCTTCAGCGATAAGCAGGCTTTACTCCAAGGTCAACCACATCTGTGAAAGCTCACCTCATTTTACTCTATTTACATATTTTGAATTAAATGTTTGTGTAATGCCAGATCCATTATCATGACAGACATACCATCTGGAGGTCATCGATGCGGCTGTTGACTCCGGCCAGCATCTCCTTCCTCTCCTGGGGCGTCTCCGGACATGGGTACAGTGAGGCACGAAACCTGGAGGAGCACACCAACCAAAAGAGTCACTTTGTGCAGAACTACGTGGAGTGTATCATTAATGCCCAGAAATCCTGCATAGTGTTGGGACAACAATACCACTCTTATACAGAAATGAGCGTGCATACACAGGTTTTTTAAAAAACTGGTAAACCTGCCAACAATCTGCAATTAAAAAGTTTGCCTTTCCTTTTTCTTTCCTTGCTGTGTCACGTTTGTCATCATGAATGAGCCAGAACAACAGGGACCCGTAGAAAGCAGATCATTAACCTCGTCAGACTACATCCAGAAGACACTGAACTTGAAAAGTCCTAATAAATAATATTCTGAATTAGACATATCATTTTCTCCTGAGTTGATAATGGAAGTTGCAAGTGAGTGAGACGTCTCTCTTCTCTCTGAACTCTGATGACAGTTGCACATGTGCAGTACCGATCAGAACCCTGACACGACTCAGACCACATGGAGGTTACTTTTCTATACCTTTAGCTTCTTCTTCAAATTCTGCGCTGACTGAACGAGCGCTATTTGTCAGAGATGGATGGAAAAGATATAAAAAATAAGCCAGGGTAGCCATGTAACACCTACCCCTCACAGATCTTCTTCACTCTGTTCTTCAGCTGGTCACCTTGGAAGAAGATGATGAACACTGACTTGTGGACTTGGTCCCCCTGTTAGAAAGAGAACAAGTGCAAGTCACAGATGAGCCATGTATCTCTTTCTAATATGTAAAACTGTCAGCTGTAATATGTTATGAGTGTTAGAGGTGGACTGATTTTTAGAGAGAGAGATTTAGAGATAAAAGCCCACCTCTAACACAAAGCTGTAGTCGAAGTAAAAAAAGAGCCTATGTGAGGAAATCCAGTATGTGTCTCTACTGGTCTCCATGATTGTAAGTTATGTGTGCTGACCGTGGTGGGGTCCTCCAGAGGGTCCTCGATCTCTGCCTTCCTCAAGAAGACGTTACCGCGACACACCCTCCACAGCATCCTCTCAAAGGTCGGGATCCTCTCCCTGCTGATCACTCCGGCTACAAAACTGCACAGACAACACAGTGCTCAGAGCAGATAGCATCAAAGAATACAGACACAGCGTGTTCACAGTCTGAGTGGCAAAGAGATATGATGAAAATACTGATATATACAGTAAAAGGCAATCACAGCTTTTAGTGCTCATTCCCTGACATTAATCGTCTTGGCTAGCCGGCTTGCTAACTAGGTGATTTGAATATCTACCAGCTATTGTGACAACACTGAACTTTTTGTCCTTATGTTTTAAAAGAAACCCTTAGTAGATTGAGACCCTTTAGGGGTGAGATGGCGTGGACGGTGAAACAAAGCGGGTCCTTACGAGTGAGTCTGTTCTTTTTCTTTCACGCGTGATGATGCGTATGCTGCTGGTGACACGATATACAATCATCCCAATGGTTTCACTTTGTTTCACTAATCCACAGGTGGTAGTGGCCCAGGACATGTAGCAATGCAATATTAGTCATTTATCATTTTTGGCAAATGATGGCTGCAACAAAAAAACACCAAAGCTGTGGCAGATAGGGAGAAATGGTGGAGCAGTGACCTTTGGCAGTGTTTGACTTTGGGAGTACCAGAGAGAGTGAGTGTTTACTAGTCCAGTGTGGTGAAATGCATTCTGGTTGTTAAAGGTTTTCTACCTCTTGAGCCCTATGTTTCTCTGTATACTCTGGTCGTGTAGCACCAACTTAGATACAGTTTTATGAACGGAACCATCTCTCCATCAGTGAAATACTTATTTAAGTAGCACAAATAAAGAGTGCTCCTGCATTCCAGAGCTTCTGCTGCGTCAGGTCTCTTTACCCTGGATGCTCTGCTCTCAGATTTTTCTGGTTGACCCGTCTACATTTGCTGGCTCTCCCTTCTCACGTGGTTGGAGGCGTGTTCTAAAGCTGGCACATGGAGGGCGTACAGTATATTAAAGAATTTCATTTCAATTCATTTCAGTCCAAGTGCTTTACCCCAGTCTGAGCGGGGCTCCACGGCCCCCTCACTGCCCTCCATCAGAGCTGATGACTCCTCCAGCAGGTTGGGATCCTCCATCTGTCAACACATTAGGACAGTCTCAACAAACCAGCTATCTATTGTGTCTCGAGGTGTGGTGTGTATGTCTGAGAGGCTGAAATAAGCCGACCTCATCAAAGAACTGCTGCGTTCGACGAAGGATGTGCTTGAGCTCCGTCAGCTCGAGGAAGTTCTTCTTCAGTGCTTCCTGGTTGGTGTTGATCTCCTTCAGTTCATTCTCCAGCTTCTCAAAGGTGGCCTGCCAGCCACAATCAAGAGATACTCACTGTTAAGTTATGCATTTTTGTTGATTTCCGTGCAGCATGTAATACAATCCCAGCCATGAAACTTGTTGGAAAACGTAACAATCTGGGCTTGAGTACAACACTCTGCAACCGGATACACGACTTCCTCACAGACAGACTTCAGACAGTTCTTATTGGCCGTCACACCTCCTCTACCTTTGTGTTCAACGCCAGAGCCGCTGCGACCCTCGTGGCATCTAGTGGAGTGTATGCAGACTGCAACTACCTGAACACCCCTCATCTCACCCTCACACACAGTGGCAGCTTAAAAAAATGGAAAAATGCAAAAGGCTGTCTCGTGAACCGGCGTTTGGTTCGTCCGTTCTGGGCTGCTGTCGAAACATGATGGTGCAACATGGCGACTTCCAGGGTAAAGAACCCGCTCCCTCTATAGATGTAGAAGTCTAGTTCCTAGTTTCAGGAGATCATACACCCATGAAAACATAATTATGAATATTGGATTCCAGTTCTGCCCCTAAATCCTGCACACTGGATGTGTATTTATCTTCAGTGATCCCATCGTTTCCATGCCATACTTTCGTGACATACTTAAAAATAATGACTGTAGATAAATAATTCTGACAAATTGATTACCTCCAGATCGATCATGTCCCGCGGGAAGGGCACCTCAGGATTCTCTCCAGTGTCCACAGTTGGGATGCTAGCTTTCTTGATCTCCTTCTCCACAAACCCTGTTCAGTACAGATAATCCATGATTCAGTGCTCTACTAGCGTATAAACAAGTTATCTTAACTGCCTGGGTGGGGGGGTAAAACAAGACTCAACGTATACATAAAAGCACAAATATCAAAACTGCATTGATGTGGTCTGACAGGATCAATAACCGGCTGAATCACAGGTAGGAGCTGCAGTACGCAGTGCCCATGGCCAGAGCTGACTCATGACTTACTCAGTTTCCGGTCCATCTCCTCACATCTCCTCACTTCATTCACAAACTTGCGCTGGAACACGTTTACATCTGGGTTCAGCTATGGGTGGGGGAAAAAAAAGAGGGAAAACAATTATTTTGACAGAATAATGATAGATATTTGGGTAAAACTCACTGTGACTAATACCCAGGAAAACAATTAGAAGTTTTAATTCATGCATAGATTAATAATCACCAATACATGTGTGGTTTAAGACAGGAGACAAGTAACACCACATGTCCTGTCAGGCCTCTCGCCTTCCTCGCTGGCTTTCATTCAATCAAAGAGAATATTTCTGCCTTCAGAGGAGTTAGACTCTGTTCATACTTACATCTCTAAACTGGACCATGCCCAGTTCTCCCAGCTCACTGACGCAGCAGTAGGCTGCCTCAGACTGGAGAAAGAGCTGAGCCAGGGTCATCTCCTCGCTCCTGAACAGTTCCCCCATGATGAGAACTCGGACTCAGACTCAGTTAGAAGAAAGAAACACTGCACCTATGACAGGAAGATGTGTAAGAAAAGTATTAGACGAAAAGGTTTTTAAAACTATACTCATTCATTTTGTCAGGCAGTAAAAGTGCACATAGAGAATATGTTTGTTCCTAACAGAACTGTTAGTAAAGCCTAGCATACAGTGCCAAACTACTGTGCCTCGTTTCCACTTAGTCTAGCCTTGTGTTCATCAGGGGTGCATTTCCTTACAGAAGGACAGAGGAACGTCTTATTTCTTTCTGTTTTTATATGCACATGGAGCACTAGAGACAGAAACAGCTCCAAATAATACATGGTGACAAATAAGAGAGGAGGTTGGCCTACAAGGTTTGAAATATTTAGTTTAAAAGACGTATGAACCTCTAAAGTTATGCATGCACTCTATATGTTACAGAAAATATGCTGTTAAAGTCACATAGAAACACATGTCGAGATACAGCCGTTACATTCATTAATCAGTTAGCTCATTTGGTTTTACTCTGAAATTTTAAGCCAAATTTAAATTTCTGCGTATTTTTCAGACTTGCAAAAAACAGAAGGAGGAGTATCACAAACTCTACAGAGATCACAGAGGTTCCCGTAGGAATGAATGAACTTGTGGTTGACTCACGTACATTCACAGAGCTACACTGACACAATACTATATAACATCATGTTGCATTGAAGCCAAGGCTGATTACCAACCGTACACATCTATAAGGGAAGTTCAAGCTGACATCTTCAAGCTAATGTTTGTCAAAGCACCAGTGTCATCCCTACAATATCCCTACAATATGTCGCAATAGTGATATCACTGATACTTTGACAAACATTAGCTTGAAGATGTCAGCTTGAACTTCTCTTATAGATGTGTGTGTGTATATAAATATATATATATATATATATATGTATATATATATATATATATATATATATATATATATATATATATATATATATATATATATATATACATATATATACATATATATATACATATACATACATAATCATAATATATAATAGTTATATAACTATCATTGACATTTAACATATAAACTACAGCGTGGTTTAGATGACAACACTTCTGTTATGGTTGACCATCCATTCACTGCTCATGTGTAGCCTCCTGTAGGTGGACTGCACCTCTACACAGAGGACAGAGGTGCTTATTGACCCGAGCTGAGGAGTCCTGTCATGACCTACCCTCAACATCAGCCTGTTCTAATGCAGCTCATTTATATGCCTGTAAAAACATGTCTGCTTTATAAAATCAAGCCTCCCAAAAGCCCTGCGCTGCAGAGAAGCCAGCTCTGTCTCCTCTCTGCCTCCTCTCTGTCTCCTCTCTCTCCTCTCTGCCTCCTCTCTGTCTCCTCTCTGCCTCCTCTCTCCCCTCTCTGCCTCCTCTCTCTCCTCTCTGCCTCCTCTCTGCCTCCTCTCTCTCCTCTCTGCCTCCTCTCTCCCCTCTCTGCCTCCTCTCTGCCTCCTCTCTGTCTCCTCTCCGTCTCCTCTCTGTCTCCTCTCTCTCCTCTCTGCCTCCTCTCTGCCTCCTCTCTCCCCTCTCTGTCTCCTCTCTCCCCCTCTCTGCCTCCTCTCTGCCTCCTCTCTGCCTCCTCTCCGTCTCCTCTCTGTCTCCTCTCTCTCCTCTCTGCCTCCTCTCTGCCTCCTCTCTCTCCTCTCTGCCTCCTCTCTCCCCTCTCTGCCTCCTCTCTGTCTCCTCTCCGTCTCCTCTCTGTCTCCTCTCTCCCCTCTCTGCCTCCTCTCTGCCTCCTCTCCGTCTCCTCTCTGTCTCCTCTCTCTCCTCTCTGCCTCCTCTCTGCCTCCTCTCTGTCTCCTCTCTGCCTCCTCTCTGCCTCCTCTCTGCCTCCTCTCTGTCTCCTCTCCGTCTCCTCTCTGTCTCCTCTCTGCCTCCTCTCTCTGCTCTCCTCTCTGCCTCCTCTCTGTCTCCTCTCTGCCTCCTCTCTGTCTCCTCTCTGCCTCCTCTCTGCTCTCCTCTCTGTCTCCTCTCTGCCTCCTCTCTGTCTCCTCTCTGCCTCCTCTCTGCCTCCTCTCTGCCTCCTCTCTGTCTCCTCTCTGCCTCCTCTCTGCCTCCTCTCTGTCTCCTCTCTGCCTCCTCTCTGTCTCCTCTCTGCCTCCTCTCTGTCTCCTCTCTGTCTCCTCTCTGTCTCCTCTCTGCCTCCTCTCTGCCTCCTCTCTGCCTCCTCTCTGCCTCCTCTCTGTCTCCTCTCTGCCTCTCTGCCTCCTCTCCGCCTCCTCTCTGTCTCCTCTCTGCCTCCTCTCTGCCTCCTCTCTGTCTCCTCTCTGCCTCCTCTCTGTCTCCTCTCTGCCTCCTCTCTGCCTCCTCTCTGCCTCCTCTCTGTCTCCTCTCTGTCTCCTCTCTGCCTCCTCTCTGTCTCCTCTCTGTCTCTCTCTCCTCTCTGCCTCCTCTCTGTCTCCTCTCTGCCTCCTCTGCCTCCTCTCTGCCTCCTCTCTGTCTCCTCTCTGTCTCCTCTCTGCCTCCTCTCTGTCTCCTCTCTGCCTCCTCTCTGCTCTCCTCTCTGCCTCCTCTCTGCCTCCTCTCTCGTCTCCTCCTCTGCCTCCTCTCTGTCTCCTCTCTGTCTCCTCTCTGCCTCCTCTCCGCTTCTCCTCTCTGCCTCCTCTCTGCCTCCTCTCTGTCTCCTCTCTGCCTCCTCTCTGCCTCCTCTCCGTCTCCTCTCTGTCTCCTCTCTGCCTCCTCTCTGTCTCCTCTCTGCCTCCTCTCTGCCTCCTCTCTGCCTCCTCTCTGTCTCCTCTCTGCCTCCTCTCTGCCTCCTCTCTCCGTCTCCTCTCTGCCTCCTCTCTGTCTCCTCTCTGTCTCCTCTCTGTCTCCTCTCTGCCTCCTCTCTGCCTCCTCTCTGCCTCCTCTCTGCCTCCTCTCCGTCTCCTCTCTGTCTCCTCTCTGTCTCCTCTCTGCCTCCTCTCTGCCTCCTCTCTCTCCTCTCTGCCTCCTCTCTGCCTCCTCTCCGTCTCCTCTCTGTCTCCTCTCTCTCCTCTCTGCCTCCTCTCTGCCTCCTCTCTCTCCTCTCTGCCTCCTCTCTCCCCTCTCTGCCTCCTCTCTGCCTCCTCTCTGTCTCCTCTCTGTCTCCTCTCTCTCCTCTCTGCCTCCTCTCTGCCTCCTCTCTCTCCTCTCTGCCTCCTCTCTGCCTCCTCTCTGCCTCCTCTCTGTCTCCTCTCTGTCTCCTCTCTGTCTCCTCTCTTCTCCTCTCTGCCTCCTCTCTGCCTCCTCTCCGTCTCCTCTCTGCCTCCTCTCTGTCTCCTCTCTGCCTCCTCTCTGCCTCCTCTCTGTCTCCTCTCTGCCTCCTCTCTGTCTCCTCTCTGCCTCCTCTCTGCCTCCTCTCTGCCTCCTCTCTGTCTCCTCTCTGCCTCCTCTCTGCCTCCTCTCTGTCTCTCTCTCCTCTCTGTCTCCTCTCTGCCTCCTCTCTGTCTCCTCTCTGTCTCCTCTCTGTCTCCTCTCTGTCTCCTCTCTGCCTCCTCTCTGTCTCCTCTCTGCCTCCTCTCTGCCTCCTCTCTGCCTCCTCTCCGTCTCCTCTCTGCCTCCTCTCTGCCTCCTCTCCATCTCCTCTCTGCCTCCTCTCCGTCTCCTCTCCGCCTCCTCTCTGTCTCCTCTCTGCCTCCTCTCTGCCTCCTCTCTGCCTCCTCTCTGCCTCCTCTCCTGTCTCCTCTCTGTCTCCTCTCTGCCTCCTCTCTGCCTCCTCTCTGCCTCCTCTCCATCTCCTCTCTGCCTCCTCTCTGCCTCCTCTCCGTCTCCTCTCTGCCTCCTCTCTGTCTCCTCTCTGTCTCCTCTCTGTCTCCTCTCTGCCTCCTCTCTGCCTCCTCTCTGCCTCCTCTCTGCCTCCTCTCTGCCTTCTCTCTGCCCTTCACCGTTCAAGGACGCCATGATGCTGCGGGAGTCCGGCCTCCCTCTCGGTGTGAGCATCTGTCACCTCCTCTCTCGCACGGACACAGTGAGAGACACCAGCATCTGTGTGTCTATTTATTATAGACACACAGATATATTATATATTACATGATAGATATTATAATAAATGCTATTATATTCAGCATATGTATTTTTCTTCACACACTAACGTCGTGCGCCCATTCCAGGCCCAGCAGCAGAGTGTGATGGAGGGGAACACGGCGGAGCGGAACGTCAGCCCGCTGTATGAAGGGCAGGTGTGAACGGGGACGAACCGGGTCACTGACAGACAGAACACACATTTGACGAGGCAACGATAAAATACACGACGAACACTGAGCGGCTGAGACAGAAGCAGCTGTTCGGTCACATCATCACCGTCCTCACCATCATCACCGTCCTCACCATCATCACCGTCCTCACTGTCCCCACGTCACGGCGGACAGGACAGTGGTTCGGTTCTGTGACTGACCCTGAACACTGAAACGACCGGACTTCATGAAAAACATCGTCGTACTCACCTGTCGTTCTCAGCTCTCTCCGGCCGTCAGACCCGTCTGGATGCTGGATGCTGTGGTCCAGCAGGGCGCGTCAAGCTACAGACAGACACACCGCCGGAAGTGTGTACCATTTCAAAATAAGAGCGTGGCGCATGTACTTGACGGATTTGTTGTAAAATTGATTGAATAATATGATTAGTGATGATACCAATGTATTTTTTTTTTTCATGAAGTGTAATATGATTACTCGGTCGTCGTGGTGCTTTGTATTGCAAGCGTCGTGCAAAGAGATTCGTCAATGTAGTTTTTATTTTGAAAAACCAAACGGGAAACATGGATTATTAAATAATCCATGTGATTTGACATGGTTAATCCAGGATTGCTAGTCGTGACACGGAGATTGAACTGGGACCTTCCATCAAGCCTGCACACATTTATATTAAAAATAGTTTGAAAATAGACACAGTTTAAAGGTGCAAGAGTACCTCCACACACACACACACACACACACACACACACACACACACACACACACACACACACACACACACACACACACACACTTACACACACACAAACCTAAATCTAACCGTAGAAAATAGACATACATAAATAATTTGTTCTATTCTAAGTTCGTAGGAAGATGTCACAGTCTATATAGTCCTGAATGAGACAGAAATAATGATAATGATAATAGTGTGACCCTTAAAGTTAAATAGTTTCTTAGTTTAATCCACAATATTACTTAGAATTAGCTTGACATAACAAGCTAAGAATGACTTCAGCTTTCATCTCCTATTGAATGCTGATGGTCCTTGTCTTTTATGATCCTTGACAACTTGCCAGACTCTGAGCTCATGAGTATCATGTCGGATGGATTCAGCTCACATGTCCATTCATAAATGCTCAGATAGTGTACTGATGATAGGTGGCAGAGTGGAGGGCAGTTCTGGAGGGGATGTGCAGAGCAGGGCTACACTTCAGGTTCTGTGCTTTCTAAAACGGCCCACCAAGAAACGAGTCACATCAGTTTTGATTTATATAGCGCCAGTTCACATCAAAAGTTATCTCATGGCACTTTTAGATTAGAGCAGGTCTAAACCATTTATCTTTAATTTACAGAGACCATTCCCCATCAGCAAGCATTTGATGACAGGGGTGAGAAAACACTGCCAAGGTCAGCAAAGGTTCCCTGGTAGCTCTGAGAACCTCCAGCTGTATCACTGACCCCGAGTCAGGTCATTACTAGAGAGTCTTAAACCCGAGGGCAGTTCAGATTCAGAGCAAGACTGTGGTGTTAATCAGTGGGGAGAAATGTCTCGTGTTTTATCTGATAGCAAGCTTTTCCAGATCTCCTAGGTGCTGTCTCCAGGTCTGCATCGTGGACAGGTAGGGCACCGAGTGTCAGAGTGCTGCTCCAGCCTCTCAGCTTGACCTCTGTTCACTGCCGCATTGCATATGTGGCTGAAATCCAATAAATCCAACAACACAGGCAGGAAATCATCAACACCGACGTTGAGTAGGCAAGTTTTTCCTTTCGCATTGACATACAGGTCTGCTGTTGGATCGGGCTGTCATCTCTGTGCACACAGTCAAACAGGATCGTTTCTATAATACTGTTAGACTCACATTAGACGCAGCTGACTTCTCCTGGTGGCTTTTTGGAGGTTATGGTTAAACAACATTCTGCTGTTCCTCACCTTTACTTTTTAAAGCCGTATATAATATATAATATAATAATAATATATCCGATCTAACAGCACAGCTATACACTGCTGTTCAACTTATGATGAGACAGAATCACATTCCTTACTAGAGATGTTAAAAAAGACATACAACCCCAAATCACCAACATGCTGATTCACACAGGATACGAACGATGATCACGTGACCTCTGTGTGTGGCACACTGTGGTGGGTGTTATGCAGTGGGATTTGTACCGTACAGATTGTTGTCACGGCAGATTCACACAGGATTATGATCACAGTGACCTCCATCTTTATTTCTCATTATTAGAGGTCCACAGGTACTAACCAGTCCTGTGTGATGATGGCTAACTGTTTTTTGTCTTTCAACTCAACAATATCACGGTAAACAGTAGAGATACAGCACTCAGGTTACAAGTCATGTATCAGGATTTGTCTTTGCATGAATTGATTAACCATCATCAGGTTCAACATTTTCGATGATCCTGTGTTTTTTCATGGTAACCCTTTGCCCTGACACCTCAGCTGTGGCAGCAGAGGGCCTCCTTTCAACTGGCGGACAGTAGAGTGACACTTTTCACACTACACACTGTGATCTGATCCACTGCTGTGTGAAAATATTGTTCATAGCAGCCTTATTAATCTGCCCCATCTGACCCCACCTTCATCTTTCTACACGCTGTAATATATAAGATTATGTGATTATTATGTACCAACTAAGAGGTTTTTGACACTTCATTTCAGCACCTCTACTACAGTGCTACCAAAACCACTCCTCTAAATGTCCTGAAAATAAGGTCTACCAGATGTGGTGGAATAGTCCACAACTCGCCAAGTGTTGAGTCAGTACTAGCGAGATCCTGTTGAAATTTTTCCTCTTACAAACAGCCACAGCAGAGTCTCACCCCCTCTCAGCCAGTCCCACATGGTGCAGAGTTTAAACCAGGACACTGGCTGGCTGCCAGGGAGCAATTTTGGAAGCATGGAGCTCCTATAGTGTACATAAATTACTGCTGCAGACTTGCACAAGATGAAGCATCTCAAGGATAACGTCCTGCCTCATTCCAGGCTGCCATGTGGTTTTCATAATTTGTGTGCATTAGTGCATTTGTGATTGTCTTTAAAATCTTATTCAAAAATATGTCTTTCTTGCAGCTGTTGGACCTTGACCCCTGGTCATTCTTCACTGCTGACTGTTCTTTCTGAATCAATTCATGGTTCAGCAGCTAAATGGATTAGATGTTCCATCAGGCTAAAGAAGGCATCTACAGTAGATAGTGAGGTTGTCCCACAGATAAGCATGCTTTTAGTGGCTGTCCTCTCCTGAAGGTGCTGAGCTGTCTCAGTCTGTTTAGACTGTGAATTTAAAGAAGAAAATCATGATCCGAACTCTTTCACTCATGTGGTCACCTCTTATATAAAATGAGCTGTAGTTGAATCTAAAGGATAATAAACCAAGATATAAAATAATAATGTGAGAGGAAAAATGTAGCTTTCAAAGGTTTCAAAGTTCTTCATAAAGCATGTTAGTGTACACTGAGAGAGGCAGTGTAAAGAGGTATGACAACACTCAACCCTAACGACACAAAGGTCTGTCCCATGAAAAGACATTACATTTATTTAGCTGATCCCTTTATAAAGTACAATTACAATAAGTGCAGTCAACCACATGGATACAACCCAAAACTGCAAGAATCACGCAAGTGCAGGAACTCTATCAGATCAGCTGAGCTGCTCCTAATGCTGAATTCATACACAATAACAGAAAATCAAAACGTTTTTTTCTTTTTTAACGGACCAGGGTGCACAGCATAAAAAACCATAGGCCAAGAGCTGCCGTCCCTGGTTTGAAGACGGACTAAATATTCTGCATGACTCGACCGCTCTGAGAGGCACGACCTCATCACTGTTATGTTCTTACATTTTGACGTCACACACACTATTAAGATTTATAAAGACAACAAATAAGTCCCTAACCCTCAAAAAAAAAGTGTTTTTTTTTTAACATTTGTAGTCCACTGGCACTTTAGTCTATATACGTTAATGTCAAGTCTACTTCAGTTACAGTTAAAGGTATATTTCAAGTATCATTCTTTTTTTTATTAATATAGCTTTTCTAGCAGCAGACTTTGAAGCAGCCAACATAATATACACAGTAAATAGTGGTCTGTAGGAATGCCATTAAATTCACTGATAGAAAAGGGTTAAGGGTGTTCTCACTACAGTAGTAGTTCACTGAGGGTACACTCGATGTTACATGGCTGTGTTCCTGATGTTCCTGGTGTTCCTGGTGTTCCTGATGTTCCTGGTGTTCCTGACGTTCCTGATGTTCCTGGTGTTCCTGATGTCCCTGATGTCCCTGATGTCCCTGGTGTTCCTGATGTTCCTGGTGTTCCTGGTGTTCCTGATGTCCCTGATGTTCCTGGTGTTCCTGATGTTCCTGGTGTTCCTGATGTTCCTGATGTTTGTGGTGTTCCTGATGTTCCTGATGTTCCTGATGTCCCTGGTGTTCCTGGTGTTCCTGATGTTCCTGGTGTCCCTGATGTCCCTGATGTCCTTGGTGTTCCTGATGTTCCTGATGTCCCTGATGTTCCTGGTGTCCCTGATGTTCCTGGTGTTCCTGATGTTCCTGATGTCCCTGATGTTCCTGATGTTCCTGGTGTTCCTGATTTCCCTGGTGTTCCTGATTTTCCTGGTGTTCCTGATGTTCCTGGTGTTCCTGACATTCCTGATGTTCCTGGTGTTCCTGATGTCCCTGATGTCCCTGATGTCCCTGGTGTTCCTGATGTTCCTGGTGTTCCTGATGTTCCTGGTGTTCCTGATGTTCCTGGTGTTCTTGGTGTTCCTGATGTTCCTGGTGTCCCTGATGTCCCTGGTGTTCCTGATTTTCCTGGTGTTCCTGGGAGCGGTTGAGCGGCATTTTTTCTACCGCACTGAAGCTACGACTATGTTGGTCAAGTTGAAGTCAACGCGAAACCAAGCTGTGAGTTTGCATCGTCGCCTGATGTGAATGTTTTATTTGCCACATAACGTGAGCGTGCCCTGATGATGTCCTAGAGGTGTCACCAGGTTAACCTCGCCATGGAAAATGTTAACAGTCTATAAATGAGACTGTGTTACAAACTGGGGGCATTACCAGGCCGGCATGGTGTCACCAAAGATGCTTTTTGAGTTGTATTTTTGGGAAATGGAGGAACCAGTGTTTTGGGAGCTGGACGTATCCCAGAGACTAAAAGTCAGGATGCTTCTGCTGCTTTGGATTTTCTCTGATTATTCCTTCTAAAATCCATCTTTAATCGCTCCCCAGCTTTATGGAAGTGCAATACCAGATTCAACTGAACCGCCAGGAGGACTCCATCTCATTCAAAGTCCTGCAGCCAGACTTCACACTGCGTACAGTACAAGCCCGGACACATTACTCCAGTCCTTCCACAGAAACACTGCTAGATTTCATCAAACAATCATTTTGTTTTCAATCTTAGCTTCTTTACTTCCCTTTCCATCCCATAATAAATCCAGCCCTGCCTTCCTTGAATTGAACATGCTCTGCATAAAAGGTAGAGCAGGGATAGATCCTGCCTGACATTCCTCCTTCTGCTCTGCCTCAGCTTGTATACAAGCAGATCAGTGCAGCTCTGCTCTAACTATTCCAACCATGCTGATGGGACAAGGCTCGACCAGAGGGGTGTGTCCCCGAACCGCTGAGGGGCCGGACCTACCAGCTGTGGGTGGAGCTGTACTGGTGTGTGTGTGTGTATTCAGGCAGGAGATGAGGGAGGGGTTTGAGGAGAGGGGGAGAGTCCAGTGGAAAAAAAGGAGGGGTGGAGGCTGGAGAGAAAAATCCCCACTGGCTGGAGCTTGACTGGAGGGTTTCACTGCCTGGTGTGGCATTCACATCCAAACGCTCATGTGGTAACATCCAGCATCGCTTGGCTTCTCCTGCTCACTGGCCTGATTCCAGGGATTTGGAGTAGACAGGACAGACAGACAGAGGTAAAGAGCTGGAGAGAGAGAAGTGAGTCTAGAAGTAGTCGGAAAAAGAAGAGACTTCTGGAGCAGAGAAGAAAGGGTGAGAAATTAAAAGAGTTGTTAAAGGAATCTAGAGGAACCAGTGGTGAAGAAGCATTGATTAGCTGACCGCACACTACAAATCCACTGATATGGCAGCCATGGAAGCACTGGAATCCTCAAGTGCCCTGCTAGAGCCTCAGATCCTCCCTGAGATGTCAGACGATGAGGTAAACCTCCCACCCTCAGACGATGAAGATGATGTCCTCGCTGCAGCCAAAAAAGAGCTGTCCACCATGGGCACAGAGGGGGACGCTGCCGAAGACAAGGGCGAGGCAGCGAAGCTTGACCAACAGGTGAACGGGGTCATGGTTCTGACTCTGCTTGACAAGATCATCGGGGCAGTGGACCAGATCCAGCAGACCCAGAGCGGGCTGGAGGCCAGGCAGCAGGAGATGGAGCGTTCGGTGACGGGCATCCAGGGCGAGCTGACCAAACTGGCCAAGAGCCACAGCACCACGTCCAACAGCGTCAATAAGATGATGGAGAAGGTGCGCAAGGTGAGCGTCAACGTCAAGACAGTGCGGGCCACCCTGGAGAAGCAAGGAGGCCAGATCAAGAAGCTGGAGAACAATGAGGCTGAGCTGCTGAAGAGGCGCAACTTTAAAGTCATGATCTACCAGGTGGGAGAGTGTGTGTGTGTGTGTGTGTGTGCATAAATACATGTATACATGGGTGGCTGTGGTTTGTCTATGTGAGGTTTAAGGTTGTGTTTGTGTACTGTGTTGGTTTGGGGATGGGTGTGGCACACTGGCAAACCCAGGCTGGTGAATGAAAGTCACCTCACTGCCACACGATTTACCAAAAAAGCCCCCGAAAATGATTCTGTGGTGGTTTAACAGGACGGTTGGTTTGCTGACGATGTTAATCAAGTTGATTTCAGGGAGCGGTTAAAGGTTACCTCAAAGTACTGCTGGCATGTGCTCAAGTGACAGGCAGTGCTGTCTCCCATCACTGAAGCAACATGCCACTCAGACAGCAACGCTTTTCCCACCACAGATCATATTTAAAACCACTCTCTGCCTTCTACTTTATCATATGTAATCAGCCCAGGTCAAAATATTCAGTATATTTATGTGCTGCTTTAAATTTCTGCAGCTTTGATGTTTATATGCTGTGTGAAAAATATCCCCTAAGACGCTCCTGAACAGAGCCTCACTCTGAACTGACGTGATCTGTGTGGACCCGACCACACAGGCTGGGAACATGAAACCTGAAAGTCCTCTGATCTGACTGCCAACCGTCCACCTCGACACACACTGCATTACAAAGACAGGTTAATGTACTGGATGAACAATAAGCTATCTAACACTACGAGAGAGCAGCTCTGGCTGATCAGACAAGCAGCGATGAAATGGACAGCATGACCAGTGACCCATATGCAGTGTGTTCGGTTTAAAGTTTTTGCACTTAAAAAAACAAATACAGGATCCAATCTGACTTTTAGAGAAGATATGAGACACATTTGCACCTGAGGAAACAATTCCCGGATACATTACTCACACTTATTTATCCCAAAACACAACTTCCAGTCATGTTCCAGTTTGGAATGTGCAACATTTTATAGAATAATACCTAAATACAAATAACACCAACAACTTGATCATTCTATTAGCATACAGAGGCACAAGTCATTATGTCGTGATGCGTGTGATCATGGGTGTATGTCTGTGAGTGCTAACCTCCCAGCTGTTGCTCTACACCATCCCTGCCCCACCCTAAACCTACTGTACAATGCTTCAGCACTCAGTATCCACTACAGGTGGCCTCCAGATATTTTCCTTCAATAGCACAGTATGTATGGGACTAAAGAATACAAGCCTTCACATGTGAGCCAAGCTCACTGGCTGCCCGAGTCATACGGAATCTATTCGGAAAGTCATTTCACTCTTTTCCATTTTTTTTTAAACAAAGATGGAAAATACCAAAGGCAAGCTCAAGGTCCTGTTTGAAACAGAGTGTGGTAGCATGAGGAAGGGACGTGAGAGAGGAGAGCTCTGACGGACAGATGTTTCACTTAAAAAGACAGAGAGCAAGCTTTTTTTCCGCAGGGGAGTAGGGCTCCCTGCTTCTTTTTTTAGCCTGTGAGGCTGCAGTGTGATGTGTAATAGCTTGCAGCTTTTTGCACAGTGGCGCGAGAACATTCAGAGTTTCCACCCTTGACTCAGACATCATGGCTTGGGCCGACCTCACTCTCTCTGTTTCTCTCAGTCTCTATCCAACAGCTGGGCAGAAGTCAAACAAGAGCTCCATCTTAGGCAACCCAGCCCGTCTGAGAACAGTTGTGTATTAATGCTATTCTGACAAACTTACACAACAGATTTGGCTTCCTCGTCCTGGCGTACCAGCGCAAAACTGAGTATGTAAAGATCCACAGATGAGCAGGGCAAAGCTCTCAGCACGAAAAGCTAATCTCCATCATCGCATCAGAAGGAATTTGATGACTGAACTGTTTCTCAATCTGAAGGATCATAAATCATCACTTTAATTAGTATCTAATACTAGGTCTTGAAGTGGGAGTTTCAAGTTTCCAGCACAATCTACTTGAAATGCCACACAGTGAAAAACAAAATGGGTTGCGATGGTGCCGGTGTTAGCCAACTGCTCGGGCCCCCGTGGCAAGATAAACTCCCCCTGAAATGCCTATCTCTGGCTCCCTCGCTAACTCAAAACACTGGCTTTGTTTGTGGTTGCCAACTATGACATAACGTCAGATTCATCTTCATTAAAAGAGCAAACCACAACGTGTTGTTCTGCTTTCAATTTTCTCTGCAAATCTGTTGCCCTTTAAGGGCAGATTCTTTCAAAATCAGCAGCGAGCAGAGTGAGACTCCACCGGCTCCCCCAGTCAACTGGAACAATGTTTATGTGGCTGCTCGGACGGTGTGTCAACACATGAATAGTTGGCCTTTGCTAGGACTTATTATTACTATTGACTTATTCCTTCATGCACAATCACATCAGCTCCAGTCAAAACGACAGGTTGAACAGTGTGGCGGACCGCTGCAGTAGTAGTGACAGTCTGTACTTCTAATGGGAACTAATGGGAAGACGAACAAAACAAACTAGGCTGCAAGCTGGGAATCTGTTTAAGGGTTCATTAAAGGCACCAAAGTTACCAAACCAAGCCAATATTATCAGAGAGTAATATTATGTTAGTGTTGATCATATGTGTGTACATGTCAGACATATAAGAAGAGAAATATCAAAGATATGTTTGAGGTCAATCAGAAAGCGTCTCTGTTGATTTGACACTAAAATGTTACTCTCACAGGTCACAACTGTTTTCACCAGAAATGTTGACCATGTCATTGTTTATATTTGAAAATGAACATTAACAGATACTGTATGCTGTTATCAGAGGTACTCCTCCAGTATTAGTTACGCTCTTTTATGTACTTTATATTGGTGTCAAATAAGTGTTGGGAATTAAAATGTCCCTTTGAGGTGAACCTACCCAGTCTTCACCATGACACATACATAGATAAGTGGAAATAGAATAAAACGGAAGGACTCAAATTAAGTACAAGAACATCAGAAAATGTACTCAAGTACAGTACTTAAAGGGTAAATCCACCAATTTTACTCATTAAAGTGAATCCACAGGTCTTGGGGAGTACGACTGCATGTGTGAATAAAGTATTATAAAGCCTCCTGTGGCTCCAAAAGAAAGCTGCAAGTAATGGGATTAATTGCCTCCAGTGATGTCACTTAGTAGGTAAGTTGCACTGTGGGTAATGTAGGCACCAGGTTTTGTAAAGGACGATGAACGTGTGGAATAAATAAGGTAATATTTCTGGTTCTGCTGTATCAGTTTGGATCATTTGTTTTCAAACTGTCCATGATGAGGTCAGGAGTGTTATATGGCTGCACTGAGATCAGTGGACTGCTTCTCAACGCTGACTGTGTCTTATATAAGCTGCTGCAGTTCCCCTAGAAGTAGAGTCACCCTCCAGAAGCTGAATAGGTGTGTACTCTGACAGCAAGGCTCTCCTCCTATACAGTGACATTTCAATATGAAATCAACAGCAACATTCCCAAATAGGGGTCCGTGGGTAAAAATCCTTTCCACTTGGGATGTGTGACCTACTACTATGGTCTAATGTGGCACGTGCAACCTAGCAACAGATCCTGGTCCTTTTCTGATCTCCCTGACAAAGTGCTTCTCACTCATCAGTATGTGCGAGGCAGGAAATGCAGGTTTGGATTGGGACAGCCCTGATTTATGCAGCTCTGCTGATAATAAAAGCACGCTGTTACCCAGAGGTGTTTACTGTTACACAGGGCCAGCTCAAACAGCGAGGACACAGCACGAGGGCTTTGTAGCGGAGCACAGGGTGTTTAATCTCTCCTTTATTAGGGGCTGTCGACCCACCAGTCTTCACTCCACTCCCTCCTGGGCCCCCGAACAAGTGTGGTCCTAACACTGATGGGATTTATGTCTCTGTTAATCTTATTTTCTTACGACAACTCAATGTCAACATCCTCAGATATGATAAATATATATACATTGTAATAGATGTATAACCTCCTGGTGGTTAGTTAGATTTACTGATCTGATTCCACACAAGCATCCGTAGATGTGTTTCTCTCTGGTGTCAGGAGAGTTACACCATTACTACACCCCTGTGGCGTCACATAAATCAGATTACACTCTTTTTTTACTCTGCCGCCAATCATCACAATCAGCCACGAGCTCATCTTAGTCAACGCAAACCAAAACCATCTGTGGTTATTGTCAATGATGCGAACAACACCCCACACTGTCTCTGGTACGCTGGACGAGCTCGGGCTACTGTGTGATGTGTGAGCGGAAACTGACCAGTGGCAGCTCTGTCAGCACATCGGTTGGAAGTGACTGTCTCCCTGTTAGCATGAACAGCTGTCCTCCTCTGGGAGTGTGCGGTTGGGTGTGTAGCTGTGCATGTATGTGCCTTTGACTCATTAAAGCCTGAATGTCCTGTAAGTCTGAGGCCATATGCTGCCAGAGTATAGAGCCTGGTGCACTTACTGTACCTGGGATGGGACAGCGCCACCCTACAGGTATGGGTGGATATCAGCTGACTGAAGCTGCATTGCCCTGTATAGGCCTGAATATTTGTCATGTTAAAGGTGCAGTGACAGTGCAGTAGTCTTCTTGGCCAGCACCACACTGACGACGACACATTGAATATTGCAGCGTAACATATTAGACCTTCATTTTATGGTCACAGTTAGATTTAGTTTTGGCAAGAAAACTCCTTGGTTGGGTTTAGTAAAACATTGTGGTTTGGGTTAAAATCATTACGTTCCCTGTGAAAGCTCTGATAAAAACGTAACTACATTAGCTAAGTGACCTTTGTCACATCATGTGATGTGTATGTGACATTACTTCACGATGTAAGTTAGTCCAAAGAACTGGATGGTGACTTTCACTTTCACCCTGGACACAACACACAACAGTTTTTCGGGTGAGGACGGGCTCCTGTAAAGACGTGCATTAGGGCCAGGCCAGGTGAAGTTCAGACATCTCCCTCAATCTCTCTTTCATAATGTTTTAAACTACTTTTACAGCTACTAGCTACTATATCTCCATTACTTTTCATCTGCGCGACCCGCTGCAACACTGTGAGTTCCTTTGAGGAGAGAGCTGAAATGTGCTCTGTTCCCCATGTTCAGAGCTCCTTGCATCTTCTCCATGTTAAAACAGCTGCAAATAGTTTTGCCTTTATGTTGTCATGACTTGGTTCATTTGAAGCATACAGAGACTATCATGGCCAAGCTACCATGAGGGTCTAGGGACAGCGACTGTGAAGACCAGTTGTCTGCTGTCTGTTTGGCGAGTGCTCCGGTATCGTAGGGACTGGAGGCTGAGCAATACATGCACAAGCTTCCTGTAATACTGTGAGGACAGTTGAACAGTATACGTGGGAGAGGAAGGGGGAAAGATAAACTGGAAGAAGAGGAGATGTCCATCCACTTTGTACAGGGAGTGGATGGGTGTGTTGCTATGAAGAGCAGGGACCATATTTAGACAGCTGATTCATTGCACAGGCATCCTCGGCCCTCCATACTAACCTCGTCCTGCCTCCTCCTCCTCATGTGGAGCCAGTCACAGCCCTGTTCCTCCCTCTCACTCCCCTGCTCCTCCACCCACCAGGGTAATTCACTCCACATCATGTCCTCCTCACCCTGCCCCGCCCCGCCCGCCCCGCCCTGCACACCATCCCTACTCCCTTACCTCTACTCCTTAATTCTACTCTCTCTTCTCTTATCTGACTTTTTTGTTTGGATGTTTTAAAATCGATTAGAGCTGTTCTCTTGATTAATGAGACCTTTTAATTCAGTCTGAAATGAATAATTCAAAGAGATGCAATCAAGTATGTTAAACAATATTCATGTTTATAATAAGCAATTCTGAAAAGCTTCATGTGCCCACACTTACTAACTGAAAGGAAGGGTCCAATCTGCAAAACCACAGCAGGGAAGAAGCGTTGTGCTCCGTTAGAGAGTGTTTCAGTCATGTGGATAGCAAGTAATGAGCCTGCTGAATTTATGTTCCTACAGGAACTCTTCATCTCTTGTTGATCTGGGAAATTCCAGTGTTGCTGCAGAATTTCAGATTTCAAAATCAGCTACTTTTGAATAAATGACTGCAACTGACGGATCTGAGAGTGACTGAGAGTAGGATTTTTTACAGCCTATACCTAACCAGCAAGTCTTCGTGCCTATAGCCACGTAGCTGTTGTGTCTAAACCGAACCAGACTGCAACTGTTTGACAACGTTAATACAACTGACAACAGTCCAAAGGTCAGAATGTGTCATAATAAGTGAACTGTTGATAGCAAGCTTTACTTCAAAAGTTTAACTGTACGTTGCATATCATGTATTAGTGGAGTGCAGTGCCTAAACACAAATAAATCTGTCTTTTGGGACACTTTTTACCACAGCGTCTTTCTCTCATCTACTACTTCTCACCTTCTAAGGAATCAGGATCTGGGACTGTGTAAAGAATATCTCACAATCTGTCAATCACCAGTCAAACAGTCGAAGCCAACACAGCGGTTGCCTCCACACTCCAGGATAATCAATAGCACCTCGTCAAACTGCCATCACATTTAACTTTGATCACAACTTAATCCAAGTAACTTACAAACGAGGTATTCTGAACAGTTTGTCCTTCTGGTTCATCTGGTTTAAAAAGATTGGAACCAAATCTGCAACACTGTACAGTATCCATCTCACCCACAGCCTGGGAGCTATCAGACTCCCAATGTAATGTTTTGCATGTAAATTCATCAAGCCTGGGCCCATTCTTCTCACACAGGTCGGTCCAGGCCCATATATGGACATGTGAGGCCGAAATGTTCCCAGCTCAGTTTACAGACCAGATTGTGTGAAACATTGTTTCAGCTGGAAGCAGGGCTTTTTGGTGGAGTGTTTTTGGCTTTGGTACAGTAGGTAGGGCCGGTGTGCTTGTCAGGCAACATGGTCAGGACATTGTCGAGAGCCTGTTGATGAAATGAGGAGATAGGAAAAGAGAGTGCGAGGTGGAGGGAGAGGGGATAAAGGAGACGGAGAGCGAGCTAGCAGAGGGCCGAAGGAGACGGAGAATAGAAGAAGAGAGCCGGCTAAAAATAGCAACTATCACATACTTGTTTGATTGTGAGAAGGAAAGGACCTTTAGGAGATTGTGTTCCTGTTTGGTTTTGAAGAAATCGGAGGCCGGGCCAAGACAAGTGGCGCTGACATCCAGCCCACAACATCAGCTTGTTTGTTAATGTGTGACGCTCAGACATTTGCCAGCTCGAATCCTGGTTACTTCTCTCCCTTTGTGACATGGCTCTGTTGGGCCTCCCTTCTCGTCTTTACTCAAATGTTCCTCTTTGTTCCATTTGTCATTTGAGTGTGACTCATGGATATCTGCCTGCAATCAGCAATCAATCATTTATTTTATCACAGCCATAAACCCTTGTGTATCGGGGTCCTGTCTTATTTTTATCTTACTCGTGACAAACCAACTTGTTAGGCGATAGTCACAAGTCCTCCCCTGACTTATAATCACAGTCCTGCTGATCGAAATGGTGTGCCTACATTACCCACAAAGCAACACGACCACTGACAATTTGACCACTGAGACGATGCTTCTTGTGGTTTCACCTTTGTGTGGCTTGTCCACGTAAGGTTTGGTAATTGGCTGCGCTCTGGTAAGAACTCACTCATCGCTGCCCCTTGATTTTTATGAGGGGTCATCTTTGTATTTCACACATGGACAGCACGTAACTGTTTGGACCTTTTGTCATCTTCGTTTTCTCTCGAGCTTGATTACACATTCGGCTGAAGAGCAATGAAAAATCCATTCAAAGGGGGAAGCCATCTCTACTTACAGACACCTCGAGGTTTCAGTCACACTGCACTACTGTAACACCTTTGTATCTTCAATAGCTTGTTCAGAACTTGGCTTTTCAAGATACCAAACCTGAATCATCTTTCAGCTGCGGTGAGGTGCATGACAAGTCTGCTCTAATACTGCTCACTTGACATCAATAGAGGAATTATCTCCCAGATCCTTGTCTTAACCCAAATCAGCTGTAAATTCTATGTCGAAGCTTTTCCACATGAGTCACACATTGATGACTCATAGACAAAAGCTATGGTTATTGAAAACATTTGTGCGTTTCCTCTTATGATCGCCATCATATGATTCTAGCTTTGGCTAGTTACATTATGAGCCTGAACAGAGGAGCTTTTGTGATAAGTTGCGTAATTATAGTTCTATGAATGTTTGGATCACTTCTTCAAATTATAGTTTTAATCTACAACATTTCTAAAGTTTAGGGCACGTTCAGTGATTATTATTTATAAAGTACATCCATCCATAGCTTGACCCGAACAACTGATAGGCTGCAGGGATGGTTGACAGATCAGTGGTCTGTTCGATCACGCATTTAGTGGAATTCCAGCCTGGAATGATGATGTCGCCACTGGTTGAGACACAGTGAATACATACTGGTGATAGTATAAGACAGTGGTCCCTTTAATGTCATTATTATGAAAAATATTATAGTGTGCACTCGCTTTGGGCCAAATGTTTGAACAAGACTGATTTCATTTTCTTTTGTGAGTCTGTGTTGTCACTGTGTTCCCTCTGCCTCTGAAGCTATTATTGTCCCTCAGACCACAGCGCAGGCCCGGCATGGTTTCCTTCAGGGATTTCTTCTTGTTTTAAATGTGGATTTAAAGTGGAAACAGTCATTTTCAGCTGCCGTGTGTCTGCATGCTTTGCTATATCAAGCTCCTTCAGGTCTTTAACTTGTTGCACTGATGACCCAAAAACATCTCATTTGTTCAGTTTTTGTTGTTACATTTCTCCTCAGTGAGCCGTAGAACTCATGCACATACGTCAGAGTTTGTCTATAGAGTAGAGAGTAGTTCTGTGCAACAATAATGAGCCCAAACACACATTGAAGCTTTTTAAGAACTACTTGAATTCAAAGAAGACCAGGGAGCCACTTCCATTAGTCACCTGACCTCAACCCCGTTATGGGGGCACTTGAAGAGCGAGAAAGCCAAGTATTGTGTGACATCACAAGAAGCTTTGTGGAACACCGCCAGATCACGCTGGTTATAATAACAATTCATCAGGTTTTATACTAACTTGTGGAGTCCATGCCTGCTCAGGTGCAGGCTGTCATTAAAGCAAAAGGGGGATGTACCAAACACTAAGATATTCTGAAATACATGGATATTTCCACTCAAACTGTGAAGCTGATATTATCAGCATTTTGACCAGCGGTCTCAGACCCTAATGTGTAGAGGTGTAAAATATCACCTATTTTGAAGGCTTGTGTTGTTCCCACAAACTGGCCAAAACAGAGAGGGAGGTCATGGAGTCTGATAAATGTGTATACGGCAGGTTGTGTAATGAAAGATAGTATCGAGTTGCCTTATGGGAGGTGCAGCGTCTTCTGAGCCAGTAAAGTCAGGACACCACAGCCTCTGCTCTATCTGCTGCTGCTAGTCTGATTTTGACTCTTCTCCTTCGAGCCTGTCTCTCACACGTGGCCCGAAACATCAGGGAAGTGCCACACAAAGTCCCTGTTCCCCTTCAAAAATCGAGAGTGACCTTCCATATAACCTCCTGTATATGACTGAGCCCATGAGTTCCTATAAAGGTGAAGCAGAGGGTGGACTGTACGGAGAAGGACAGGAGCAAACAGCAGAGGCAGAAGCCACTTCTTCTGCAGCTCTATAAATCTCTCCATGAACGCCAACCTCCTCCATTGTTATTGGAAAGAGTAACATGGGGTGGCCATGGGAACGACCGCTGTCATCCCTCCCAGTCCGAGGCCCTGTTAGTCAAGCGTGGGGGAACTGTACATAGACCCAGAGAGCAGATCATCATCAGACACCATTCCAGTAGAATTCACCTGAAGTCTGTGAAGGAAAGCAACAAGCAAAAGCTCTGAGTGGTGACCTCATCATGTATGTTTGCATAAAGGTGTGTTCGGATATAGCACTGGAATAGTATCCATATGGATGTTATCACTCAACGTGTGTGTGTGTGTGTGTGTGTGTACATTTCTACATTGCTCCTACATGAAAGTACATGATCAGAATACCCGTGCAGGAAAATATGTCATAAAAACAACCTCCAGTAATAGTCAACAATGGCAAGCTGTGTCTTGCAGTGAGAGCTGAAAGGAGTGAGCATGAAAGCAGCCCCGAGCTGCCTCACACACACATGTCTGCAGCCTTGGAAACACTTCAACAAATCCTTATTGGTGCTAGATTCATGTATGTATCCTTACAAAGCTCCTTCGGGCAGATAGAAGAGAGGTTTGTGCAAACTGTTGTGGTCCGGAGCGCCACATCCCCGACACACAATGAAACATGTTGTGTCGCCTCCAGGCACTGTAGGAAATATTGTCATCACATGTCATCACAAAATAACACAACAACAAGAGTCCTTTCAGGCATGTCGTGCTGGCAGCCATCTTGGCAATGCTCCTGCTCAGTTATTTAACAAAACTATGCCCCGGTGTAGATGAATGGGGGGGTCACCAGTCAAATCTGATGAAGACATTCTGTAAGTTTTAACCTAAATAAGGTTTAAAATGTGTATTTCATTATATATATATATATATATATATATATATATATATATATATATATATATATATATATATATATATATATATATATATATATATATATATATAAATACATCATACTCTGAACCACTTTTCACAATAATACTTTGACCTCCATCTAAATAATGGTTTCTGTTCTCGTTCCTGTCGCTCGCATTGAAAGTGTGACCTGGCCGAGGAACGGCTGATTCGTAAAGTGAAAATAAGGAGTTATCTATACAATGTATAATGTCTAAATGTGTGTTTTCTGTTTAAAATGCACAAAAGTAGGCTAAACAAACTCAGCCATCTTTTACTGGAGAGGTGAAGTCTCTATTCTGATACAGCTGATAGGTACAAGGTGTGTTTACAAGATGTAACACAATGAATATTTAACATTTTCATTCTGGACAGCGAGCGTCCCACTTTGTGTTGCATTGAACACTTTCAGACAGTTAGGACACAAATGTACCGATGGGATACCAGTCTACGGGCTGAGATCAGATCATTTCCATCCAAATCAGCTTCAACACCATCGGAGTAATCTGCCTCCCCTGTCTCCCTTCATGGCATTGAAGGACTCTAAAAACATATTGAAACACGTGAAACTGAAGAAAACCACAAGATTATTTGGCACAAAACGGGCACAGAAATATTTGTTTGGTTGCCATGGAGCTGTGACGCTAATCTGTCTCATTCCTCAATGATCAGAGAAGCTGCCTTCACTCTCCTACCACAGAGTGTGAGGGAAGAAACCAGGTGAAGGGATGAAGGCCAGAGGGAATGACACGAGAACAGAGGGATGTAAAAGATAGACCAAAAGAAAGAAAGAGGAAAGAAAGACAACAAAGAAGAGGAAAGAAAGGAAAAAGAAAGTTTCTGCAGTGCCTGGCCCGGTGACTCATCCCTCTCTCTCCCCCCTCAGGGACCTGCGGCATGCCATCACTTTATATAGCAATCGCTCTCTCCCTCTCTCTCTCTCTCTCTCTCTCTCTCTCTCTCTCTCTGTCTCTCTCTGTCTCTCTCTCTCTCTGTCTCTCTCTCTCTCTCTCTCTCTCTCTCTCTCTCTCTCTCTCTCTCTGTCTCTCTCTCTCTCTGTCTCTCTCTCTCTCTCTGTCTCTCTCTCCCTCTCTCTCTCTCTCTCTCTCTGTCTCTCTCTCTCTCTCTGTCTCTCTCTCTCTCTCTCTCTCTCTGTCTCTCTCTCTCTCTCTCTCTCTCTCTCTCTCTCTCTCTCTCTCGCCCTCTCTGGTCCCATGTCTGTGATTAAAGGGGACGAGTGGAAAACAGAAGGAGAGTAGGGAGTTCTCTCCCCAGAGTTTT